>JAWNNI010000064.1:410000-1010000 GCA_035043065.1 Hirtodrosophila confusa
TTTTAGTCTTAATGCACGCCGGCAGCTCCAGTGCGATGTCAAAGTTGCCCGAGAATGTGCGAAAAACGCCCTCATAAGTGGTGCCCGAACGCAGTCGAACCTCCACTAGGCTGCCGACCAGTGCCGTTGCCGAATGCATAAAAAAGGTGTTATTATAGACGCCCTGCGCCAGCGTACGTCCAAGTCCGCCTCCACCTCCACCGACGCCCGCCTTATTGTTAGCCAGTGAACGTAGACTGTTGTCGTTGGCGTTGTATCTGCAAGAGACCCACAAGCCGGCCCAATTAGTGCGACTTAACATTTTCAGTAGAGATGTCGAAATATCGATGACACTATCGATACTATCGATGGTTTGTTGATTTTTAGGGACTACAACACCACAATGATGACGAAATATCGATGACACTATCGATACTATCGATGGTTTATTGATTTTTAGTGACTACAATGCCAGTTGGGCTCATTCAGCACAACTACAAAAAGCTGACTGATTTCTTTATTCTGAACAATTTACTAAAAATCACAATTTAGAAGTAGCTTAACTTACTTTCTTGACATATATATGCCAATTTAACACAGTAATTTTTAATTTTTATGGATTACTGTACTGGTGTCAGTCAGCGCAATTATTAAATTTTGAGAAACATTTTAAACATAGACAAAAATCAGTCAGTGATTAGTTTGCCGGAAAGTCGAATGATAGTTTTTTTTAAAACTATCGATGGTCGTTACTTTGAGAACAACTATTTATACTCTGTTCCTGAAGGGAAATATAGTATTTGGGGCAAGCAAACTTGGTCAACATGTGTACCCTCTGTTTATAAAGTGTCAAGATCATTTTTGACATATCCCCCTCACCCCTCCCCAGAAAATGAACAAGATTTATATCTCCCACACCTGTACAGGTAGAGTCATCAAATTTGACATACAGACTAATATTTCTTTCGCGTCTCTTTCCTAACACACAAATAACCAAATTATATAGGACTGAGAACATAGTATTCTGCAGTCGGGTGCGTTCGACTGCAACGTTCTTACTTGTTTTAATATGATTATGTACAACCAGGAAATACGAAGTTTTATAGTATTTACAAAAATATACATATATATTTCAAAATACTAACAACTAACGTCTTGAAAATATCAATAATAATAAACATACATATGTATATATATACATATACATATATATATTTTAAGTATCGGCGTTGCTATCGATGGTTCGACATTACTAGTAGACCTTACAATTTGCAATTCGTCTGTAAGAGCTCAAAAATCTAACGCAGAAGCAAAGCAATCGAACCCGAACGCTGCTCAGGGTCGACGTCGCGTCGCCTGCGCTGCGTGATGATATCGATTTGCCGTTGTTTTTTGTGGGCCCGTACCCCCAAACCACGCCCTACCCTGTCATGTGTGTGAGTGTGGGTTTGTGTGTGTATGTGCAGACTGTCGAGTTGTGCTTTTAGGTTCAGTCCAGTGAACTCGATGTTTAAAACTCTTTTCTGCTCATGAACTACATCAAATATGCGCATACACCTGCGCTTTTCAGTTTTCATTAATTGGTTTTGTGAGCTGACCTTTTCATATAATATATATGTATAAATATGACTTTCACTCAAAACGTCCAATATTCGTACCCTTTATTTTGCAAGTAATTTAATTTACTTGAACTATATTAATTGAACGGAATTTAATATGAGCATAATTATTATTTTATTTTAATGTAATTTTAATAAAAGAGCGTTTCTTTATAATATAATTTAAAAACACAAATAGGACTGGCTTTGACGGTGAAAAGAATTAATTTGTTCTAGCTGAACTGATAAGATTAAGGATGCAACACAAAATATTAATAAAACAAGCAAGAACTAGTAGTATATTCGGTTACCGAAAGTTAAATACCCTTGCATAAATGTAAGACAAACAAATTTATCCTAGCGCTGATTTATCTTGATCTATCCTTCGTATGGCAGCTTTGCTATGTAGTCCTCCGACAGATACATGTACTAAGCTGTGTCAAGATTCAAAGATTGGAAGCTGACTGACTAGTTTGCACAGAATGGAACAAAACAGACAGACAGACGGGCATAGCTACATATATCAGCTCACTGGTCATCATGATTGAGAATATATATACTTTATGAAGCCTCTTTCAATGTAGATACAGAAACTTATTTCATAAAAGTAGAAATTCAGTCCAAAATTGGCAATCCCAAAACATTATTTGTATTTCTTATTTTCAGAAATGTTTTCTATTTTAAAGAAATACATTTCTTAATTTTAGAAATTCAAGCCCTAAGATTTAAAATTTTTTTCTACTATTTAGAAAACTGCTCTCAAATTTAGAAATGATTAGCTTCGATTTAAAAAAAAGAAACCATGTTATTTAGAAAATCAACTTTCTGAAAAATAAGGCGAGCTGTCCTTGGCTTTAAAAGTATGGCGATTTTCTGAAATCTAGGGCATTTTTTTCCTGAGTGTATAATGAATAAATATAAAAAATTTTGTAATATAATTTGGTAAATTCTTTACGATTCATTACGATTTTAGATTAGGTTAATATAATTCTGTTAACCTGCTTTGTATTTCGATTGAATATTTGGTTCAGATGATTCCAATCTAACCTAGAATCACAGAATCACCTTTGATCACAAAACGGTTAAAGTAATTATAGAACTAGTTCAGTTCACTTCAGGGTAAATGTTTAAAATGTTTCTGGACGAACGGCTTTTGGGGTTGTTTTGATTGCGTGCAAGTAGGATCGACGACCGTGAAATGCTCAACGCGCAACGCACAATGAACCCAAACACGCACATAACAACAATAATAATATCAACAACAACAGTGTCGCTGGATGGAACTGTGAAGGAGTGGAGGAGTGGATGGCAGATAGAGGGGAAGTGCTCTTGGTGATTCATGGTGCATATGCACTGCGCACATTTTCGTCAATGAAAATGAATAATTGATTGCGTTCTAAAGTGAATCATGCGTAAAGCGAAAGCTTTTCTATGATAAGAAGAACTGAGAATTGGCAATCTGATGATAAAACATCTGACGAGCAAAGGCGAGCTAAATAGGCTCAGAACAAGGCATACACACATGCACACGTATTCATACTTACATACATATGCATGTAGCAGCAATGAACGACGCTTAAAAGCAAGCATGCATAGGCAGAATGCCGAATAAATAGGGAAGTGGCATGGAAAACAAGAACAAAGCGAACCCAAAGCTAAGCAATACCAAATGTTCGGTCAGCAAATTGTAGTGACCCAAATTTTGTGCGCCCGGCGGGAGGCGAAGTGTGCCAAGGCAGCGGCAGCAACAACTGCAGCAGCCGTCGCGTCGCACGTCATACAGCAGCAGCGAACTGCAAAACGCTGACAATGCAAGAAAAGTGCATACGAAAAAGAGGCAATGTAGAAGAAGAAAATTCGATACGTGCGCGTGAGCGTGAGCGTGTATATTGCAGTGGGCCCCAACCAGCTGAAAAATATTTTGTGCACACTATTTGAACTGCTGAGCAATGACGTGGTTCCACTGTGCGCACTCGTCGCATGTACAAACATACATACACACATATGTAAATATACATGAATATTGCATGTATGTATGTAAGCACTGCAGTCATATTTCAATTGAAAATTTAAATGGCTTGGTGAGGGGCTGACGGTGGGCAGGCGCTTTGGGGCGCAGAATACATGGTAAACGGCCAGTCGTACCGTGTGTGGGGGTGCTTCGCTGGACAATTGGAGGCCTTTAAACAAATTATTCATTGCGCTCTTTGTACACATTATAATATATTATATACTAATGTAATTTTGTTTTATTTGCCCATTGGGGATGGGTTGTAAAAGGGAAATGTAAACAAAGCACAAATATACATATAAAAAAAAACGGAACTACTGTATGTATGTTGTTTTATACACGTATCTACACACACATGCATACAATTATATGCATGCATACCCACACACATATGCATACATCGGCAGATCCAACACACACGGAGACACGTACATATATATGTATGTATGTATGTATGTATTTAAACGAGTCGCGTATTATATAAGTAATTGCAATTTGCCCTGATTGCCTATGTCTCTTTTGCTGATTTAGTTTTCAATACAATTTTAAAAATTCCATAGGATATGCAGCTGTAGCAAATCAAAAATATTTTAATAATAAAAAAACGAAACACAAAACGATCCACGCGCTTTCACCTTTCGCGGAGCGATGTATCTTTTTTATATATTTTTTACGAGCTGCAGCTACCAACAACACAACTTGGCCTGTGTTTTTCTTCGTGCGCTTGCGTTTGCATTCGCTTCGTGCTTTTCAACTGCAGCAGCAACTACTGCTGCTTCTTCTTACCTTGAGATGCCGCCGCTGGCACCGCCACCGCCTCCGCCTCCTCCACTAGGTCGACTTTTCCGCTTGCTATTGTTGTTCATAATAGAAGATGGGCAAGCCAATTGCCAATTGACAGCACCAAAAGTCGACGAACGCACGGAACTTTGATTCAGTTGTACTTATTTCTGATTTCAATTTTATTTATATGCGATTCTTCGGTTTCGTCTAGTTATTCTGTTTTCTTTTTGTGTGTTTGAATAGTTCTGCTTTCTGTTGCCTTTTCTCTCTATTGGCTCTTCGCTTTTTGTTTCTCTCGCTGGCTTTGGCTGGGTGGCTGAATCTGAATTTCGCTTGGCGACGTCACGATGCACAACAGAAACGGGGGAACGGAGACGGGGAACGGAACGGAACGATGTCGACAATATGCTCGCTAATGGAGTTGTCGCCCGATCTTCTTTGCCTTTCCCGGGGGCAGCATGCAACACCTTTTGTGAGCAATAACAGACTTAACGTAGACGACGATAACAAAACACTAATGGCGGTTTGGCGTTAATTTTTCTAAATATTCACGCACTTCTTTTTGTTTGGGGGTTAGCCTTTCGTGCTTTGTGGCTGGTCGTTTTCTGCTTTGCCTCCTCCTTCTTCTTCTTATTCTGCCTTTGCTCTTTTTCACTCGCACTCGCTGCTCGAATTTTGCGAATATTTGCTTTTTTCATTCAATTTTATTGCCTTGTCTCCTAATTCTGTGTTTTCCACTGGCTAGCTTTTTAGGCAAAAAAAACAAGCAAAAGCGACGGCGCTTGGGTTGTTTAACGTCAGATAAATATAATTTCTGTTCCTAATTATATTTTTTATTCGCTGCCGATAAACGAGCGATTGCTATTGCTGTTCGTTTTCACTAAAGTTCAGACTTAGTTCGATTGAACTAATCCTCATAGTGAACGGAATGAACAACATCTTATCGTTCATTCGAGTCATTTGAGTCAAGAAATCGTTCACAACAAAAAGCCGGCTCGGCCGGCGGCCTTCACTGTAAACAGTCAGAGTCAAAATTAATGGACCATGTCTAACGTAAATTAAAGTTTTGGTACGACTATTATTATTTCACGCGTTGTTTTTGTTGTAAGGGGCGGCGGCGCACTTCTATCACATGCAATTTGTATATTCCATAGTGAGTAAAATACAGAATTAGTTATATCAATTTAAATTAGATTATACTTTAGCGATTATCGAAAAGCCACCCACTTATCGATAACCGTATTACATCCTTTCAAACTGCAAAGATACAATACATAACGAAGTAGATAACGTAAATTTCTGTTAAATATTAAATAATTAATAAATAATTATTAGTTACTTTATATGTATTGATTAAAAAGATATAATAAGAAAATCGATATAATTAAGGGCTTTGCAACACTCAAGGTGAACAACACTAAAATGTGGCGCGACTTTTGACTTTGACAATTTATTAAATGTAAATTCAGTTATGCTACACTAATTATACCTATTATTCATTTTTATTATTGTTATTTATAATTAAACTATTTTTTATCTCTCCTTTGGGGACAAAAATATTTATTTAATGCTAACTTAAGGTTTAAACTAAAAGTATAGGGGAGACAAAAATATATTTGTTTTTGCGGTATAACTGCGGCGTTTGATATTTACTTTTGTCAGATAAGCCTCAAGAGCAGACCAATCGTTCGTTCATCACATAAGCAACCCAGACGCCGAACGACCTTCGAATGTCAACGCTATATTCATATAGATGTAAATTTGAATATCTTCGCTTCTAGAGCAGAACTTGGATAGAAAATGTATATTTTCCTGAGATAAGATAGATGGTTACAACACAAATTCGCACAACCGCGTGACAGGGTTAACAAGATTGTGGACTGTCTACATGCATGAGAAGGTATTACTTACGTAGATTATATGTAAATGATTTGTAAATGTTGCCCAGAACGGTTATTAACACGCATGCGGAGGAAGAACTGCTATTTACACACCCATTTCTAAAAAATTACAATTTTGATAAGAAACCTTAAAACTAGTTGACACGGCTGTCACAAGATGTCGTCATTTGATTATCACTTTGATGTACATACATACATACATATAATATGTACATATATTAATTATATATGTCTGATAATCTAAATTCTAGCTCAAATATTGATCTATTCGTCTTGGATTAGTTTATGTGAATACACGATGGACCAAGGGACGATGGAAAAATACTTGGCATCCACAGATCCACAGAACACGGGTTTTATAGTGTCTTTTCGTTACCCATCGATTTTGATTATCGCACCCACTCTTATCAAAGTAATTTGGACTTGTGTGCATTTATACTTTGCTGACATTTATAGCTTTATGTATGTATATATTTATGTTGTGTGTTTCGCATATGTTTAGTCGGCCAACCCATCTATGTACATGGCTACCAGCTCCATAATTCAAAGATTGTTTACCCATCTGCCTGCCGAATGCGCGTTAAGTGTCTCATTGTTGCTGATATCGGGCTAAAAAGTTGACAAAATGTCGCCGTTTTCTTGACTTTTATCATTTTTCTTGTTTATCAGACAAATCTGCCCGACCTCACATATTTATCATTCCAAAATTCACTCATTCAGCAGTTTTCATTTGATTGCGAAGCGATGCACTTGCACCACCGCGTGGAAGAAATATTCAACTATTTTTATCCTTAGCAAGGATTATCTTTATCTGTGCGGATACATTAATATGTCATTTACGAAAAAATTATCCTTTGATGGTATGGCAATTGAAAGACAACTGAATCAATTTAAATCGATAATAAATTAATATGAGCACCCAAAGGAATAAATTAAATATTTTGGCATCTCTTATCGATTCATATTTTAAAAACCAAATTTTCAATTTAATAATTATTTCTTAGATAAGTGCTGCTGAATATCAAATTCATTTAATGTAATATAACCAACCAATCCAATAATAACTCGCGCGTCTAAATATAATAAGATCATAATGTGTTCTCTCAAGGTTTTCAAAAGAAATCAACTTGAGTTATTTTAAGTGAATGCACTATTATATCCATAAGCTTGATAAATTTGCAACAAGTTCAACAATAAAGTGCAATTTGGTCAATTAGTGGTGATGATCAAATGGGCAATTTAATGCCCGTGTATTGTACACATCAACTTATATAGATAGGTTGAAAGTGCTGTAGTTGTGAGGTGTTTTGTATAGCATCTGAAACTAGACTGATGTTCCAAGACATACTCAAGTCATAGTTTTCAATAATTATAAGTACAACAATTGAAAGCTTCGATATTGACGCTTTAAATCATCGAGACTGTCGACAAAATTTGCAATCCACGCGATGAGCTTTTGAATAAAATGAAGAAAAATATCATATGATTATCATAAAAAAACTTTAAGAACTTGCAGCAGGAAGTGCAATAAAGTTTTCATTACTTACCCTTACGACAAATCTGCTACATATATAGCCTAGAATTTTCCTCTGATCGACATGAATATACTATAATATATTGTAGTGAGCGGTTAATTTATTCTTATAACGATTCCATAATGTCTTCCTCGCGGAAATAAAATTAATTAAAATGAACCAATAATTTGATGTTCTTTTAGTATTACATATTGTGTAGTGCAGTATATGTATACTTTTCCTAAAATATCAGGTTCTGAAGGTCCTTGAGTCGATTATATTTTCACTGCTGTGACACTTTTGAATCAACATAGTATAAGAACCCAAGTAACTGATTTAAAGAAACTTATATAAAGTACAAGATGAATATTATGTAATTTTGCAGCTATGTGTTGGTTTCTTAACTCTTCTTTAGGTTCTCCACTTAGGTGGGTAGTGTGAAAATTAGGGGCTTATACTATATTATAACATGCATCTGTCTGTGTGAAAGTGAGTGACAAATTCTTCGCATATATGTATACTTATATATACAATATACGAGAGTATAGTATGTATATATATTGTAATAATTTTTCATGGTGATTAAAATCCGTGACATTTGAAATATAAAATAAATACCCTCTGCTAGGGTATAAACACAGAACGCCAAATAATATTATAAATAATTAACTTACATTGACACAATTAGGCCCGATATTATTAAAAAACAAGTAAGAACGTTGCAGTCGGACGTATCCGACAGCAGAATACTCTGTTCCCAGTCCGGTATAATTTGCTTATGTATGGGTTCGGAAAGAGACGCGAAGAAAACAGTAGTGTCTGTATGTCAAATTTGATGACTCTTTCTGTACAGGTGTGGGAGATATAGATTTTTGATGCAGATCTGTCAGGAATCTCAACCTTAGTCTGTATGCCAAAATGACAGACGACATTTCGCGAACCCAATATACTCTTTTCCCTTCGGGAACAGAGTATAATGAATAGAGAGAGGGAGTAGGGCTTGACATTCATGGGCTGTGGGCATGCTAAAAACTTCAATAAATTAGCCACACATGAAAATTGATACAAAATATTTAAATAAGTATGATTAATTAACATAAAAAATTGAAGTATGAGTACTTTTCTAACGAAGCGGAAATTTTTCGAATAATTATTAGCGCCAAATTTGGTGACTCACTGCCATTGTATAGCACCCTATTTATAAATAGGTACACTCTCAGGAGTTTTTATTAGTGAGCGCACATGAAAGAATGTGTTAATTCATAAACTAAATATTTAAGTATTTGTTAAGCTCGGTGTAATCATTCGGGATTCGGATCGATGACACATTGGCTTTTAGAATATACAAATCTATTAAACCATCCCAAGAATTCTGAGAAATTTCTATGAACATTATCTAAATTACAGATAATAATTACATATGTAAGCCTAACTTATTCGGTGGAACATTGTCTATTAATTACTATGTAGGTATGTAAATTTGAAGTACAAAGCTCTCCACTTGGGTTTGCATAACACACCCTGAGGAATCATTAGAAACAGGTTTTGTCTGTTCCTACTTATAGAGATACCTAACTTGCACTCCAAAAAACGAAAAGAGAGCTCGGTAATTTGAAACTTAATGATCTCTCCTACGTCACATTTGCCATACATGAATATTGTCTGTAGACAATCAATTAAGATTTCGCACAATTGAAATGAAGCTCGGCAACGGTCTGGTCGCGATTTAGAGATTCCCAACAGACCGGATGGGTTGTTTGTTGTTATAAAAACGCTAAAAAATTTTCCCTTGACTATTAACAAACAAATAGAGCTAAAAGCGTTAAATTTTGCCTATTGGCATAACTGGAATTCAGTACGAAATGCGTTGGCCGTGGAAGCACACGTTTGGCGTTGCTAAAAGGCGGGTTGGTTGGGTCGCTGGAGCTCGTCCACAATCCACCGTGCCCACCATATACGATCGTACGGTTAATAATGCGTATATTCTCAATCTGAGCTAAGCACATTTTTCTGATGAACGCAATTTGCTAAATTTGATTGCAGCCAGCTGCGAGGAGAAGGACAAGTACACGGCTAAAAATGGAGATGACTACTACGCTCAGGCGCACACCATGGACATGGACATGCAGAGCAAGTACAGTGCGCCCAAGGAAGCACATTGGCTGCTGCGTCGCATTTACATACTCAGCTGGATACGTAACTATGACCGGTCGCAAGCTCTATCCGATCTCATCGCGGGCATCACTTTGGGACTGACCATCATTCCACAGAGCATAGCGTATGCCGCCCTGGCGGGTCTCTCCTCGGAGTATGGACTGTACTCGGCATTTATTGGGTCCATCATCTACGTGTTCTTTGGTACAATTCCTCAGGTTTCGATAGGTCCCACCAGTCTAATGGCCATTATGACGCTGCAGTTCTGTGCGGACAAGCCCGTTCAGGTGGTCATCGTGCTGGCATTTCTTGCGGGTCTTGTGGAGCTGCTCATGGGCATCTTTCAATTGGGCTTTATAGTCAGCTTTATACCCTCGCCCGTGACGAAAGCCTTCACATCTGGCACAGCGGTAATTGTGGTCATAGCGCAGATGAAGAACCTCCTAGGCATTCGGTTGAAGCAGGTGCCAACAATTGGGGAATACTTTAGCAATATACGCTTCACGGACGCCAGCATGGGCATCATATGCATTTGTTTGCTCCTCTCATTGCGGGTAAGTCTGTCAAAAACGTTTCTAATCATTCTAGTGTTTTACTGAGCATTTTCTACCCGCTGCAGCTGCTCGCCCAAGTCAAGTTCAAGCAGGACACGCCCTTGACCCAACGCCTGAAGAAGGTGCTCTGGTACATAAGCATATCGCGCAATGCGGTGATTGTCTTCTTCAGCGGCCTTTTGGTGTACACTTGGGTACATCGCAGCTCGATGGAGGCGGTGCCCTTTGCACTCTCCTCGAAGGTGTCATCTGCCATGCCCAGCATCAAATTGCCGCCCTTTGCTTTTGAATACCAGAACCGCACCTATGTCTTCACCGATATTCTACACGAACTTGGCAGCGGTGTTATTGTGGTGCCAATTGTCGCCGTTCTGGCCAATGTTGCGATTGCCAAGGCCTTCGGTGCGTATGCGTCATATGTGTATTCAGTTCAATTCAATTTAACTCGGACTTTATTCTTTTGTGCTTGCTTGCAGTCAAGGATGGCAAACTGGACGCCTCACAGGAGATGTTGACCCTCGGCCTGTGCAATTTGGCTGGCTCCTTCTTCAGTGCCATGCCCACCTGTGGCGCCTTCACACGTTCCGCGGTCAGTCAGGCCTCGGGTGTGCGTACTCCCATGGCTGGCATTTACACTGGTCTAATTGTGCTCTCGGCCCTCTCGATATTAACGCCCTACTTTGAGTACATACCCAAAGCCTCGCTGGCCGCTGTGCTCATTGCGGCGGTTGTCTTTATGGTAGGTCTACATATTATATTCCCGGCCAGTGGTGTATATAGAAGGGGACCTTAAACAAATTTGTATTCAGAATTATGTTAACGATTGAGAGAGGGATTTCTGATCCAATCAAGTATATAAATTCTTCTTCAGAACGACAAAGTAATTCAATGTAGCCATTTGTTTATAAAGTGACGGCTAACAAGAACTTAAAGACGTATTGTATCATGTAGGGTATTTGGTTGTTTTTAGAGATCAGACTTAACTATTTTACACTTAATCGGCAGATTGACTTGACACCTATCAAGGAGCTGTGGCAGACCAGCAAAAAGGACTTCTTCAGCTGGGTGGGCAGCTTTATTATTTGCCTGGTGGCTGGCGTCGAGCTCGGACTGCTATTTGGCATTGTGGTCAGCATGATTTGCATATTGCTGCGTCTGGGCAATCCCAAAGTCGAGATCAACCTCAAGCAGGTGAGTTTTTGAGCTAAGCATGCAGCTTTCCAAACATATCAAACTTATATCTTTCTGTGCAGCAAGAATCCAGCTACTATATACATGTTGTTCCGCGCTCGGATATTTTCTACACGGGCGTGGACACGCTGCGCTCGGAGATTCTAGCTGCTTGCTTGCTGTACCGCAATGATTTTCCCATTGTGCTCCACTGTGGACGCTTCATGCAGTTCGATGCCACGTTCGTTGAAATGCTAATCGCTGTGGCCAAGGAGCTGGCCGTCAACGATGTCCAGCTGATCCTGCAGGATATGAGCCTCAAGCAGCAGCAGATGCTGCCCGTAGCGAGCAACATTCGCTTCTGTTGCGAGGATCAGGAGACGCTGCCACTGGAATCAAAGCAGTAGACAGCTTCATTATGGTATATACAATCATTGTTATTATTATCATACTCTGTTCCCAAAGCGCTAAAGAGTATATTGGTTGACACTATGAAAGCTGGAGGAAGCTAATTCAACCCCAGCAATCTGTAGAACCCCAAATCTTGCACAATTTAAAAGCCAAATTTAACAAATGTTTAATTAATAATTGATACCAATATTATTTCTGACACGCCTAATTCCGTCCACGCAAAAATGCAAAATTATTACACTGGGAACAGAGTATATAGCTGTCGGGAGCACTCGGCTGCAAAGTTCTTACTTGTTGTTGTTGCTGCCGTTCCATTTCCGCATCATCGTGTGTTTGTTGTTGCCACGTTGAGACCCGCCACGACCTGTCGTGTGATTTAATTGCCGTGGCGTCGGACACGTCCGCCCACCTGCCCTCTACCTGTCCCTCTACTTGTCCGTCTACCCGTGCCCAGTTCGCGTGCGCGTGTTGATCCCAACGTTGAGCTTTTATGACCGTTGTATAGCAATTAATATACTACACATATTTAGTTAACTTCTAGTGTTTATCACAGCTTCCACTCTGTAAATATCTAAAACTTAATTGCGTGTTATTATTAAATTGTACTTTATTATTATTAAATACGTAGTTCCTTACTGAACGTCAGCACCAAACAATAAAGATAATATGATAATATAAGAAACATATTGTAATAATAAAGTTGTGCAATTAAATGTAAAGCGAGAAGGAGGCATAAGCGACTCTTTAAAATATATATACTATATTCTTGAGCATCATCAAAAGCCGGATCGATCTAGATTTCTGCGATCGTCTTTATGAACGTGTCCATCTGCACCATTATGATATCTGAAGATTGGTATTTACTAAGTTATTTCAAACCTTAGACAACCTGCCCCACAACCCTCCCTATCCACCACAATTACTAAGATATTGTTTTTATTTTTGGTAAACGTATATTTTAGATAGCTTTTCATCCATCATGAAAATTTCATGATGATCAAAAAGTAGGCATTAATGTAATTTAATAAACTATTTTCCATAGTGCGATGCGGTGTGTTATGGTGGGTACAGGGTATCTGCTGGTCGAGCATACTTATTCTGAGTTTCCTTGATATTTGTACATTTAAATACTGCCCCTAGGCGGAAATAGAGCGGAAGCCAAGGCTTCTTTCCGCTCATTTTGCAAAGAGGTTACCCAGGAATGCCACGCGGAGGTCCTTCCTTACAAGCAAGGAAGCGTTTAACCTACCAATAAAATTAATAATTATAACAGTTCTATTATATTGTTCGTATCATAATGGACAATTTCAAGTCCCAAAAAATCTCAATAACAAGTTCATTCCTCTCTTTTTAAATTATTATTTAATTATTTTTTCTCATTTTGTTTTGTTGTTATTCAATAAGGAAATAATAAGTTATAGAAAAAGTATAATAATACCGTATAACAATTTAGTTGTTTTTCTTGTGTTGTGTATCATTCAGTATTGCGTAGTTGTTTTATTTTTTTTATTGTTTGCTATTATCTTGATTTACGTTTAACAGGTTTGAGTTGTTATGTTTTGTATGTGTTTGTTGTATTAAACAAATTGTGTTCTTTGAGTAAATCATTGTAAGTTGAGTGTATTCTTGAGGTTGACATGTGTATACCCTTACAATAATACCCTCATAGGGCTGAAGCATACTATACTATATGTACATATGTATTCTGCCGAGCTTCAAATACTACATCGTTTATCAATTTGGATCGAGACACATGTGATTTATATCATTTTACGCAAGGGTATATAAACTTCGGTTTGCCGAAGACGCAAGTCCGTTCCTGCTCTTTGTATATTGTGTTGCAGTATCGAGTGGTAGTATCTGCTCCACTTGAGTTTATTGTAAAAATTAAGTTATATACTTGTCTGGCGTGTGGCTAAATAATACAACGATTTGATTATAAGGTAAAAATTATTTACGTGGGAAAAGTTAACGCTTGTTTCATTAATTATATTGATCTTGGTATTTAACACACCCTTCTGCCAACCGACTGGAATCAGTTAGACTATTTTTTGTGATGTACATATAGTATATATCTGTAACTACTTGTTTTGCCAGTTTATAATTTACAGTTGAGTTTGATTCTACCATTAGTTTCTGATTTGTGTAACATTTCGTTCTGGTCAATTTGTGTGTGTATGTACGATTATCTATGAAGGATTCCAGTGCTGAAATGTCATTAGATTAAAGTAATAATTTGCTCACAATTGATTCCCTCATAGCCCATGCATACCTGTATAATATGCAATTCTATGATCTCTTTACAAACAATTTATTATTTCATAGTTCTTCATAAGTGTGCTTTTTTTTTTGTTGTTAAATATATGTATGTATTTGTTTTTATACTTTCTGTTTTCATAAAGCAAGAGGTACGCAATGTATTTTGTTTGTTTATGCACGCAATTTAGTTGTATGTATTTATATATTTATGTTTATTATGTGTAGTGTTAAAGCAGTTATTAAACATTAGGAAAGACCTTTCCTATCTTTCATACTGAAGAAAGCAAGATCATTTTGGTTTTCAATATATACTGAAAGGAAAATAGAACACACACATACATATAACTATGTATATGTCATTCTTATTAAGGTAAAGCAACCGTAGAAATTGGCATTGTTCTTTGTAAGTATGTACGAGTATGCTTTTGTGTACTATAAGTCAATGTTAAGTAGTTGGAAGGTTTGATTTGTAGTTGAACGAAGAAAACTTTAGAAAGATATTTTAATAAAGAATTAACAAACATTTAACATGCTTGGCTTATTTAACAAATAGTTAATGTACGTATGTTATACAGCGCCTATGCTACGATCATTGCGTTGCATAAACATCATTTCATGAATTCGCCCCCTGATTGTTTCATGAAATGCTGAGGCGCAGCCAACTTAACTCCGTATCCTTAATGCGTATCTCTTTGAAGCTCATATTGTGTATTTTGCAAAATGAAGAAATCATGATTTTCATAGCATAAACGCGGTATTAGTTTCATGTGTTTCTGAATGCTATATATTTAAATTTATTTATATTTTTTGTCGTATTCCATGCATGTAAGACGTTTTGTGATTTGATGAGTCTGTTGCTAATATTTCTCATTTTGGTCATTATTGCCATTCCTTCAAAAAAGTAACA
The DNA here is from genome assembly GCA_035043065.1 of Hirtodrosophila confusa. Classification (NCBI taxonomy): domain Eukaryota; kingdom Metazoa; phylum Arthropoda; class Insecta; order Diptera; family Drosophilidae; genus Hirtodrosophila; species Hirtodrosophila confusa. The sequence continues at coordinate 425,242 of JAWNNI010000064.1, forward strand.
GTAGGAAAAGATTTGAAGCTGGACTGAAAAAACCTGCAGTTGATTATTTAACGAGTCTCAGAATTCAGTTTTTGGAATGGTACTTTCTTCCAATTTAAGGATTGACAAGCATGCGAATTTGTTTATATGTTTGTATGTATGTATGTATGTATGTGTGTATGTGTGTAGTAAATGCGTATATATGTCTGCATCATATTTATTTGACCTTTTAATGTATAAGTATTTTAGCATAGTTTTGTTTGCCCATCGCCATTTATATTGCTCAACTTTCCGTTTCGTTTACTTAGGTTTTGATTTATAAATTTAATTTAAATGTGTATTTTTTGTTTTTGTTTTAATATATTTTAAATATATATAATATATGTATGCTTTGGATTTCACTTATAGTTTTTGTTTGTTTTGTTTTTTTGTATCTTCTCATTTTGTTTTATTACTCGTATTTATTTATAAACTGGTCAGCAACAGTAGCAAATTTAACAATGTGCGTTAACAAATAATTGTAAATATAATGTATGTATGTATATAATATATGTATTTTCTCCTCCATCATTTGCCTTAAGTATATATATATATATATATATATATATTTAGTATGTATATATGTGTGAATGTGTGTGTTTGTGTGTAGGTGTATATATACTCGAATTAGCATGTTTCAATGCAGTTTTTCGCTTTATACACTCTCCAATTGTCTATTTGTTTATTATTTAGTTAGTAGTGTTTATCATAAACTTCTTTTTTGTTTGTTATCAAGTCACTTAAACTGGAAATTTAATATAAGTATTAAATCAATTTTACAACAATTTATGTGGGCTTTCCTTTTGCTTTTAGTTAGTGTATCTGTGTGTGTTTTTTTTGGTTTAGTATTATCAATATTTCTATCAATTGTATTAATAAAAAATATTATCATTAGTACTATTAGTTGCATTCATCATATCAACATTACAACATCATTCACATAAAACCCACAGTTGACTGGGGATCGGGTTCCCTCTATATCATTTTGTCTTTGTCTTTACTTTTAACTTTATCTTTGTATAATTGTGTATACGTATATGTATGTATATATTAGCTTAGTAATCGTAATTAATAGCAATAATCATAGTCATAATCATAGTCATAATTATAATCATATTCATAATTATAATCTTGATCATGATCATAATCATAATCATAATCATAATCATAATAATAAGTCTAATCTACGAATAATATAACAGGACCCTATGGAATGACCGGGGTTATTTGCCAAAGCCAAACCCGAATTTACCAAACAGATCTTTGCCTTTCGAGAGTACATCGCCGCCGGGCGCCGCTGCTGCAATACCCTTGAGGCCTCCCAGCAGGCCGGCGCCCGGCCCCTGCGGCGGGGGCTGAGCTTGGGGTGGCACTTGTTGTTGTTGCTGTTGTTGCATGCCTGGCTGCTGCTGCATGCCGGGCTGCTGCTGCTGCTGCATGCCCGGTGGCATCTGCTGGGCACCGAAGGCGTTTGCTTGTTGCTGCGTTGGCTGCACACCACCAGGTGGTTGCATTGGATCCGTTTTGGGCGGTTGCTTTGACCCAAATAGACCACCGGTGGCAGCCGAAGTAGCACCAGAGAGCAGGCTAGTTGCGCCGGAAAAGAGTCCGCCCGTTGGCGCCTGCGTTGTCACAGGCACCTGCTGCTGTTGGCCCATTTGACCCATGCCCATTTGGCCCATGCCGCCCATCTGCTGACCCATCTGTTGGCCCATCTGCTGCTGATGTTGCTGCTGCTGCTGCTGCTGCTGCTGTTGTTGTGTCTGGCCCATCAGGCCCATTGGCTGTTGACCCATGCCCATCATTCCAGTTTGTCCCATGCCCATTTGCTGTTGTTGTTGCTGCTGCTGCTGATGCGTCTGTTGCTGACCATACGGTTGCTGTTGTTGCTGGAGATGTTGCTGCTGCTGCAGGCCAACATTACCAACGCGACCGCTCATCTGCAAGTTGGCGTTTATCGAATATAATACCAAAATATAGCGAATTAGTCGGGCGGTTCCAATCGATTGAACGCATTTCAAATAAATGGCAACTAATCACTTAAATAATTGTATTTTATGGATATTTTTTCATTTTATTTTGTAAATATAGTAGTAGTTTGGTATTTGAACGTTCCCTCGAGTGGATATTCAATATTGTCATGAGTTTAGCGTATTCATATTCAAATTTTAATATCAAACTGGGTGGTTTCAATTGCTGAGGTCCAGCAAGCGGGCCTACGAATTTGTATGTTAGTTAATCGATGCGATTTGTTAGTAATTGGTTAGTAATTGCAACTATGTTCAACTAGTTACTACGCAACGTATAGCATATACGAGTATATAGGTATATGTAGTTATGTCAATATACATATATGTAAGTAACTATTGAAATCCTGATATTAAGTGTTGAAAGGAAATTGGCAATCTCGAAATTTGGTAAGTGCTCAAAGTCACTAGTGTGGGCATCAAAGAACTTTGATTAAAGTAAATTTGATAGCCACAACTAGATCAAGACTTAGAGCATTCCATTTGAGAGATATTTTGATTTCCTTGATTCAATCAAAACGAATGACAGTAACAATACGTGATTTGTGATAAATCATTTGATTGAAAGTGAAAATTATGTAGAACTAGCAACGTTTCTTAACTGTTTTCAAACTCAAGAAATGATGCCTAAAGCTACGCTCAAAAAACTCACATACACTTGCAGTAATCAAAAATCAAAAATCAAAATTTCAAAAATCAAATCTATCAAATTAACAAAATTAAATATGAAAACGCGCTTTTGTGTATTTGGGTATGAGTATATGGGGTATAAAGAGAACACAAAAACTCCATTTAATAACTCTATATAGTATGTACACTATCTGAGAGTTTACCATTCTATTTTGTGTATACTATATGTATGTATGTATGTATGTAAGTATGCGTACAAAATGCACTTAAATTCCTGTTTTAATCTCTTCAGTTATCTTTCAACCTTCCACAAGATACATAGATATTTGGAATTTTGTATAGTTGTTTAATTAATTTGTTCGGTTTTTGGTTAACAGAAATTCAGCCTAACGCAAACCTAGGAAACAAGATAGTGATATTTAGTGGATAAAATAAAGTATATATGGCTATGTAGGGGAAAGCATAAGGTTTTAACTTTAAAGTAAGGCATACAGAAGAATCAAATGAAAATGGAAGGCAAAATTAATTGATATACATAAATGACTTGAAATAAGTTAAATCAAATAGTTTACACATACAGTGAATCACATAGAAATTTGTACACATTACATCCAATATTCCATATAGTAGTTAATAATAGCAATTAATATATAAATAGTAGCGTATACGCATTAAGGAAACGAAAATTTATTTTAAATATTTAGATATAGTTATGTACGAGTATGTATACGGGTTATCACATCTTATCAGCAATATGTAGGTACGTTTTGCAATGTGTGTTTCGTATTTGTTTAAGTTAAATTACTTCCAATGTTTTTTAGCATGTTTTTTAATATGCTCAGCTCCATCAATTTGGACAACATTTTCAAATAATAATGCAAAAGCGTCAACAGAAAATTTAAACACGTAAATAGCGTCATTAGAACTAGATATAATTTCATTATCAAAAATGTTTCGAATCGTCTTAAAATTAAATGAAAGTATGTACAACGAAATAAGAGTTTCTTTAATCTATCCTGCTCCGAAAAGTATGCTACACATTTGTCCGTGGAATTGATCTTAAAGTGAAACTCGGAACAGGCCTGCAAAAATCCTGATTTCCGTTAACAAAAAGATTCAATTGAAAAGAGCGCTAGTTGGTAAAATTTGTGAAAGCTGTATTCATATTAAATCAAAGAAGCCACAATTATATCAAACAAACATAAAACAAACTATATGCAAATGATGTTTTAAGAAACTATAAATATATGTAAAACGTTGCGATTACAAATTCAATAAAACATGTAGAATAAAATGAAATTTGAATGATTAGTGCTGTAGGATATGTTTTTAATGTCTGTTTCAAGATTATCTGAAGCTAAGTTTTGCTGTTGCCGCAATGCAAATGCAATTTACAGACTATACACACATTAATTTTGTATATATATATATATATATATTGAATATACATACATATTACACTAACAATATGTGCGAAATATGCGGTTAATATTATTAAGTATTTGCTTAACGATCATATGTAGGTAAATGTACACGGACGAATTGCTTGATTTATGAGTTTGATTTGTTTACAGGAGTGTACAGTGGATATATAAGTATTATTTATAGTGTTGTTGCAGTTGTTTCTTTGGTTTATTGTTTTGTTGGTTTGTTCATTGTTAATTACACGAGTTTCTATAAACATGTTGCTAGCTATACATAGTATAAATATGTATATCCCTTCTATTCGATTAGCAAAATTTTGTTCATGTACTGTACTGTAAGCGTTTTATATGGATTGTTAGATAACTGGATATACGCACAAGACATACATAAGTATTTATAGAGATTTATGTATGAGTATATATAGACAGAGTGAAATAGTACGAAATATAAAGAATATGCGAGCGAGACGAAACAATTGATGGATTCATGATGATTGAATTAATAATACTGAACCGTTTAGGTTTTGCATATGTATATACATATATACATCATATATATCAATCAGTGGAAGCTATGTTGCTTTATAAACTGAACGAGATGATAATGTAAGAGTGAGAACTTATCAGCATTGCAATATGTTGTATAGAATGGGTACTGAGACTGAATTGTTTAGATTCTTCAGGTTGTAATGTCAGTGTTAGTGTTATGACATTGTAAGTTTGTATTTGAATGAATGACTTGGTATATCACAATTGAGTTTTTTGAAGAAGAGAACCGAAATCAAATGAGTGAAAGAGATAGCAAGTTAGTTTTAGCTGTAGTAGTATTAATAATAATAGTATTTTTGTAACTTTTGAGGTGTGGTTATATTTTTGCGCTTTCTTAACTTTTTTCTTTAAGTATTTTTTTTTTGCATTTATTTTCAAAACAAAGGAGAATTTGTTTTATTTTAGTATTTATTTCAAACAAAAGAAAACAAAAGAGAAAGAGTATTTACCTGCGTTTGGTGATCGGGGGCAGGGTGGCCCGTGTTGTCTAACAGTGTAGGGGAAGCAGGGCGAGCATCTATAGCAACGAATATAACATAAAGACTTCACATTTACCACAGCAGACCATTACAAAAAATTATTTGAAAGAAGTTGTAGTAGTAAGTAAAATTTAATAAATCAAAAGATCGAATCAAAGTCCAAAATAATATTAAACAAAAAAAAGAAAAACTAATTGAATGTAGTCTCAAAGATCTTTAAGAGCGTTAAGGCTGCTGCCTGGTAGGCCTGTACGGTTTCTGTTACTTATAGAATATCATAATCGCGAAGGTCTCGAATGTTTTAATACTCGTGGTGTTTGTTTTACATAATTCACCGCAGTTGAATGTTTAAATGAAACCGAACGTAAAAACAGCAAGTCAAAATAAAACTTAAACCAATTACAAATCAAGGATATCATCACTTATCAAATGATTTACGGGGCATGGAAATTGAAATTTGGTTGCTTGCAAAACGATTTCTCGAAAACACAATTCAAAACGGAGAAAAAAGGCGCCAACACAAATGGATCGCTAGGAATATTGGCAGGAGTCAATATCGTATTCATATTTTGCATTTCATTAGAGTTATTATTGTTCATAAGGTTACTTATATTTGTTTTGTTAAAGATTTATGAATGTCATGTTTATAAGTAGCATAAATATTACCTTTTGCGCTTGGCGTCTGGTCTTACGAAAAAATCCCTATAAATCTGCTTAGAGCAGCATCTTAGATTTGATGAATAAAATGATTATACATAAGATATATAATAGATTTTGTACGGCCACTTATGTACTTATATGGCACTTAAGATATTGTAAATATGTATATGGGAATAATTAGTTAGAACTTTTAAAACGTTAGTATTTTACATCAAGGAAATTTACATAAATTACAAGGAGATTGCTCTTACTTATTTACTTATTTGAAATTCATTTTGATATGTGCTTTAAGCCCCTGCGGTGTTGTTGTTTTTGTTGTTATATCTCTAAAGAACCAAAAATGATCAAAAATATCCAAATAGGCTAATTAGCAAAATCAAACAAGAGCAACATTCAAAACCAGCAGGAAAGTAGTTAACATTTCAAATTAATAAAAAACAAAACTTGTTTTTGAAGAAGCAGCATAAAAGGAAGTCAAACGCTTGGGAAACAGAAACCAGATAGGGGAAAATAGAGTTCCCCATATAAATAGACCCAGAATAGTTTGAATTGGGATTGAATTGTTATCGCGGATCAAACACTCAGCGGTATGACAGTTAATGTGCAAGGATATATCATAATCGGATTTATGGTTGTTTCTTCCTCTGAACGCCTGTTCAATATTTACATCTTTTTGGAATTCTGAATTTATGACAGAATATATCAAGTACAAGTACAAGTTGAGCTGCATATAGTTATATAGTTATTTCATTTAGAACTGAAAGAGATCGTATTTAATTGACTCTAGAATTGATCGGTGAACAACTAAGGAATAACACTTCATTCGACAATCAGGTGCAAGAAACTAAGTAGTCTTCTTATTATGCAAAATAAATGAATAAAGTAATCCAAATGATCGAAAGTCAAACAAATTAAAATTACATTTAAGTTTAGTTGGAATAGTTTACATGCAAGAGACCATCTAGAAATTTGCAAGGCTATAGAAAGTCACGCAAGACAAGAGACAAAAGTATACAAAATGAGAAAAAAAAAATGTTTGCTAAAATATAAACACAAGTGTTATGTGATGAAAACGAATAAAATATGATTATGATTTTAAGTGTCATCAAATCTTGAAGAATCTTAAGGAATTAAAATTCTTCATCGAGAGATTTGAGAATTTCTAAGTAAGTAATAACTCAATCAATTGGGTAAGTTTGGTAAGTTTGTTAACCAGCCGATTAAATGATGTCTGATGAGTGATGAATGAATTGATTAAAAGATCGAAAAGAGCATTATTTTAAAGACTGTGTGTACAACAACAAGAACAACAACTAAGTATCTATATATTGTATTTGAATAGGATAACATAATTCGATTTGAACCCAAAACAAGTATATAAGGATTATTGAAATATTAAGTTGACTGGTGCTGAAATTATGAAATATTTTACAAAAGGAAAATATTGAAATACTTAAAAAGAAATGGTATAACATTTTACAAAAGTTCTGCGGAATCATAACAAAAATATTAAAAATTAGCGTCGTTCAAAAGAGAAATTGTAGTAGTATTTATTCATCTGTAACTGTTTGTAATATTTGAAACTTTTGCGAGAGAGTAAGATAGAAATAGAAAAGAGTGAAAGATTTTCTGTGTCGTCACGAAATTTGTTTGTTTCTTTTTGAAGAGTGATCGTATTGTTCATAAGTTTATCATTTTCGCTGATTCCAAATTGATATTATTATAACGAGTAAAATAAAACCAACAAAATCTTGTAGATAGTACATATAGTACATAAGAATAGTCACTATGTAATTATCATCCTGCTTGTTTGTGTACGAGTAGTCTGAAAAACCTGCATATTTAATTATCTTATAAAGTGTTCAATGTATGGTAGAGATTTGCTTTGAGATTTTTTTTTATAAACTTAAACTAAAATTGAAAATCAAAATAGGTAAGCCTGTGATTGCTTTTCGAATAAGTTTGAGTATCATATATTGTAAAAATCGTATTGAACTCAAAGAAAATTAATTGAAAAATAAACTAAAAATGCAAAAGTTAATTTACCAAATCAGTCTTCACAAAACCTACTTACTTTTGCCTTGTGGACCACGTTGTCCAGCCACGCCGGGCATCATATTATCTCGAGGTGGCGGCGGTGGTCCCCTAGCGCCGGGTCCCTGACCCCTGCCCCGCTGGCTGAGACCGCCTCGTCCAGCGGCACCGCCAGGTCCCATTTGATTGTTGTACTGATCGGGCGCATCGGCCAAGAAGTTTGACGGCACCAAGCCTCTAACACCATCCAGTTCTCCCATGTAGAAACCATCTTCATCCATATCACCATAAACGAGTATGATTTCACCCGTCTTAAAACACAATTCAACTTGCTAGAGTATGCGAAAGACAACAAAATTCATTAGACTGACATGACGAACTTATTAGTGAAGAAAAGTTTCGGTATATAGATCATCATTTTTAATATATAATAATAGAAATATTAGTTCTTTCTCATCGAATTTTAAGAAAACTAGACTTTCAACTCACATAACTTTCTCAAAAACTTTTTGATTTGATTTTTAAATTGGATTCATTTCTTGCCTTAAATTTACCTTACTCCTCTCTTCGAAAAATGTACAATTCATGAAAGAACTTTAAAAATAGATGACGTTTATTTCCTACATCCATTAAATGCTACTTTTAAACTGTAAATTCTCACAGCTTGTTATCCTGTTTCGACCCATATGCGGATAAGTTAATTGGTATTAATTGATATTCAAATTCAAGTCAGTTCTTAAAATAATTTCATTTCGTTTTTAATTTATTTTCCCTTCAACATTTTAGGAAAAAAACCATTAAATTTTATTAATTTCCTAAAGATAATCTTATCAGTTTTGCAACAACTCCTTAGTACCGAAAAGTTGAAAAAAAAACAATGAAAATAACAATTGAAGATTTTTTTATATGTTTAGACGTTCGAGACCGAAATGGAAAAATTTGTTTTGGAACGTGCGAAATTCTCGCGTCCATTGCATACATTTGCCGACTACTTACCTCGGCATCCACATTCGGACTTAATTCTTGGGGATCATAGTCATAGAGGGCGATCATTCGCTTCACTGGCATATTCGCATAGATGTCACCCCAACGATCGCGACTCACGTTGCGCATGCTCTGCTGTGGGACAACCTGTCCGGGCATAACTTGCGCGGTTCCGGGAGTAGTTCCTGTCTGCATAGTCCCGGGAATTTGCATTTGTCCACCAGTTATTTGGGTGGTGGTGTCCTCTACCTCACTGACCATATTATGGGGCACGTAGCCTCGACGGCCGCGCAGCTCGCCCCAGTAGAAGCCATCGGCGTCCTTATCGCCAAAGATCTGTGTCAGGTTGCATAAAAAAGAGGTGTGAATATTGACAGTAGTCAAAAATCATAAAATGCAGTCAAAATGCTAGTTGGTAGTGTATAGAGTGCATATCGCTAACTTAATGGTTATTAATGGAACTATTTGAGAAGAGAACAACGTCTACTTAGTGTGTGTATAAGTAGTTATACGAATAGGTTAGATACATAAGTATGTAGTTGTAGTTGTAATGTTGTAATTATTAATATGGGTATTAACTTATGTATTGTATTATGTACGTATATACTTATAACAATCTCAACTGAAAGGGGCAGACTGAGGTTCTGAGTTGTGGCGAAGGAAAAACATGCACTGATTTATTCATTCAATTAGCGGCAAGCGCAGCCAATTCTCGGCATCGATCCAATTGCATCCAATTCTGATCAAGCGCTGTTCATAACTGATATGCTGATTTGAGGATTATCTGATGAGCTTTACCGTTTGTAGACTGCAATAGATCTGCTAGTTCCGGCGCCTAAATACCCGTAAGTAGCAACTGCTGCGGCTGCAAAGTGTTTTGGTGGTTCTGTGTATCATAAAAGTTACAAAGAGCTTACCTTGAGAGTATCACCCTCTTGGAATGGTAGTTCTTCGTCACATCCATCTGGATTAGGACTCATTGTTGATGGATCGTAGTCGAACATTGCTACAAAATAGCGCGGCTTCTTCTGTGCGCCGGGCATTTGTTGTTGCTGTTGTTGTTGCTGCTGTTGCTGTTGTTGCCCCGGCAACTGTTGGCCAGGCATCATTTGACCCTGTTGCAACTGTTGCTGTTGTTGTTGCTGTTGCTGTTGCTGTTGCTGTTGCTGTTGCTGTTGCTTGCTGCTGTTATGTGGGGCGCGTGGGCCCATGGCGCCTGGCACCTGACCCATCATTTGACCCTGCATTTGGCCAGGCATTTGACCAGGCATCTGGCCCTGCATTTGGCCCTGCATTTGTCCAGGCATCTGGCCCTGCATTTGTCCAGCCATTTGACCTGGCATTTGACCTTGCATGTGCTGGCCCGGCATCTGTCCCGGCACGGGTCCTCGAAAACGAGGACCTCCCATGGGACCTTGTGTCCCGTACGGCTGTTGCTGCTGCTGTTGCTGCTGCTGTGGTCCCTGGGGTCGTCCTGGCACCATGCCGCGCTGCGTTGCGCCCGGCTGGTAGCCCTGATTATCGAAATGTTATCGATCGATATTTGCACGCGCATGAATTTGAATTAATTTAAATGAATTTGAAATTTTGTTAGCGTTTCTTCTTTTTTAAAGTGTCGCAAAAGTTGTTCTTAATTTGTACTCTGTTTTTCATTCACATTGTCTATAGAGGGGTATTTTCTTTAGCAATGTGTGGGCATCTGCGTTAAAGCTTTCAAGCTTGACATATGTAACTAAAAAGTTGATATACATCAATATATAGCATGTACGTGTGTTGTATGTTAAGGTTAAGAAAGGCGCATTAAGTATGTATATAGGAGCTAAATACAAACAACTGGGAAATCAATAGTCTATTGCTGATAGGTCAAAAGGCAAGTACGAAGCTAAGTATTTGGAAATAAGAAAGCACGAGTTTGAGTTGAAATATCTATGTAGTTGGTTAGTTGGTTTCTGTTTGTATAAGTGTCTTGTGTTTGCACACATCTCTATATGAACTGCGATTATGCAAAACCTACTGGCTAAATTATATGAATACTTACACATATATTTACTTATATTTAATACAAGAATCTTATTGTTATTTTCTGTGAGAAGGCACACGACTCTTTGCCAAACGTGGCTCTACAAAATAGGCTGCTTGTGTATGGAAGGCACTAGTAATGTATTATATGGTATTCATATGCAGACTCTTGTTGGGTTAGTTGCAAATAAAAGGGGTTGAATTTTCCTAATTTACCAAAAGCTAATCCCTATTTAGCAGCTAATCAAAACAACCTTAGCAAATGTTGCTGGCTTTAAAGAATAAAGTTTTACACACTTTCAAGTTTCTTAAAATTAATTTTATAATATACATTCTAAGGTATACGCAACCTTCGCTAACCATGCAACGCCTAACTTGAGTTTTCGAACTCTCCTAGAGGCAAACATTTTTTTATTATATATACAAATACTTATAAGAACAATAAAAGTTCTCTTAAGCGCCATAGCTGCTTCAACCAAATATAAATAAATTAAAATATGAGCTTATTTTCAAAAAACAAAATAAAAATAATTTCAATACTCGTACTTAGCATTGTATTCGTTATTTCAAGCTTAAGAAAAAGCGTAGTATTTCTACTTTATAAGTATAGATTGTATTAATTTTGTTGGGCTATATATGTATAATATATAAATCGATATGAGTGTACATAAGTATTACTAAGAATGCATCGAACTCTTAATATGATTTGATTAAGTTTACAACTCTAGACAAAGTATTGAACTTATGTTAACTGTGAATGTGTATGAGTGTGTGTGTGAATAATACGAATGAGTATGTGAGAGATGTTGTGGGTATAACTTACATTCTGGTTCACTTGAGTCTGTGTGGGTTTCGAGAAGAGGCCACCGAGCAGGCCACCTAACAAGCCGGAGCTGCCGTCGGGCTGTTTCAATTCGATTCGATTCGATTCAATTCGGTAACAGGTTAACGGTATCGTTTCAGTATTGGTTTCATATAATGAAAATGAATATGTAACTTGTTTTGTTTAAAATTGTTCGTTGCATTGCGTTTTCCTTAATACAATTGTTGGCAATTGCGCTCATTACTTATATACTATAAGTACGTTAAATTCTATTGTTTATCTGAGTAACTCAATTAAGTTGAAAAATTATTGCATTTGAACGCAATTTAGAACATGCTATTGTGAACTGTAGTAGGTAGTACTTAAAAATCATCATCGCCATAACCAAAAATTAAAGGTCAAACGAACACTAGCAACAAATTGCATACGCTGGGCATATTTCGTCCACAAAACCAAAATAACAACTAAATAAAAAGTAACTTTACATACATACAAAACCTTTTTGATTTTTAAAGGGGGTGGGGGAGTTTAGATCTCAATTGCGTTGGTTCTTATAATTATAATCGAAGGTTTAACTTTCTCACAGTTCTTTGCAACAGTTCATTTCATTATTAATTTGTACAAAATTTTGTGTGTGAATTTTTGTGCGATTGTCTAAATTTTCATTTGGTGTATGTATATAAATGTGGTTATTTTTTGCAAAAGAATTTATAGAAAATAGGTTTTTAGGAAAATAGTAAGTAGAAAAAGGCAATTCATAATAGATCTTGAATAGAATGACAAAGATATAGACAGTATGTAGCTGATTGAATACTTTTCCTTTCCAATATATCCATTTTGATGTACATTTTAACAAAAATTATACAATTTTTGGAGTGAAACAAACTAAACATGTTAAGGCCAGTTTTCTCATGTTCACAATAAAGTTCATTTTCGTTGTCGAGAATTTGCACAATGGAAGAAGTTAAATCTGGCAACGGACTTGTCCCAAAACTGGTCAGACTGATCAATACACATTAGTTTTTGCTAACAAATAATGTTCGGGGGTTGCCATATGTGCAATATATTGCAAATTGGCAGCACTGCTATTCAATTAACATTGTAAAAGTTAGCTTTGCTGGGTAGTTTCAGCAAAATGAGAAAATCGGCCTTGTTATTATTTTATATGTTTTTGACAGTATCCCATTCCATCGTTAGCTGATTTCTTAGATGGTGCAGGTGTATATGTACTGTATACAAATTATTAAGTTCTTGAAGGGTTTTCGGATGGTGTAGCATTCAGAATCAAATAGTCGATATATTATGAAGGAGTACGACTTGCATCTAGTTTTTTTGGTACATTATGTACAATCGTCAATGGTGTTTAAGTTGAAATTTGGAAAACTCACAACCAATTGCATTGAAATGATAAGAAAACGAGTTCACAGAACATTATATTATATACAGTGAATGCCAGTATCAAGTCATCTGGATATGGATCTTTATCTGGATCTGGCATTTAACTGCTGGACTCACTAACCTGATGGCCCGCCTGGGGCTGGCCTGGTTGCTGGCCTGTCTGCAATCCCTGCTGCTGCTGCTGCTGCTGCTGCTGCATCTGATTAGGATCGTATTGGGTATGATCCTGCTGGCCGCCAATCATGTGCGACTGCAGCTGCCCCGGCTGCCCAGACATGCCCATTTGCTGCTGCTGCTGCGTGGGCATGCCATGGGGTCCTTGCTGCGGCAGCTGCGCACCCATGCCCATTTGATTTGGTCCTCGGCGAGCGACAGCGTTCCGCACATTGTCTACGCGGATAATAAGAACAGATCAATATTAAATGAATATTAGCTCAAATATCAACTAGTATCAAATATATCATTTTGATTTAATGAAAATATATTAAAATCATATAAAATAAGAAAGGACACCTATATTCAGCTAGTCGAATATTAAGTACACTTAAAGAGCTGCAAGATGCATATCAGCTATGTATTTGATGTTAGTATAGTGATCCGATTTTTGTCAAACCATATAGAGTATAACGAATATTGCAGTTGCTGAGTTTGGTTTAGAGTTTCTCTTTGTTATAAGTAACTACGATAGCTATAAGATATAGTGGTAATATTTTGATACAAATTTGTAAGCTAGCATAGAGCACAAGAAAACTTTAATTATGGCCTACTTCCTGCAGAAAAAATAATCATCTCTGCCAAATTTTATTAAAATAGCTCTAAAACTGAGAGAGTAGTTTGCATACAAATATAAAGACGAGTCGATTTAATATCGAAGTTACTTTGTTAGTTTAAAATTGCTTTGATAGTGTCAAATTTATATTAAATAATATGATCATTATATTGAAAAATATCAGATTATCTGCCTTCATTTGATATAATTTTTTCTTGTTACAAATAGAATACCGTCGATGATGGACTCACTTGGTATCAAAATGGGCGCACTGTCTGCCGACTGGGAATCGCGTGACTTGGTGCGTATGGTTACGGCCCGGGGATTGAAGACGCCCAATTTGCCAATGTCGATGAGTGCGTGATCACCCGTTGGTGAATTGATGTCCGTCACCTTTTTACCATCGGCGTACACAGCATAGCCGGTTACAGGCCCCGTGGACGTGGGTCTGTTAACCGGCTGCCATGTCACCAGAATGGTACCATCTTGAGGGCCAGCCTCAAGCTGGATATCCTGTGGCGGATCGGGCAGACCCTTGGTCAGTGTGCGAAAATCGGCATACGCCCCGGGTGCCTCCTCCTGTCCGGGTCTGCCCGGTGTTTGTGGCGTGTGCTGGCCCACGGCGCGCAAATGCTTGGCACGCACAGTCACCCTATATTGGGTGCTGGGCGCTAGCCCGGTAATTGTATGCCTATACATGCCCGGCTTGACGGTGCGCACCTCCACATTGTTCACACACACCACGTGCTGGTGGTTGGAATTGGCCGGCAGCCACGAGATAACCGCCGAGGAACACGTTATGTGCGAGGCGCGCACCGCCGAGGGGCCCAAGTGCGAAGTATCTCGCCCAATAATCATTGTGCAGGCGGCATCCCTGGACGTCTGACGGTTTTGGGTAACGCTGCGCACGCTAATGCGATGCGGCTAATTGAATAGAAAAAGATATCAGTTGGATTGCTCCGTCGTGGCTGTCTGGTACCTACCCGCGTGGAGTCGACGCCCTCGATTAAAGCGCGTGTGCGTTCGTTGGCCTTCACCGTAACCTTGAGCACACCATCTACATAGACGTGGTAGCTGTCGATGAGATTGTAGCCCACTGGTTCCGGTGGTGACCAGCCAATGAGCACGCTCTTGTTCAGCTGCCGTTCCAGCGTCAAGTGCTTCGGAGCTGGAACTAACGGAGGCGAAAGATGCAGAGTATTAGTAAGATCCGACAATAAAAATTATTGCCTATTATTCTCGGAAATTCCTGACCCTGGTATACTTTGTTTCCAGTCTGTTTTTTTGCTTGTGAGATCGCAATAGTTTAGCAATATTTCAAAAGATATGGTTGTTCTAGCTTCAAGGATGTTGATAAAGTTGCGTTAGTATGGACAGGCAGACGGACATTGTACAATATATATTTATATACATATTACTTTATGCAAATTTTGTTCTTGGAAATGGAGTATAAGTCTTAAATTATTTGCCAAATAGGAAATTGTATAATATAAGCCATAGCAGATACGGTTCCTGGATTTCAGCTTGCATGTTGGCTAGGATGGTTAAGGGTGCTAGCCTAGTTCAGTGCGCCTCTACAATTAATGTAGTCTGAAAGGTTTATGCTCACATTTTGCCATCGGATGCGACGCATTGGCCAAGTGGCCACAAAAACCAAATGATTAAACGTTATTGCCGCATATGCCAACTGAAAATAGTTACCATTATCGCTAATGTCGTCCTGGTCATGCTCCAGATCGGTGTGCGTCTCACTCAAACGTGCCAGATCCTCGTGCGTGTGTGTGAGCAATGGGTTGTGCGGCGGCAAGGAAGGCAGCGACGTTGTGTCGCACTGCATGGAGCCATCTTCGGCGTCGCGCAGTGTCGACAGCACCGCCTGATGGAACTCCAGCAGATCGTCGCCTGTTTCAATAGAATCGGCCATTAATTGACTAGTTTCAATTAGGAGAACATTATAAGTTCCCACTTACCCACAAGTCGCTGCACAAACGAGGCGGGCACCAGACCACGTCGTCCGTCCAATAGCTCCGCATCTAGATAGCCACCCTGCGGCTCCCCGCTGGTCCACACCAGCAAATAGTCGCCAGCGCAGAGTGAAAGTTCACCCTCGGCCTCTCTGCAATTAAAATATATATTTTTGATTATAATCTTAAATAAAATACTGTAAATGTGCCGAAAATATTAAATATAAAGTAAGTACTAAGTTTAGTGCCATAAACTTAAGTTAGTTAGGTTAAAATTGATCATTAATCAGCGTTAGTACTGTCACAACTGATAACGATAAAAATCCACCTAAAATACTATACTTACTCTGGCGGATCGTATGGAAAGCGTGCTATAAAGACACAACAGCGCCCCTTGCCCGGTATATCCAACATGTCCACCTGGGGTTCACTGGCGCCGTTCAGTCCGTGGTTGCGAGCTGTGATTGCCAGGCAGAGAGAAGGTTACATTAATATAACAGAATAGACTGGAGACAGCAGATATACTCACTGTCCAGATCGAGGGCGCCCAATGCCAGTCCGCTGCGGTTGTGCATAAGGGTGGCGCTCAGGCCGTCGGTGAACTCGTCGAGGCCCCAGCTGCTGTGCGGCATGGGAATGGGTGAGCATGGCGAGCTGCGATTACCATAGCGTGTCAATGGAATATCGATCTCATCCAGCATTTTCATCTTGGAGGCCTGACGCAGTGCTGCCGATGTGAACGGATATGAGGCGCTCGAGGCGGCATCCATAAATGGTGGCCCATACGAGCTGCCCAAACCGCCGGCGGCACCAGCGCTCAGTCCATACAGGGAAGTTGCGCCCGTAATGCCACCGCCGGCGGGTCCAAGCCCAAGTAGAGCGCTCGTGTCGAACATGTTCATGTTGCTCATGGTGGGATGAGTCAGCGAGGAGCCGACAACGCCGCTGCCGCCGCTCAGGCCCAGGGCCGAGTAGCTGGTGGAGCCGCCAGGCGGGAGATTATGCGAGTTCAGTGACAGGAGGGGCATGGTTGTGCTCTGTAAATTGTACAGTTGTATTGTTCCACGCTTCTCGATTCAATTTCAATTTCAATTTCAATTACAAATTCAATTTCAAGTGGGTTTTGACAATAGTTTTGATATTGATTTTTTTTCATTTTGTGTTGTGGCAGTTGTTGTTTCGGTTAGTGTATTAGGTGGGCGTATTAAAATTACACATATATATAGTTGTTGTATAGACACACACACAGATATACACACACAGACATAAATATACATGTATTGCAGAAGTTTCGGGTATTTTGCAAGCGAACCGCAAGTTTGAGCAGAGTGGGGAAGAGAACAATTTGAAGAACGAGTTATTGTACAAAAGAGAGAAAAAAGAGAGAGAGAGAGACAAGAAAGAGCACATAAAACGGGAAAAGAGATCACAGAGTACACTTTTATTGGTCAATATATAAAATAAAGCCAGCTAGAAACAGCATAATATTAGCTATGAGAACATATTTCGAAAACTATTTTTGAACATGTTGTGAATTGCGACAACGACGACGATAGTTGGTTAAACATGAGTATTAGTTGCTATATGAACTGAAGCCGTTATCCAAGCACTGATTTCAACAATATCATATTAACAAAAAATATATACATATGTATAACTTGCGAAACTTGGCCCAATGGATAAGTGGCCAAACATCGAACGGAAAGCGTAGAAATGTTGACGTTTTGCTATAGGTATTAACTTTTTAATATATGTAAAAAATGACATATGTATGTATATGATTTTCATATATAGATATGTATATGTATATGTATGTATGCATGTGTATGTGACATTAAGGATGTGGTTAATAAATTCACAGTGCATAGAAAACGGTGACTAAGAAGTAACGTAAATATTATTTCATCATGTAAGAGGAGCTTGGAACACTACTAAAAACATAGTTGCACAATTCTTACAAATTTATTTATATTGTTATCCTTGGATTAAGATGTTGGAATATAAAAACAAAACTGGAAAATAAACTACCAAACGATGGTAGTATTTAAATGTTCTAAGCAAAAGAATAACACAAAACGTAAGCATGCAATTAAAGTTTAGGTGGATCATTCAAATTATGAGATTTAAATGCCCAAAAATGTATGCTAAACTATTTTAATAATCTATCCTCAAGATAGAATGTATGTTCTAAGGACTATTTTCTCATGTTCACGATATCATTAACTTGTGGTGAGTTTTCTGATGTTGCAAACATTTGTATACCCTAATTTTGTCACGAAATGTGTAATACATTGAAGGTGACATTTTTGATCCCACAAGGTATATGTATTTCACATATATATTCTGAATCAGCATCAATAGCCGAGTCGATATAGCGATGTCCGTCTGTTTCTATGCAAACAAATCTCTCAGGTTTTAAGCTATCGTAAAGAAACTTTGCACCGATCGTTATTTTTGCTGTATGTTGGAACCGGCCGGACCGGACCACTAAAACATATAGCTGCCATCGGTTAAAAACGATTTTGTTTTTGAAAATATCCTCGCCAAACTCACCCAAGCTGAGTCTTTGGATAGTTTACAGAATATGACTAAATTTAGTCAATATCAGATCACAATATATAATATAGCTGCCATAGGATCGGTCGATAACTATGTTTTTATATGAACAACTTTTTTCTTTATATACATATCGTCACTAAACTCACCCAAAGCGAGTCTCTAGAGAGTTTATACAATCTGTCCAAATTTACTTAAGATCGAAAAACTATCACATAGCTGCCACTGAGTTTTTGTTTAAAAAACTATTTGTTTATACAAATATTATATCCAAACTCAACAATTGAGGGTTTTATTATACTATATATAGTTTTACTATAATTTGATCAAAATCGGACCACATTATTATATAGCTTTCATTTTTTGAAGTCTGCGTTGTCGTGAAGATGAGAAAACGAATCGGAAGACAAATTTTACATCACAAGTGTCTATAAGATCTATTAAATTAAATGACGAATGAAAGGAAACAATGTTCTTGCTGGCATATATTTACATATGTATGTAGGTATGTCTAAGGACATACATACATAAGTATATGTACATATGTATGTGATGGGTTCTGATGTGTGTGTGTTGTTCGTGGTTATGTAACTATGTAATTATTTTCAATAATGAAACTACAACAAAGCACAATTTGTGATTTACACTGTGTGTGACAATCTCAGCGCCTTTTTCATTAGCATTGATGATCAATATATGAACAAACACGAAGGCTACTTGAAGCGGATGATCACCAAGGGAAGCCAAAGCCATTTGATGTGCCAGGCGATTTAGCAAGGCTTCAAAGCGAATTATTCGTTAATAACTAATTTAATTGCATTTATTAATGTTGCTGTTGTTGTTGTTGTTTGTAGTTCATTTCAATTGAAAATAGTTGGATTACCTGACTTAATGCCGTTGGCATAGCCTTCATCGTGTGAATATTTACCGGCAATGGTGGAATGCCAGTTATTCCACTAGTTCCACTCAGCAGCTTCTCAACGGAGGTCTGGCAACCCCCATAGGCAGCCGCGTTCAGTGATTGTAGGGCATGACTGCTCAGACTCGAGGGTATGCCGCTGATTGAATTGGGCACCAGGGCCGATATGGATGTAAGACCACCGCAAGGGGGCGCAACACTCTGCGAGCCAACGCTGGTGCCGCTCAGGCTGTTGCTGGCCCCGTTGGCCAGCGTGGAGGCCAGCGATTGGGGCAGGCTCGAGTACCCGGACGATAGGGCTGAGACCCCGCCGCCCCCGGACCCACCCAACACTGCTCTTTTATAACGATTCAGTTCTTCCTCGAGCTCTGCAAAAAAAACAGCCGCAAATGGCAGTCACTTCCCAACATCCTGTTCGAAATTCACTTACCGCTCTTTGATATGGTTCTAAATTCGCTATTTCCCGTGTTCATCATGGAACTGGGCGGCAATGCTGACATGCTGGCGCTGGCCGAAGTACGTGGCTGCTCCAGCTCGGCCAAAACGCGATTGTCCTGAAAGTAATAAATATAGGAAATTAGATTAATTTGTATGTTTACGATTATTAAGTTTTTGCATCACCGTGAAATGCGAATGGTAAAAATGTTGGAATTGTGGCAACGTTGTTGTTCAAAAACAGCTGATTGGTGGCAACATCAAAGTGAATTTAAAAATTAGTATATATGTATGTATAAGCGGCCACATATACATTGAAAAATTGGGCCTCAATAGACTTTGAACTACTATCACTTTGTCAGAAATTAGTAGAAATCCACGTGGACTATATTTAAAGTAAATGTAGACTGTGTTTACATTAAGCTCTACTTTAACTTATGGCCAAGCTCGATTTCCGTTGCGCATGTTCACAAGCTCGATCCATCAAACAATAAAGAAGTAGCGCTGCTAACTCATCGATGGAAAGCTGCCAACTATCGACGGGCGTTGCCACTCATCGATGGAATGCTGCCAACTAACGATGCGCTCTGCCAAAGTCATCCACAGTACTATCTTTTCGTACGCCCGCAAAATTATTCCCACAATACCCGGTTTGAACTTTGCCATGAACTAAAAAAAGAAGACTTCAATCATGTACATATTCAATATTTCCTTCTTAGGCATAGTCCAAGTTGGCCATGTAAAACAAACAATCAATGTTTCATTTTTAGGCATAGTCCAAGTTGGCCATGTAAAACAAACAATCAAAAACATAACACAGGAGATTTAAAATTAATTTCCTGTAGATTTCCAAAGAAACAAGGTTGAAGCTGGCCAAGGAAATTTCCAAATTCAACGTACCGTTTGGAACAGCTGCTGTACATCAAAATGGCCAAAAACATGCAGAGTGGAGTAGATATGCTGATCACGAAAGCACAGAAGCTTTCTAAGAACTTTGGCGAGCTGCTGAAAAAGTCAACAAGTCTACTTGCCGAAAGTGAAACTATTGAGCGAAAGCTCTTCGACTGTTGCGGAGTTCAGGATGATCAATTGCTGAAGAATTTGGTTAAGTATTGCAACAACGACGAGCGTATTAATCAGCTGCTGGAGAATGCCGAGCTGAAGCAAACCGTTGACGAGTACAAGGAAGGCGTTAAGCAGATTATGGACAAGTACAAGCTTCACTGTGAAGGCAGCATACTTGACGAGAGATACAATCTGCGCAATAGGTATATTGCCAAACTTCAGGAGGTGGTCGACCGATTGGAACAGCGCATCGAGGAAATGACGCTAGTTATGGTACAGACCGTTAGTCTGGATGAGCAGAACAGCAATGAGAATCAGCGCATCATTCAACAGTTGAGCAATGAGAACAAACTGATGCGCCGTCAGTTGCAGATTGACCACGGTTCCGAGGACAAGGATTGCTTTCATCAGGGCTTACCGCCCTCTACTGAGTCCGGCACACAGATCGAGCCCGGCGACGCTGCTTTGGAAGACACCGACTCGGGCAGCTTGGATAGCGGTGACTTTCTCACTTGTTTGTCATCCGGCTACGAATGGTCGTCACCAGAAAACTCAACTATAAGTGAGCTGGAGGTGACCAGCTTCATTGAGGAGGCGCTGGCCAACAAGGAGCCATGAAACCACATTAAATAACCCGTTAGCACAGCCCTACAAAGGGGTGCGTTCAATTGTGCTTCAATTATACATATCGAATAGCCAATAAATTTTATTATTCATGTTAGCCTCCGTCTTACCTGCTCAATCTTAGCCATTATGATATCAATCTCGGAGCCTTGGTCCTGGTGACTGATTGTCGGTGCCCATGTCACGGTGGAGCTGCTGGCCGACGTTGGAATATGTGCGCACGCAGAATAAGCCGCCGATGCTGATATCGAACTCGATCCCGCACCCAAAGGACCACCGCCCATATTCGAGACATTTGAGCGGGATGCCTTGGCTTTAAGCGCGGCGGTTAGTTCTATCTGCAGCTCCTCACAGTGCACGTTCTCCAGCGCAACCTATAAACGTGTTCAGTAGAGTTGAAACAATTAGTCGGTCTAATTTTGTTGATCGAACGAGTGGAGTGTTCATATAAAGCGTTTATTTAGTATGGTTCACTTCGTTCATTCGCTTTAGTTCTCTTCTTGTTCAATCTGCATTTTTGAAACAAAATATCGTTCTCATTTGCTATTTTAAGCAAAAATTTCAGAAAAAATAACTTGGAAAATATATTAAGTTTGGTGACTACACTTTTAAGAATGTAAAAGATATAGGTTTCCGACCTTGTGATTTGTGATTGTGATTTCGGCCTTTTTTGTCTTAGGCATATCAACACGATATCAAGAAAATACATAAATAAATTGTTTTGAATATATGTGTTTGTCTAATATATGTAGAAATCGAGCTAAAAATCATGCTTCGTCAGTTTGATGACGGTCATCCTTAATTGGGAAATTTAATACCAAATACTTAAATGAAATCGTGTCATGTTAAGACAAATCAAAACACGCGTCCATCCCTAGTTCGGTGAGTCTGAAAAATTTGATAGAACTCTAGACTTATTGGACACACATGTTACGCACCTTCTTCTCCAACTCACGAGCTCGCGACTGCAGATTCTCCACCGCCTCGGTATCGGGACGAGCGCTGCCACTTAGGTTGCGTATTTGTGCCAGGGTTTCCTGCCATCAGGTAGTACACACAGTTGTGGTTTGCTTTTCATAAGGATTTCAATGGTTATGACTCACCTGATGCGCCCGCTCGATCTCGGTGCGTCGCATTTCCGCATCACGCAGCTGCAGACTGAGCGCGTCCAGCATGCTATTTGGCGCTACGCCGGCGGCCACGGCAGCGGCCGCCGACTGATGGTGGTGCATCGACTCGTACGGCATGCTGTGGTTGCCCCACTGACGACTGCAAATAAATCAAACAAATGGCACTCAATCCAAGCTCAGATCTCTTCTATAAATCACGCCGAGGGTGCTCCAAAAACTGAGACTGCCGTTGTTGCTTAGTTTGGGCCTTATTTATTTAAGCATGTGCACACAATGGGCCGAAATGGGTCAACTGCTTTACTTGGCTATAAGTGGAACGTATGCTTTGAACTTTGAACTTTAGGTTAATTGCCGTTGTGGCCGCTTTTAAAGGCCGTTGCGGTTGCCACTCAGCTACATACCGCAAATGAAACGTCACGTTCATTCAAAACTGTTTGCCACGTTTTGTGATTGTATTCAAAGGGTTCCCTCTATTATTTATAATACACATTATACACACGCACACACACACCAGGTGACTGTGTGAGCTGCTGTTCCTTTTTAATCGTCCGACACTTTCACTGCCATTTAACTGTTTGATGTCTGTCTGCAACAAGCACAGAACACGCATTCTCAATTGTATTACTCATACGCCATGAACGCGTGACAGGAAAAAAGAGACTATGATGTGGGTAACAAGTTAGATAACTTATCTTGCTGAACTCTGAAATATCCTGTAGATGACAAATGACTTTGCCACTGTTGTAACAGAAAGTAAGTCGAAAGAACACAGCTTTTTAAATAATACAGAATTCATAAATTTAATAAGTTGAAATGAAAAAAACAGAATTACAATCTGGAGATAAAGTGTAATAAGGTCTGAACGGAATTACAATAGCGAACAAAGAAAGGCGTATGTTCGTTATAATTTCATTTCCATGTTAGACGATCCTAATTAATGTAAAGCATACTACATATTTGTGCGGAATTGATTCGAAAGTGAAGTTCGTAACAGCTCTGATTATATAGATTAAATAAAATTGAAAAACTCTCTATATTATTCAATGCTAGTAACGGAAAATAGATTAATTGGAGATGTCTTTTTGCCACAAAATCGCATATTCCGTACCAATCTATTATGTACAGGGTATAAAAAGACGCGCCAGTTTGTCTAGACGGCCGCATGACGCAAAAATAATATCTGTGTAACTAAAAAAAATCTAAAAATCTAAAACCGAACTAAGATTTTTATTCTGCTCTTTGGATTCAATACGAAAGTAGTGTTCGGATCAGGAATAATATATGTATATACAATATATCAAAATAGCTGATAAATTGCATTGGGATAAGTGTTTGCCTTGTGGCTTTTGCTTTTAGTGCTCGATTGCAACTCCAATCCAATGAAAAAAAAAAAAAACACAGCGAAAATTCAATTTAAATCACTTTGCGGGCATGGGAAATACAGAAAATGTATACGGGATGTCTCGATAACTTTATTTAATACACTCTCGCCCACACACACAGACAAACACCCACGTACAGCTGCATTCAACTGGCGATGGCAATGTTGGGGTCGGAAGTACTTTGGTTTGGTCGCCGTTTTAATACACCCCCTTTGCGCCCCTTTGACATTTAAAAGCAATGACAAGGTTTATCCAGGATGCTGCTGCTGCTGCTGCTGCTGCCGCGCCCGTGTGGGCGTACATGACAGCATCCAGCAGGTGGGCTTTGACATTTACTTGATGCCCATCCGGTAGTGCCATCGACAGAGCTCAAGTTCGTTGATTGCAAAATATGCAATCTACAGCCAGCCATCCTTATACATAGACCACTCGCTATCCAAACACTTGCTATTGATAATGGATCACGACAAAATTGGATTAATCACTTAAAATTATACATATTTGGGATTTAAGCTACCTTTTGTACCACTTTCACTTAATCAGTAATAGATTTTTCACAATACTTTTGAATGTATGTATGCCTTGAATTAACCGTAATAATTAAACTTGTGTGCAGCTCAACGCAGCTCAGTCAAATGCGAAGCGCAACAGCAGCAAGGTCTCATTACGGCCACTAGTTGCTGTTGTGCACAGTGTCTGTGTGTGTGTGTGTTTGTGTGTATTATAACTGCAAATACCAACAACAGCAACAATGTCGTGTACTGCTTTGGCTTTTACTGCAAAAGTATGCACAGCAATTTGAATGTGCGATAAGGATGACAGCATTGCCCATATATTATGTGAGTGCAAGTGTGAGTGTATCGGTGTGTGGGTTGCGTGCTCTCTAGCATTTGCCCAGAGAGTATATGCGTGAGTAAATGTCCCAGCAAGAGATTGCAATTCTCCAACACTGGCGCAAGCGCAATGGCGTCCTGTTGACACTCAGTCGAGCTGTAAATGGATTAACAGCATAGTGCGCTGTTAACCCCACAAAATGTTTATTTGTGTGGGTTTGGAACCCGCAGCATTTTTATACTCTGTTCCCGAGGGGAAAAAGTGTATATTGGGTTTGCGAAATGTCCGCCTATCTGTCCGTATGAACATAATTTTTTCCACACCCTTGAAGCTAGAGCAACCAAACTTGGTACACATGATGGTGTATATCCTCAACTTATGAAGTGTCAAGATCGATGAGCAATATCTATATCTCCCACACCTGGACAGGTAGAGTCACCAAATTTGGCATACAGAGTAATGTTGACCCCTTAGACAAATCTGCATCAAAGAATTTTTGACTCCTCACCCCGCTCCCCCACAAATGAGCAAAATCTATATCTCCCACACCTGTACAGGTAGAGTCACCAAATTTGGCATACAGAGTAATGTTTTCTTCACGTCTCTTTCCGAACCCACAAATATACAAATTATACCGGACTGGGAACAGAGTATTCTGCTGTCGGATACGTTCGACTGCAACGTTCTTACTTGTTTAATTATGATTATGAAGTGGGCGTTGTGTTGCGATTGAGAATGTGTGTGGGGTTTATTTGCTTTGCACTTCTTTTTTATAATGATTATAGTGGAAGTTTTAGTTCTTGATGTGTATCTCACTGATCCTTGTCATTTCCGTATCGTCCTTATCGCTGGTATTCATATCATTTATACTGCACCTAGCTAGACAATTAAAAATGTAGTCAATACGGGCAGAAACACAATAGGCAAAATGAAGACACAACAGCACACAACGTCAGCTGCTGTGAACTGCTTTAAATCTTAATGAGCTCTCCAAGTGCGGATTAGCCGCACAGCAACCTTGCTGCATATCAGGCATCCTTGCGCTCTCGTTTCCTCGCTCATAATTGCTTTCGCCTGTCCTTTGGCAACCCAATCCCAATCGAATGTAGGTTGCGGCCTGGCACGGCTTAACACCCTATTACCCCAATTTTGGGCAATCGTCATCAGAGTAAATTAAATTGAAAATGCACATACATTTCAACTTCATTTCACGCGTCCCTTCGGCTCTACATGGAAGGCGTGTGCGAACTTTCATAGATGTCTCAAAATACTTGTAATTAAAACTACAAGAACTGGCAATGGGCAAAGTAGGAAGTGGGTTAATGAACTTTACCTGCTGCCAACACGAAAGTAATTTAAAAACTTTTGTCGGTTTTAACTGCGTCAGCTTTTGTTGCACTCCAAAGTGAACAAAAATGAACTTTGCAGTTTGAAGTTCCCAACTAGAGTATACTCTGTTCCCCGCATAATAATGTTGCTTTCATGGGGTCTTATCTTTCATATGATGATATAATAATCAGCAGTTCATATATCAGTTCTTAAACTTTTAAAACTTGGCAAATCTTCCTTTAATAGTCTAGAAAAACAATCAATAAACTTATTTTCACTTTATGAAGCAGAGTTAAGTAACTAGGATTTCTCTAGACGATAAGGCACGAATAAGTATACACTACATACGAGTAGGAAAATAAGTATAATAAGGCACAATCTTATTCAAAGTGCTGCAAATTAGAAAATTATAAGGGACATGTTTTTATTTATTAATTTTGATAGCTAAGTTTTATATAAGAATAATAAGGGACAATGTAAATTAGGTTATTTATACATAATAGGATGATAATAAAAAGTCACATCATCGAATTGGCTTTGTACCATTTGTATGGGTTAGAAGGATCTTATAGTCTTGTTTATCTAAACAGATATGCGGAGAAAAGAACAGACGGACGTGGGTAGCCAAACATGCCTATGATGATTATCTACCATATATGTATGTATACTTGTTACATAAACTTACACAACCCCATTATACCCCAATTTAACTATTTTTGAAAAGTACAGCGCATAGAAGAGAACAAAAACAAAAATTTGTGTTGAAAAAGTTGCAAGTTTCAACAAAACTCATGTTACAAAAGTTTGCCGGGTAGTACAATTAATTTGCATATTACCCGAGCTTCTTCTCCCCAAATTGGCAAGAGGGAAACAGGTTCTTCAGTTAACTGTTTAAGAGCATACAGCGCTAAGTACACCTTTGTAGCATACTTTTCAGAGCACAATCCGCTTTTTCCAACAAAATAATGTAGAAATGTGTATTTTTTATCACATACTTTGTTGGTATAGAAATTTAACCGAATGGGCTCATTGTGTCGTATATTTTATGTAACTCATTTAAAATTCATTATTCATCGTTTGAATATGTATGAGTGTTGGGTTATTTTAGAAACAAACCAATTTTCCACAGAAAATCATTATTAGGTTATATTAAATCGTATTCCTTATGCAAAATAACTGTCTGAATAATGAAACCAACAAAATATGCATAAGATATTATACAAATAATAAAGAGCCTTTCTATTTGCCTCCTAAAAAGCTTCTATCCACCAGATCTTCCATCAAAGCGATTTTCATTATCCTCTTTTTGCAATTTCCATTTTTAAGAACAAAGTCAAACGGAAATAGTACTAAGAAAAATAACCGAATTTCCAAAGTTCTTGTATTTAATATTTGACCTAAGTGGAGACAGTTTTTAAATTAATGCCGAAATAAAAGAACAAACAATAAAAAACACAATTTCAATGAAAAATCTTTGAATGGTTGACTTTAAAGGCTTTTTAAAGTCAACTAATTTTACATATGATATATGTATAAAGTTCACTATCCTGGCAGCAGTTTGACCTCAATCGGGACAAAACAAGAACAAAGAGGAGTAGAGCAAAAAAAGAAAACGGTTACAAAAACTATCTTGCCTATTTATAACTAGACACACACACACACACACGCTTAACGTTGGGAATACAATTTCATGCGGGCCACACACACATACTCACAATACGTAGCATAGTTTTTTGGGCGATTCGAGCTAACTGTAAAACTGCCGCCCGCGTGCGTCCCTTTCATATTTCATGAACTTTTTTTGGCAGAGTCAGCGCGTTGCACACCCAACCATGGAATGATTGCCATATGTCAAAATTGACATACTCCACGATTAATCTTAGCCCTGACACACACATATATAAATGATTGGCCATAGCGTCCTATATAGAAGCGTGCTTATCGTTTATATGTACTATGTATGTATACAATTGGTTATATTTCTTTGTAGCCAATGCGTGTTATTGAATCGTTGCAATTGCAAAACCATAAAAGCGTTTCATAAATATACATATTTCAGCACTAACAACAACACAAAGTGAACAACGCAAAATGAACTGCGGGAAATATCTAAAAATAGTTGTTACAGCAGAAAGGCATAGAGTTGACAGCGCTGTTGTTGTTGTTGATGTTAATATTACTGTTTACACACACACCCACACACATGCACACACATCCGTATACATATAAACATCGTTAGCTAACTGCGAGTGGGCACAAGACAACCGCATGAGCAAACACCTGCCCCCCAGCCCTGCTCTTACACTCCCACTGCTACTGCATGTGTATGTAGTTGTGCGCTTTCTGTTACGCACGCAGCAGCAAACAACTTTTACGCCTCCCACGCGGCGCAACTGTTGTTGTTCTTGCTGTTGCTGCTGCTGCTGCTGCTGCTGCTACTGCGCGCCAAGTGTCAAAAAAACCGCCCCGAAAGCAAATGTGGCACTTTTCATTTATCTTTCGGCGCTGCTACCGCTGCTGCTGCGGCTATCTCTACTGCGGCTATGAATATGAAACTCACACACTTAAAATGATTCTCTGCTCCAGTTCCACTGGCAGTTCACCTATATGTAAGTGTATATATGTATATGTGACTGGTGCGCGCGCGCCTTTTTACACAAATGCAGTTTGTTTGTCGTTTTTAGCTTACATATTTATGCAATAGCATAATTATACATACATATTATTATAAAATACATCATGCATGTGTAAAAACATAAGTACATAGTACATACAATGTATTTTCGTTATCATTCAAAGTTCTGTTTGCATTGCCACAAATATTCACATTCGTATTTGCATATGCCTGTATGTGTGTGAGTAATTTTACGTTTGCTCTCTTGCTTTTTTATCGTTTCATCGATACGCCACTGCCGAAGTCCGTCACTTTTACTTTTCACATTCTCCAGTACATATGTATATAAATTGTAGTTTTTCCGCACTGGCATTTGAATCGTGATAACTGTTTTATCATTGTTGTTCTGTTACACACGCGTTACAATTGATTAGTTTTTGTCATAAAATTCTCATATTTCATTTCAAATATTTCACGTTACACTGCTCTGAGCAATCAGCGTGCTGAGAAAGCATTTTCCCCCATTTGGTGTACAGCGAAATTTTCGTTTGCTCGTACGCTCGTTTGGCCCACTGGCACTGGCAGCCTTCGTTTTTCAGCGCTCGTCCTGAATTCCAGGACTTTTTGTTAGATATTATAAGACTGCACAAATATGTTGCTGCCGTTGTAGTTTTTTTTGTTTGTTTATAAAGTTATTTATTAATAACTCGTATACATTTAGCGAACCTTTTTGCTGCTGCTGCTTCCTGTATGCTGCTAGGGCTGCTGATTTTTCAGGTGGCCTTTTTCCACTTCCACGTTAGCGTAAGAGAATTTACATAAATGCATAGAGTTTACACTAGTTAACGGTTTTGAGTTTTACATAATATACAACGCGCTTTTAACTAAATGCTAATTTAGAAATAAATTGTAACTTTTATTTTGTATAGCAGTTGGATTTTGTATGCGAAAACCGAAAAGTGGGTCATCTCGGTCGCGCTGCTCGGCTGGTTTGTACTCTGATTTCTGTCCAACTGCCTGGCCTGCCCAGAATGGCCCAGTGTGAAAACGAATCGATTTTTCTGTCAAATGACACTGAAAAATGGGCAATTTTCTCCGAGCGGTTTTGCACTGGCGCGTGCTCTGGCTGGGGTTCTCTTTTGGGGTTGCAAGTGTTAACCCACTGTTACTGTTAGAATAACAGTTGACAGCGCATGTTAAGAGTGAGAAAATGCAATTTTTTGAATATAAATACATTTATTTGTCGTTTTGTTTTTCTATCTCTACAATATGAGTTTTGTTTTTGTCTCACTTTTTTTCATTTTCATATAACATTTATTAAAAATAAAATAATTTTTCTTTCTCCTGTTTGCTAGCCATCGCTGCTACTGTCTTTCGTGTTTTCAAATTGAACATATCATTAAGTGTATTGTTTATATGTATAGGTTTACATTTCAAACTCTAACAATTAAAAACAGTTAAAAATTCAATTGTTTTTTGTTTTTCCCTCATAGTACATTTCCTGTTTCTCATTTATTTGTATGCTTTTTGCTAACATTAAATTTATTTGTGTTCGCGTTTCTTTAAATAAAAAACAAAATATTTGTGTTGTGGCTAACAGAAAAAGTATGAATTATTTACAATAAATTGTAAACAAAACAACAACAAAAACACGCACATATTTGACTAAATACGAAAAAAATATACTTCAAATTCGAATTGTAAATGTTTAGCTTTGTATTTTGTTGGGTTGGAATTTATTTAAGCAGTTATTTAAATACATTAGGCCTATTTATCATTTTGCTTTTAGTAACAACAGGTTTGTTGCAGTTCTCTGCTGTGAATTGCTATTGCAAATTGTGTTCTTTGCTTATATATGCTTTGTGTTGTTGTTGTTAAATGGTTAGTTAAACATAAAATTAAAATGCCACTAAGATTTGCATTAATTAAAACATTTAATTTTCTACTCGCATTTACTCTTAACTGTCAGCATTATTTGATTCGTTTGCCTTATTAAAAAAAGTGCACTTATGAATACTGCATTCGGTCTGGAAATAGAAAAAGAAATCAAAAATGCAATTAGTTAAATATCACGCAAGCATTACAAATCACAAATTGCTTTCATTATCTAAATAATTTACGTCCAATCGATATTGAGAGCTAACAGCCTTTATAATTAATGCAATTTGAGTTTGATTTAAAATGCAAAATGCGAGCACGCTCGACAATCATTAGCTGATAAACTGATAAACAAACAGAATCGGAACAACAATGGGATGACATCATGCTTACGGAGTACGGTGTGGGCATGGCCAGATAAGAAACCAGATACGAGGCGATTAAAGAAACCGGCTGATATATGTAGTATGTTGGAATTCCGTTTGCTGTTTACACACTAAATTAATGATAACAATGGGCGCACTTACTGTCCTTCCTTAAAGTATTCCTTCAGCGTTGTGCTGAACTTCTTTGAATATTTCACAAACTCCTTCTTCCGCTGCTCGACAGCCTGTTTGCCAGTGACGCCCGGTATAAACGAACCAATTTCGTTGACCACATCGAGCAGTTTCTTTATGGCGCTAGCTATTTCCCTGCAAACGAATGATAGTCATATATGTGCATATATAATAAATAAATAATAGCTTGGACTAAGACTGATCCAACGCGTGTTCTCATTTTCACATTCGACAAGATTTTGCGGAAGTGTTGGAATTAAATTATTGCGATTTTTAATCCAAGATCAAAGCCAAATGTATACAATCGCAAACGCTGATCAAAATTTAAAAAAAACATTTAATAAAAAATTGCCTTACGCAAAATCTTGGCAGAGATGGCGCAATTTGAGGGAAATCCACTTCCGAAAATTCTGGAGATGGCGCAATTTGAGGAAAACGACTTCCAAAAAATCTTGCGAATGTGAAAATTTACGGTAATATAATTTCTGCAAAATCTTGACAAATCTGACGATGGGAAGATAAAAGAAAACTCCATCTCCGCTAAATAAAGAAGAAAATATGGGGATATTTAAAGGAAAATTGCTTATTATATTACTATATTTTACCAAAATATAGGCGAAAGGGAAAATAAAAATCATTTGATATTCACAAAAGCGAAAATGGGAACATTTTAGGAAATATCAGTATCTGTTAATCTTACTTGATAGTCTCAAGGAAGGTCTTGCGATCGTTGATCTCATCCGGTATGCGACTGAGTATCACTTTAAGTGCCACTGACTTGCGGTTAAGCTCCTGAAAGGGCTCCTCGGTGCGTGTCAAGCGATATTCATTAACTGATGCATGAGAAACATAGAAAAATGATAATAATATAAACACAGACACACAGGTGTGAACTTACGATCTGCCTCGGTGATGTTGCCCTGCAAGCGCAATACGGCCTCATTTAGGTTGACATTTAGATCAGCGCGTCGCACAATCGAGGCAACGAGGTCGTAACAGAAGCCCGGATTGTTCTGCTCCGATTTAAGTATGGCCGAGCGCAGAGACTGCGCCGCGCCAACGTCGCGTCGCTCGAGCTGTAAACAATTTACGTTTACGCAACATTGCATTTAAGTGGGACGGCCAACGCCGACGCCCCCTCACTCCGACAGTCTTTGTCTATGTGAACTAACTTACCTGTGTGAAAATAGGCCTCAGTATAACGGGCAGAACGAGAGACGAAGTTGGCTCACGTTCGCCCATGGTCATTTTTTAAGACGTTTCGTTGGGGCGTGCACGTATTCTTGATTGGTTTTAGCCGTTTATAGCAATTGGCACATGCCGTACTTTGGCAGCAAATGTTGTGCACGCGTTTGCACAATATGTACAAATTAAATTAAAAAATTAACAATAATTCACAACAAAATGGGCACAGTGTTGCCAACACTGCAAGACACATAGTGTTGTTGATGTTGTATCGATTGACTCATGTATCGATATCATTTCTGGATATGTTAAAAACAGCTGAGCTTGCAACCAACATACCGTGTCTCAAATTTGCGTATTACTATAGTTGAGATTGCTAGTTCTATTTGATGAACAAGTTCGCATCTGAACGCAATCACGAATTTGATTCAGTTGTGCAGTCTGGCATGATAGATATAGATAATTTTGTTCGTTTGTTCAGTTATACATCATGGGTACAGAGTATTTTTGGTCAGCCTTTCAGTTAAAAGCCGAAGTGACAGTGAGAAGTATTGCCAAGATAATTTACAATGAAATGCATCCAAACGTTGCTTTGTTTCTATTCCATGGTCATTACATTTTAAATTAGAGAGCATTTTCTCCTTATCTATAGCCTGAATACGATGAACAGTTTCGTTCATGAATGAACAAGCTCAATAGTTCAGTTGAAATAACCCGTTCAATGGAACTTATTTTGAAAGAAACGACACAGCACTACAATAAACTCCGCCAGCTGTTGCACAGTGTTGTCTAACGAATATTTCAAAGTGAAAAGTCACAGAGTTCAGTAAAATAATTATTTAATAAAATTATTATAATTCATGCAGCTATGTCCTTCAGATAAAAAACAATAAAGGTGCTCCTTTAAAGGACACATTTTCGTGTGTTTATGTGCTGTGCCGTTAATTTCCTTGTATTTTATGCAATTTACCAAAAAAGTCAACTACGGCTGCATGCGTGCCATTTTCATAGACCAAACCAGATTACTTACAACTAAGCAAACTCCGTGCGTGCACTTGCGTCCAACGTGATGACGTCCACCAGCAATCTGGCCGATGTCGTTCGACACTATCAGCGTAGCATTGAACGCCATGCGGAGGATGAGACACGCGTAAGTTTTTCTCTCCCCATACCCCATTTACCCAATTGGCCTTGTCTGGGTTCTGGAAGCATTTCCACTGTTAACGCTGTTTCAGCCACTTGTGTAATTACCCTCAATGAATTGCAAATTTTCTAAAAACTAAAAAAAGGATCAGCAGCTGACACAAATTGCAGGATTTTGGCTCATTTTGTATAAATGCGAACATCCATTTGCGTATGTATGTATGTGTGTGCGTAGTAAAGTCACCTTTAAGTTGCTGAAACCCTGTTAGAAATCTTTCTTTTCCAGTTTTTGTTGATTAATAAATGGCTGTCGTATACTCATATCAATATGTAAATGCAAACATATACATATACACTAGAGTAGTAAAACATTGATAAAATATTGTTGAAAACATCGATAATATCGATAATGTTATTAAAAACGTAGGAACGCTTAAATAAATGGATAAAAGTGGAAAAGTGGTAATTACCAAAGCATGTTTCTGTATAAAATGATGTAAATGATGCTCAATTGAACAAAACCATTGCTAATGAAGTTTCCATTCTTCTTTGTGTCGCATCCGCAAATGTTTTACGGCTATAAATAGGAACAAATTTTGATTTAAAAAAAAGTACTTAGACCGGTTCGAATTACAAATACGAATTACGAACATAACTTACAAATTCGGAATTTATTGCTGTTTCGAATACCTTTAAACATTAACATTTTGCGTTTTTAAAATGGTTGATTTCATGTCGGAATCAAAAGTTATTGCCACACCACACATTAAAATAAATGTTGTAATTATTCAATATATTTAGCAACTATTTATGTTATTCATTCATTCAAATTCGTATTTTAAATGTATTTCTCAAATTTGGTTAATAAAGCTGAAAGTGTCTATTCCCAATCTTTTTGTTACACACACAAACTTTCTTTAGAAATTCAAATGCTTATAATTATAGTCAGTTTGCAGATTACAGATGGAAAAAGGAACTGATATAAAGCCTTTTTTCTATACAGTGCATGAACGATGGTGTTAACCAATTAAAATTGTGAGGTATCACCCTAAACAAACAAAGAAAATTAGGTTTTTAAATGAGTCTGGCATAATTTGTGTTGAAATATTATTATTATTATCCTTATGTTAAATATCAAAATTAAACAATACAATTGTTAACTTTTACAAGCTGTTCATATTTCTGGGTGTTCACTCTCTCGTCCCTGTACTATATATGTATATGCATGCGTTTTCAATGACCTTTTTGTCGCCTACCTATTCAATATAAGTTACTTAATCTACTACTACCTGGTCCCGCAGCTGCTGCACTGCATAACAA
Source organism: Hirtodrosophila confusa (assembly GCA_035043065.1). Classification (NCBI taxonomy): domain Eukaryota; kingdom Metazoa; phylum Arthropoda; class Insecta; order Diptera; family Drosophilidae; genus Hirtodrosophila; species Hirtodrosophila confusa. The sequence goes on from JAWNNI010000064.1 coordinate 459,991, forward strand.
AGCTGTTTAACCTGCCCATCACGTTCGAGCACCTCCAGGAAACGGGCATTGGCAAGACGGTCAATGCTTTGCGAAAGATTAATGGGGAGGTGGGCGTTGCTGCCAAAACTCTAGTCACCAAATGGAAGGCTATGGTTACTGCTGAGGAGGAGCCCGAAGTGCATGGCAACAGTATTGAAGAGCATTCAATTAGATCGAATGGTCGACGCTCCAGTGATGAGGATCCGGATCAAGAGAACAAAGGCGGCAATTCATCCGGCGGCGAGGACTCTCGTAGGCAGAGGTCCAAGCATGACGACCGTCGTCCGAAGACCAGCGATCATAAAAGTAAATCTAGCAGCAGCAGTAGCAACACTAAAAGTCACTCAAAAAGCAAATCGGAGAGCGAGAAGAGGCACAAAAGCAGTAGCCACGATAAAGCCAAGGCTAAGGACACCGACAGGCAGCACAAGGAGCCAAAGAGCAACAAAGAGCAACGCAAACCGAAGGACTCTCCGGCTGCATCGCGGCACAGCAGCAACCACAAGAGCAGCAGCGAGAATATCAACAGCAGCAGCAAGCAAAGGAATCACAGTAGCCACAAAAGCGAGCACAGCAAGTCCCGGCATGAGAAAAGCCATGAGGTGAGTCAGGCAATTGTTAAGTCAATCGTTCCATGATACAAAACGCTTTTTACCAAGCAGGACAAATCGCAGCAGACCGAACAAAAGGTGGCCAAAGACAAATCAGAGAAACACAAATCTTCTTCATCGTCAACGTCAGTTTCAACGTCTAGCAAGTCATCCAAGCGAGCACGCAGTCCACAGCAGCAACCGGATAATGATTCGCCCAAGACCAAAATATCAAAATCCAAGTCCAAAACGGATTCAGTTGGACATAAGGAGACCGCTGATGGCTTTGACTCCAGCATGGGCGCCAATTTTGATGACGTGCTTGGCATGCTTAACATGCCAATGAGTGGCAAAAAGATTTCCAACAAGGTGAAGTCGCCCAACAAGCCAGTAACAACAGGATCGGCAGCCAGCTCTAGTGCACCCAGAAGATCAACAACATCAATTGCCCTCAGCAATGGCCGCCATACAAGCACTAAAGTAAATCAACATAATTCAACATTTTATTAGTAGCATTCTCTAATTTGCTTGTTTGCGTTTTTGTTTTTTAACCAAGAAACCTGAGCTGTTGGCACCCACGGCCAAGCTGGAACCGCTGGATCCCAGCATAGCCCTAGAGCTACCTACTATATCAAATAACTATAAACCTTTGCCGCTCAATAAAGCGGTCATGGATGTCGTCTTCAATCATGGCCTTGGCAGCAGCACAACTAACAGGATGCCACGCAATTTTAATGAATCCGAGGCGCTGGCAGCAGGCATTTCATCCAAGACAATGCGGTCGGTTGTTCCAATAGCTCTGTGTTTTTTTGTTAATCTCATTTCTTGTGCAGCACCAAAATCTACTCAGGCGTGAGAACTGGACAAATACTGCAGGTCCCCTCGCTGTTTGATCTGTGCACGCGTGTGCTACAAAAGAATATTGACGGTAAATTAATAAGTAACACCACAAAATGTATATACCGTTACAGAAATTTTGACCGATTGTTCCTATGGCAGCTCTATATATAAATATGTAAAGTATAATATAATTCGCAATTGTTGAGCATTTTTTATATGTATATAACTGTAAAAACAAAAATGTTTTCAACTCATTTTTCATCCGATTGTTCCTATGGCAGCCATCAGATACAGTATTGATTAAATTTAGTCAACATCTAAAAACCATATCGAAACTTTAACTTGGTGAGTTTGCTCGGGAAATCTGTGTAAAATATAAATTTTCGACTGATCCTGCCAAGTTTCCTCAAGACAACAGACAGACGGGCATGGGCAGAACATATACTAGTTTACTTTAAGGGTTCGCAAACGTTTCTTAAATGCGTGACAAAATTATAATACCCTTTGAAATGGTATATAAATTTGCTTACATAGTTAATTAACAGTTTACTTTCTATTGGCATCACGCAGCCCTGGAATATACCGGTGGTGTGCCGTTTGAGGTGCTGCGGCCAGTGCTGGAGCGCGCCACGCCACATCAGCTATTAAACGTTGAAGAGTACAACCCCTATTTGATGGAGGACAGTGATGGGCTGTGGCAGCAGCATGTCCAGCGCCACTGTCGCACTCAACGCAGAGAGGAAATGGAAACGTGGCGTGAAATGTTTTTGGTAACTTTAGACTTTATCCATAAGTTTGTTTTATCTGATCACATGTGTTGCCCATTTACAGCGCTGCGAAGAAGAAAATAATCGCAAGCTGAGCACGCTTGCCGAGAGCATAAAAGCATCACAGAAAATCAGCGAGGCGCCCGTCCGCAAAACTCAATTGGCATTCGTTGATTCTATGGCGAAGCCACCGCGAAGTGTTCAACGGAAGCAGGAGCAGTACGGCACCAAGGGAAAGCTAATAGCTACGCCAGCGGCACGCGTTGCAGCTTTGTCGAGCGTCACACCCAATGCGGCCAAGGTGGGCGATGCCAGACTACGCGTGCTTAACTCAGCACGCGATTCGGCGCAAGTTGGTTAGTTAGCACGATCTTCTCATCTGATTAATGTTCATAAATAAATTTCTTTATTGTTTGCTTTTTAGCTGCGGCACCGACGCGTAACAAGAAGGCACCATTAATGGCAAAGGCCTTGCAATTGATACGCGGTCGTCACAAGCGCTAGAAAAAATCAATTGCCAATTGAATCGGATGCAAATTATATACTCATTTGTTATCTATGACACTCAAAATTGTTGAGATAGTCACAGTCAGTACAATTGCAAACCTTAAGTTACACTATGCTGTAAACAAATATGTAGTTCGCATTTGTAACAATCGATTAGCTAATAATAAAATAAGTGAGTCAATGGATTTGACTGTGACCAAACTATATGACTACATACCAATTATTTATTCATGCTCTATGCCCATATTTATGCATACTATAGTGCTTAAGTTGCAAATTCGAATAGTCTAGTGTTCTGTTAAAACATTTATCATCCCAACTACTACTGCTCATTTAGATTTTATTATTATGATCACCTGATCCAATAACGAGAATTATAAGAACCAATTGATTGTATGTTCAGATATCAAATTAATATTAAGTTCAACATATTTTGTCTAATATTTTGTTACAACAATTATAAACCGAAATTCTGCTTATTTAAAACTTATATATAATTATTGTGAAATGATCAATTACTGATCTAATATCAGGTCATTTTATTTTTAAGTTGAAAATGTTTTGTTCCAATGGGCTGTGCGTGTGTCCAAAATCATTGTACGTTTGATTGTAAATAATACCTGCATACATATACATATATTTAAACATATGCTGCTGTATAAATATGTATTTTCAATCAAATCAAATCACTTTACTCTATTATTATTAAATTTGAGCAGCTTTCAATATATTGTTTAATACAATAGCTTAGCTCATCAACTGAAAAATGCAAAATAACAATTATATGATGATACAAACATATGTATGTACATATATTTATATTATAGCATTACATAGTGCTCTGTCGCTTTGAAACATCACGTATAAGTATTTTACCAACATATTTACGCTATTTTGAAATTGTTAAAAAAGGGCAAGAAAAAAGAAACACGTTGTTCCACTTGATAGTAACAGTAATTCTTATTATACAGACTTATTAAAAATAAATTATTTTAAAACAAAAACTATTCTCAATTACAAATGCAATTTAAGTGCCTATGCAATAGAGCGTTTTACTGCGTCCATAGAATACATCGACCAGACGCTGACAGGAACTATTTAGAGTTAATAGTCGATTCGTTGTAGCTGATGAGGATGATGATGAAGATGATGACGAGTATGTGCTGCTGCTGCCGCTGCTGCTTTCACTGTGGAATAAGCAATTCATTAATTTTGTTATAAATACTTTAAAGGTTATAGCCATTTCAGCTCACCTCATGGGTGTTAGCCTTTTGATATCCCATAGTCTCAGGCTGCCATCGCTGCAACCTGTGGCCAATTGATTATTGTGTGCGCCCCAAGCCAATGAATTAACGCTGCTCGTATGATCCTTGAGTTCGCTCAGCTGGGCGCCAGCGGCTAAGTCAAATATGCGTACCTTGGATTCATCGCCGGCAACGGCCAACATTTTGCCATCGGCACTAAAGGCCAGACTAGTAACTGCTTGTCGACAATCAGCAAAAACACGCATTAGTTTACCGCTGGTGGCGCACCACAAACGCACCGAATGATCGGCAGAGCCAGTGGCCAGGTAATTGCCATTGGGATGAAAGGCGATGCACTGTCAGTAGCAGGAAAGGTGCATTAGCTACGATGAATTTGGATATTGCGAGTGAAATTAGTTTACCTCAACGTCCTGTGTATGGCCTGCATATATGATCAGCGCATGCTCGCGCTCCAGGGACCACAAACGTGCGCTTAAGTCCTTGGAACCGGTTACTACGAACTGGCCTACAGGACTCTCATCCAAGCACCAAATGGGATAGTTGTGACTGCGATAAATTGCCGCACATTGCAAATTATGTGCACGCCAGCAGCGCAGCGTGCAGTCTTTGGAAGCGCTATAGAACAGCGGATAGTGAGCCGAGAAGCGCACAGTAGTGACACCTTTGTTGTGGCCACGCATATGCAGGCCGCCAAACTCGTTGCTGCGATAAAAGAAACACTTCATTACAAACTGTTTATGTAGCTAGTTATAGAATACGTACAAGGAGTTATCTGCATACTTGTTGCGCAGCGCCTTATCACATTCGCGACGATCCTCAGCGCTGCATGTCAATGCCTCCTCGTCACTGTCCAGCTCTTCATCCGTGCAATTGTTGATCTCCCAAGCGCATTGAGAGTGTGAAGCACGCCTATAAAAACTTTTGCCTTTACAGCTATGCTGATTTAGCTGCCACAGCTGTAGGGACGAGTTATCAAAGCCCGCCAGCAAATGACAATCGTTGGCATCAACATGAGCCGAGGTAAGCCCTCGCGACCGTTCGCTGATCCTGAAGAAGCGAGGCAATTCTACTTGCCCTTTGAGTAATTGTGCCGAGGAGGACTTGAGTGTGTTCAAACAGGCGTCAGCATCTATTTTGTTTTTATTAGCAGCTGGCGCATCCGAATCCATGCTGCAACACTCCATTTTAATATCCGACTCCAATTTAATAATCGTCTCTTCAGCAGCACGTTTTTTAGTGGTCTTTTCATTGCATTTGCTAGACTTGTGCTCGCTGCGGCCGTTGTTTCCCTCATCCGCTTCGTATTCCTCTATCACATCCATTTCTTCGGTAATGCCCAGCAAATGATCCTCTGTAAAGAGACGTTGATCATTGTCCACAATGTGGATATGCAGCCAAGTGTAAAGCAGATTCATAATGAGCACATGGCCGCGACGCTGCAAATAGGCGCCAATTTTGTCCACCACCTGCGCCGTTGTATGTAGCTCATATTTGGAGGCGCGAAAATGTGCAATTGTCGCATCCGATTCCGCCGTTTCCAACTTTGTGCAGCCGGACAATAATTGTACTAATTTCATAAAGTAATCCAGCTCTGTATCGCCCGTATTCTGTGCCTCGCTGGCGAAACGTATGTGACAGTCGGAGGCGGCCGCCATCTGCGACTCATTTGTGACTGAGCAGCCGTTGATTTTTGTTGGCAATGGTGCATCGTACAAGTCGACGGGTGCAACTAGGTGCGCATACTTTTTAAGAAATTCAACGGCACCCTTTGACTCGCGAGCCTTAAGCAGCTCCAGGTACAAATGGCACAGCATTGGCGCATAAAAGCGTTTCATTTCGATGCGCAATGGCTCCGGTTGAGCTTCCACAAACTGCGAGAATCGTCCAAACTGCTGGTCAACCATATGTTGATTGTTTGTTATGATCTGGACATTGGAGTAAGTGAAGCTATTCCCGCCATGCAGGTCTGCGTCCAGCATTTTGCTTACCGCAAATTGACTTTTGTTTTGCAACAAAAGGAAATCTGATCGGCGAAACTTTTCGTTGCCCTATAAAGTGTTGTAAATGCATAAAGTAAGTGATGAAATTAGTTTTCTGTGCCCGTCGATGCCTTACCACATAATTCTTTTGCTTTAGCAACAAACCAACTGCAGCCCGCATTAGATCGCTTTTCGAACTTTTTTTTATAGCAGACTTGTTGGTGTTGCTGTATATAGGCGATGATGCATGATTATTATTGTTCGCATTCGGCAAACTCATATTTCAGCTCGTTGTCCTTTAACGAAATCCTAATCCCGTCCTGCAACTCGTTAAAGAAGCATCCGTGCAGACTTTGTACAGTGCTGTACAGCGCCGAAGACTTCGAAAGTGTTGCACACGATAGCCGCTAAAGTTAGCGATAGTTGAGCACTGCAGCAATACCAATTTAACAGCTGTTTAATACGTTTTTTTGTTTTGTCGGCAATCTTGTTGTATTTGCCCTGAAACGACGAAGCAACAGGGAATGGCGTGACAAGAGGGAGAAACATCGAGAATAGCAATTTCGGTTTTTGTTGATTTCACCGATTTGCCAAAAATATATTTTTTTTTTAGCGGAAACGACCAAAAAACGAATGACAGTTTTTCTGTTTCCAAAGAGAACAAATGCGCGAATTTAAAAAAATATATATCTTTCTTTCAAGATTCGGTCACACTGCATATTAATAACACAATATCAACAGCACGCTCTCCCAAAGTTGATACAGCTGTTTTAGCAGTTTGCGCGGCTGGTTTTTTCTTGCGTATCTTATTATTTTTGCATACAATCAAAGACAGAACAACAAATAAAAAAATAAATAAAATGAGCAGCACAACAAAGTTTGTTAGCGAATTCTGTGATATTATTGATTCCTATGGCGGTCGTGATAAGGTAAGCATTTATTTGCCACCCAATTTGTGTAGACTTTTAAAATGCACATCTGGTTTTTGTTATTTCAAAAATGCATCGTGGCACCTTATTGAGCTTTTTGGACTTCTTGTATGGTACCAACAGGTTATTCATGTGTTCGGATTTGTTGTTGTTTGGCACCTTGACCATTGGTGGAAGCGGCATTATTGAACCTTGCCTTACTCTTGTTGCGCTTTTAATACGTTTTCTGCTAAGGTCTTGCTTTATCAGCAAGAGACTTATGCTATCGGTTAGTGTTTAATGGACCCTGGTATACCTTCAAGTTAAGATAATGCTACACATTAATGCCGGCCGAACGTTAACCCGGCACGAGATAAAGAAGATTATAATACGCTATAAGAGAAAGGTTCGTTAGTGCCTCTACCAGATGGGCCCAATACCTTAACTTAACCGATTGAAAATTCGGTTTGAAATATATTGGCTAATGATATAGTAAACACGAACATGTTTTCAAAAAGGGAGGTTGGTCTTTTAATCGAAAACGAGATCACAAAATAAAAAACAGACCTGAATAATTCCGTTAAACTTAATTTTCTTACATAGGAAAGAAACTAACATCTACAAAGGATTCGAATACAAAAAGCGTATTGCGTGCAACTATATGTATAATTTTATAGTGTAACCATAGAAATAAATGACCGTCGTAAAGAAATTTTCTTCTTTAATAGTATCTATTGGTTGGCGTTTTAATAAAAACATATTTTATTCAACTAATAGTTATTGATTGCTTTCAACGTAAACAAGAAAAGACAAATAGGTTTTTACGCAAATAAACCCTTAAAGTAAATATAAAGTGTAAACACTGGGCGCTACCCACATAAAAGAATTTCCCAAGCGAAAGCAAAACCACTTTAGTGTAAAACAGCCATCAAGATGATTGTAGCATTCGTTGTATTTTTTTATCGCTGATAATGTTTTATCTCTTTGTTACTGCAAAGCAATTTCAGAAATTGCAGTAAAGTGCAAACAAATATAGGTTCAAGTAAATAAACACTCAGATGCCACTTCTACAATATTCGAGTATATAAATGAGTTTTATTATATGTACAAACAAGCAATCATACATATTCATGACAATTTACTAATTTTTTCAAGTATTTTGACCTTGCAGGTGATGAAAGCGTTGTGTTATAGCGCAAAGCTTGTAGCTGGCTACCATGTCAAGCGGAATCCGGACTTGGCCAAACGATATGCGATTGCCAGCTCCAAGATATCTGGAGCAAGAGCAACACTACGTCTTATTGACGATATACCAATGATACAGTATGCCTTGGAGTATGGACTTGGAGAAAATGAACCTGACCGCGTAATGGCAATGCTGGGTGTGACTGCTAATATTGTGGATTTGCTTTATTATCCCATTGAAAAGATATGTTGGCTATCCGAGCATAAGATTGTTAATGTGAAACATGCAGACAATTGGGATAATCTCAATTCAATATTTTGGGTGCTCTCGGTCTACTTGAATTTAATGCGGTTAGTTCGTTACTATCTAATCTATCTATACAAAAGCTAATATATTTCAATTGCAGCACCCTGCGCAACTTTTGGCTAAATCAAGAGAAACTCAATCGCAGTCAACAACTCTGCAAGTAAGTAGATAAAATGTATGAATCTTTGGTCAGACATTTACCAACTTTTTTTTATAGTCCTACAAATATTGATGTACAAGCCCTGGCCAAACATCGATTGGAATTAATGTCCGTAGCGCGCATATCGTTGGATTTTGTGCACGCAGTTAGCACCTTGCCAAAGGGCTATCTTTGGGGTGGCAAATTGTCCACATTCCAGGTGGGAGCCATTGGCACTCTTTCTGCTTGTTTGGGGATATATCAAATCTTCGCCAAGAGAAGACTGAACAAATAGTTGGCATATCAAGGCACACACAATAATTGTTGATCAGCATTTTAAACTAGTCCTAATGCGTTTTCTGTGCTAGTTTGTAAGAGGGCAAAAAACTTTTCTACATTTACTTTTATTGTTATGCACTCGCAAGGCGTAATTTTTATATACATATTTAAGCACAAAAATACATGAATCAAAAACTTGAGATACGTGTTTTTATCAATGGGAACTACAGAATCCACTTAAAGATGTCAATAAATAGGCAGTTTGTATTTTGGTCTGTGTGTCCTTTATTATCTATTCCTCTTTTCGTTCATGTTGATATACAATACACTTTAAATTTGCTTACTCAGCATTATGTTTAACTAATTAATGTACAGGCTCATATATTGTCGACTCTTTGAGGGTATATTTATCAAGTTTTCTTGTTATGTACGATTTATCAGTTTAGCAGTCATGATTATTGTTTGCATTTAGCGTTAGATTTGCAATGAGTGAATTATTCGCACTTAAAAGACTTTTATTTATTGTAAGTATGTTATGCATTCCTCTTGTATATTATTACTATGTATATTACATAGGTAGAGTGAGGGATTTGTGTAAATACCGAAACACCTATTATTTAGTTGTAGATATATTTTCACACCTGATTGTGTAGCCTATTAAAGTTATTATTGTTTTTAATTATGTTTCGTTTGAAAATAACTATATGGTATATAAATTTATATACTATATATTGTACACAAGTAAATTTGTTGCTGTCAAAGCATGTAAATACGTATTAACAATTATTATACTTGGGGTTTTACTTTGCTTTACTGCCTCCATTTTAAGCTCTTTAATAAGTATGTGTGAATTTTCATATACATAGATAAAATTAAATTAATTTATAATGTGTAGTTAGTGTCATATTTATGTTTATGTTTATGTTTATATTTATTTTTAGCCTTGTTTTTCTTGTATTAATTAAGCGCATATAATGTATATTTGTTCTGTCATGTAGGGTTTTATTCATTAAAAATCTTATTAGTTGATATTAGTAGATATTGGGATTTGTTAATTGGTTAATATACCTAACTATATTGTTCTTTTGATTAGTTTTGCAGTAGTGATTACAGGCGCTACATACATACAAGTACATATGTACGCATTCATACTTATTAGGTGATACACGCACATACATATATCATATATGTTATTTGCGATTTGCGTTCTGCAGTCGCTCTCAAGCATTTTGAAAATGCCATTCAAAAAAAAAGCATCAAAAAGTTCAAAAATTTCTGCACTCAAAATACTTATGTTCAACTTTGTTCCATTTGCTTTGTTTGTTTACATAATAACCGTAATGCAATTTGAACTTTAGCTCATAACAAGAGTATATTAAATACATAAATAGGTATGCATATACTAGGTATGTACGTATTTTATGTGTCTTGCATGTATGTATATATATATAGATATATACATATATATATATATATATATATAATGTATTTATGTATATTAATATTTTTACTTATCGGAAGCTATTTAAAATGGCACTGCAGTAATTTTGTTTATATTCCTATATAAGGTGGGAAAATCAATTAGAATTTGGGTGAGAACGCTTCATTTGGCATAGGTTTGTTAGGTCCATGCCAGACGAAGCTGAAATACCCAAAGTATTCTTCTAATACCTCGCTATACTTTAACAATATGAATTTGCGTTAACGTATACAATTATAGTATACGTACTTATGCTCCTTCAATTATATTTTAAGTTATCCATTATTAAAATATATGGTACTTGATTATTGCATTAAAAGCTTAGTAATGTTCATCATTATTATTCTTTTGTGTATATATGTATGTATATGTGTGTATAATAGTCTTTTTAAAAACCGTTCTTATTGCGTGTTTTTTTTTAATTTTTTGTTTTTCTTCTTTGACTTTTGTTTTTAACATTTTGCCGTGCAAATATTGTTAGTTTAAAATTCAATTTGCAAATGTGTTTTGCTAATGTTCCCCCAAAATGTGTCTCACATGTCGCTTGTGTTTTTCAATATTGTTTTAAATATTATACTTATTAAAAATATTCTTCATAAATATAGCTAGAAGTAGTTAGCATAGTTTAGTTAATGCGTGGTAAAGATATCGGCGAACGTATAGATATTGTTTATAGGAGTAGGTAATTTGTTGTGTATAACTGCATTTCACCTTAGCTGAGTTTTAAAATATGTATGCATTTATGAGTTATAGAGTTGAATTGCTTAGAATTAAATATAAATGTATGAATTAATTAGTTTATAAAATACATTTATTGTTTTAAATTTCATATTTAGTGCGCTCTTTGTAGAACATTGCATACTTTTTGTTTACTTTGCTAAAATTTAATATTATCTATCGTTTTTGCGTGGGAAGCGTTCGATTTTGGTTCCATTACATTTCGTTTTATTCAATTCATTGATACATTAAATTTTGAGTTTGTATTGTTTAAAAAAATTGATCTTTTAAAAAATAAAAATATGGAAAGCTTTGTGAAAATGTTAAAAATTGTTGTAGTTATTTGTCTTTTTTGTATTATTTAAAAACGCCATTCAGTTTAGCTCGTAAAAGCGTTAAAAACATTAAAGTAAAAATATATGTATTACTTTGAGGTTGTGTACCAATTATCGGGATGGGTGATTTCCTTAAATAGCCTTAAAAAGTTCCATTAAAAGTATTTGATTTTCTTTTAATTTAGTAAGTAAAAGTATATAAATTTTAGTTATTTAAAAGTTAAGCACGTCTGTATGTCCTAGTGTTAGTGTACATATTTCTTTGACTGTGTTTATTACGTAATCGAAAATTTTGTGCTGCATTGCTTGAGAACTTCTGTTTTTGTTAATTAGCTGTTATTCACTTAAAAACACTTGAATTATGTTCATTCAGTTTATAATAAAAAGATGCTGTCCGTCACAGCACTTATGTATGTAGTTTTTTTTAATTAAGTTGCTTTTGCGATGGAAAATAAAATTTCAAAAGGCTTTGAGTTTAATTTTTGGTAAGAAATCAATTAGGGGAAACAATTTGTCTTGTTTTTTTAAGTATAAGTCTTAGAATTACATATAATTATATTATAATTCAGCTAAAGCACCATTTTATGTATAAATGTGTTTTAATATATACAATTTATTATCTAGTTTAAGGTATATGTTCATTATATGTATACGTGTGTATATATGTATATGTTCATTCGCTTTCAATTTATTAATAAGTATGTTGTTGTTTTTTAGTATGAAATATTCATGAGTTTGGTAAATATATGCATTTCGAACTTAACTTTATTTGTGCATATCCGATTCCTTTAATATTCTTTGTGATGACACCTGAATCTGTTTTCACTATAAGTACATTTAAATTAATAGATACATATCTGTATTTATTTATTGGTATGCATGTATATGGTTTAATAGGTATATATGTATGTATAAGCATTTTGATTTGTGGTTTTCCTTAAAGCGATGTATTTTTCTTCCGTTGACTTGCTTTTGTTTATTTTGTTGGTTTTTACTGAAGGCATTAACTATACAGTGTATATATAGGCATGTATAGGTTATAATAAGTACACAATATGTATAACTATGCGTAATTGTCTAGCATATATTGTTTTAATAGCTGCTTAGTTACTCACTTTAAATACTTGTGTATATCAAATCAGTGTTGATTTTGCCGATCAAATCATATTATACAACTGATCCAGTTCCTAGGCAAAAGAATCTAAGCTAGGCGCTACAACAGAAACCGTTACACTAAGAGGCATCCAAGTTTACCCTAAAACCCGCGTTCCATTCAGATTTGTATTAATTAAAAATTGCTTATTGTTCTGTAGGTCTATTAGAAACTAAACAAATTCAACTAGTTGCACGGCAGCTACATATATGTATATTAACATTTTGTTTTTGCGTTATTTGAAGACTACCATAAAATCCCTGTAGGTTCATAATGCGTGTGCATGTACTATTCTTTATCGTTCGAACGCTCTTTAAACTTTAAACATAATAGTTGGCCCGAAAATAATGTAGTAAGAACAATTGCGTTCAAGAACTTCATGTAACACCTGTCAAATCGACTGTAACTAGTTGGTATATAAGTACTTAATTAGTTTATATGTATACTTAGTTTCTTGATCATTCATTCATTCATATTTTTATATTTTTGCAGTATTTAAGTTGCGTGGTAAAGTAATTCATAATTTGATTGTATTTATGCTTAAATTCGTTTGAATTTAACAGTTGATATTAGACTAACTGGAAGTATCAGCATGGAAAGCGCAGGGTTAGTGTTGCTTAAGCATTGGTTAATCAAGTATTAAAAGAAAAAAACTCGTACGAATTTTGAAAAGAATTTTCGTTATGTGTATATATTTGTTTGAAATAGTTAGTAGTGTGTGTTTAAGGCGTGTGTACAAAATTAATGTGTTGGTATTAAATTAAAGCGTTGTTTAAGTACAATATGTAATATTTTGTTATTACATACAAAGCATCGAGATCCTTTCTCAAAATACATGAAAAATAATGTAAGACATAAATTATAAGAACAAATTTTTAGGCATTAAAACTAGTCCTGCCAAAAAAGGGCTAAGAAAGAAAAACAATGTTCAACAATTAAGCGTAAATATAAATCTTCAACAAAATATTTTTAAGTCTAAGAGAAACAAACTTAACAAAACCAACTCATAACTGTATAACAAATTCAATGTGACAAACTTGAGAGCAATTAAGTATAAATTTACAATTTTTAAATTGTATTTAAAAATTGCAATTCTCTGTTAAACGCTTTACGGACAAATCCAAAAAACTCTTCTGCCTTTGCTAATAAAAAAGAAGCTATAAAATTTCTGATTAATAGCACAATAACAAAAAAATTAACCTAATAACGAATCTAATAAAGAAATTAACAGAAAGAACTTGCGCTGTTTTCTTTAAAGTAAACTTACCATTAAAGTAGACAAATACAAAGAGCAAAATATAGACAGCTTTCTTAGCCAAAATATAGTAACATAATTGAAATGGCTCATTTCAAGTTGCTAGGGGTTTTCGAATGCCCGTCTCAAATGCTGATATGTAAGCATGATTATCGAAAAATAGTATGTGTATACAATACCAGTAGATTACGTGAGAAATGCTCATGTTTAGCCTAAAAGAAATATATATACATGGATATATGTATATACGTATACTTAATATCGTACCGTTCATGTAAATACATCAAAATAACTGAGTGTACGTTTACAACATTTATGATAATTAGGTGTGCAACACAAGCAATTTCCGTCCAAATCTGTCCATTCGGAAATGCTCAGCTTCTCGTTGCCTAAAAAGTGCAAAAATTTTGGTGTCACTTAAAATTCAAAAATTACATCCCGCGGTGGATTTGAAGTACGATAAAACGGTACGCTAAAAGTGGCCAAGAACTATGAAGTAGACGCTTAAATAAACTTAGATCGTCTGCTGTTGTTGCTGTTGCTGCTGCTGATAATTGTACAATGAGTTGACCGTCATATTGGTGGCACCAGAGTTTGACATGAGATTCAAGTTACTTGACTGCTGATTGGCATGTTGCTGAAGTTGAATAAGTTTTTGCTGCTGCTGCTGCTGCTGCTGCTGCTGCTGGTGGTGTTGATTATGATGACTATGGTGCAGCTTTTGATCGACGTTCAACCTATTGCCAGATGATGCCAACGAAACCGTTGAAGAAGACGAAGACGGCCCTATACCCACTAATGTCTGTGACTTGGAATTGCGAGTCAAGGGCTTGTGATTCTTGACAATATCGCAGCTGTGCTGCCATTGCCAACAGCTACGGCAAAAGTAACTGCAATAGAAACAGATATAAACAATATACTTTCTAGTTTTAACTGCATTGGCATACCGAAAGCAAGACAATTCGCGGCAGTAGTAAGGCCCGTGTTGCACGCCGCAAATCGAGCATAATGCATCCTCCAGATACGGATCCACCTGTACTTTCTTTGTAAACTTCGAAGTGCGTACTTCTATGAAGGCGGCAGACACTGCCTTCATATAAGAGCGAAAGTTGCTGAAAGTAACACGTCCGGAGCCAATGGGATATTTATACTTGTCCGTGTCGATGCCAGCATAGAGCACACCATCAAAAAGATCGTCCATTATTGTAGCCAAGCCCTCGGCAGTTAGTTTGCCATGCAAGGCGCCAACGAAAACGGTTTTTGTTGGATCCAGCTTCTGTGAACTGGAGCGCACAAAGTTGGAATCTGCTATAATCCAGGGTATTACTTCAACCTGAACCGAATAACAATTTTAAGTTATTGAATTTATGAACGTGCTTAATTCTGACTTACATCTTTCGACTTGATCCGTCGCGAAGAGATCTTAAAGAAATAATTGCTGCAGCTATGCGAATCGTCAACCTGCAAAACGCAGGCTGAAAGTAAGGCTTTCACCTGTTTATCCGATTCAAATATAATATACACATAGCCTTTGGGCTGTGTCGCCTGCTGCTCTTTGCCGGGCCATTCCACTCTGTAACGCAAGAGAAATGCAGATTTTATTTGAAAAATATATGAACATATATAGAATAAAATCGCTTACCTAATCGAACCAAAAGGCTTGAAGATCTGTATTAATGACTGCTCACTGATGTCCCAAGGGATACCGCCAAGAAACACTTTAGGCGAATAGTTCAACATTCGATGAGAACGTGGCGGCAACTGACCGCTCCAAGTGCATGTTGCTTCACATAATGCTGCCGAGCTTCTATAGAACTTGGCCACACGATCCAAATGCCAATCATTGGAGTTGCTGGAACCATTGGAATTGGCCGTGACACTCACATTGTTGCCTGTACCACCCACCAGACTACCCAAACTGGACGATGTGGTGTTGTTAATACTGTTGGAACTGCCGGCAGCTGGCAAATTGCCCGCATAGCTTTGTAGCAACTGATTAAGCAGTGGCATTTGCTGGGTTTGTGCCTGGAGCAACTTGAGCGTATTGATGCGCTGCAGATTCTGAAGCTTGGCTAGTTCCATGTCCACAACGCTAAAGTTCTCTAGACTGCACTGGCTCAGGCAATCATTGCTGCTCAAATCAAAGTTTTGTTGAGATCCACTCAACAGCTGCGGTTCGTAGTTACGATTTAAATTGTTAAATTGCTGCTGCTGCTGCTGTTGCTGCTGCTGCTGTTGCGCCTGCTGCTGCTGTTGCGCCTGCTGCTGCTGTTGCTGGTGATGTTGTTGAGCCCGCTGATGTTGCTGTTGCAGCTGCTTTTGCTGTTGCAACTGTTGTTGCTGCTGCTGCTGTTGATGCGCCTGCTGCTGCTGTTGTTGTTGTTGAAACTGTTGATGCTGCTGCATGGATGTTAGCTTGTTGCTGCTTACAGAAAGCAGATTCTGTAAAGAAAGCTGCTTAGAACAGGATGCTCACGTCGGCTCTCCACGAAGTGCTACTTACAATCATGTCCAGTAAGTTGGGCTCATTAATAGACTGATTGCTGTTCTGGCTCTCCGGTGAATTAGAGCGCGTAGATGCATTTTGCAGATTCAGTCCGAGATTACCGCTGCTATTGCTGCCCAAGTTGCTGTAGCTCTGCTGCTGATATAGCATGTTGATTGAATCTAGCGATAGGCCATTGGCGCTGGAGGAATTGCTGCTATCACTGGAAATAGTGTTGGGAATTATGTGAGCATATCTACGGTTCGACAATTCAAGTGGGTGCCGCATCGTTACCTGACTAAAGGTGAACTGTGAAAGGAGCGATTGTAAATAGATGAAGGCGTACTTGGCGATAAAGGTGCAGAGCAATCGAAGCTGATGTTTGATCTTTGGAAAGCCTTAAGTGGGTTACTTTGTGCAACATTTTCAAACTAAGTTCGCCAATTCACCCAAAAAAGAAAGAAAAGAAACGAAATAAATGTAAAAGAATTATACACACACACAGAGTAAGAGAGATAGAGAAACTGAGAGACACGTAGTACAATACACAATACACAATACACAACCCACAAATCAATCAAAAATCATAAAACGTATAGTAGTATACAGTCCACGAGCTTTGGTTAAAGAGACGCAAAGACACAAGCAATAAATTTCGATTTTAGATAGTAGTTGGTGCAAATTCGGTGCAATTACAAGATACAAGATACAAGTCCATATTCACTGGGCCTCACGTGCGCTCCAAACTTACCTGAAAGTAATCAAAACTTGACTTGGTGCCTGGCGAGGCCGAGGACTGTGTTGAGCTCGGTGTCAGTGGTGCATAGGACACTGCATTCGCCGACAGTTGACCGTTATCGCCAGTGGCAGCGACAGGGGCAGCTGCAGCAGTCGCCGCATTGCCAAGTAGCAAGTTGTTAACGCCGCTGCTGCTGCTGCTGCTGCCGTTACCTCCGGCGCCGCCTGCAATGCCTGCTGTCGTTGTTGCTACTGATGCTGTTGATGCTGGTGCTGTTGATGCCTGGGCTCCGGTTACCGGACCGCTGCCGCCACACAGGCCAAGCAGATCGTTCAGCGTGATTGGATCTGCAAAACAGTCACAAGGCGTATAGAATGCATTATATACATATATATGAATAATGTCAACAGTTATCTTTGACTTGGCGCAGCCATCAATAAATCAAATAAAACTATGGCAACAGTAACAACTACAACTACAAATACATATATAACTATAACTACAATTGCAAATACAAATAAAGCATTGGCCATTGCTATTTTGGCTACTAGAAGGAAGGACTCTCAAGCGTTTTGCAAATATTCGAAAGGCTGCTAATAAATTAGGAGTAAATATGCTGAGTTCGATGTCGTGTCCGAGCCCAAATACGAAGTCCTTTTGGCACTGCCAGAAGCAGCGCACAACTACAACTTACTGCAATTGCCATGGGTTGTGTTATTGTTGTTGCTTGCATTGTTGTCGTATGCCAAGTTCTGTGCGCCATCGCAATTACCAGCTGCCATCATTCCAAGGTTCTCATCATTGGTGCTGCTAGAAGATTTGCTGGTGCTGGTGCTAGTGTTGCCGGCATTGCCGTCATAGTTTATGCCAAATTCAAAAGAGTCCTGCGTGGGCGACCCACTTGGCAGGACACTTGGCGTCTGTCTCATATATAGTTCCTCAATTCCCAACATGCTCTCTCAAATTGCTCGCTGTTTGCCGTTTGCCGTTTGCCGCTTGCTGTTCTGCTGACGATGGTCTGGAATGCTGAAATGCTGAAATGCGGGGGCTGCACGGGTTGCGTGTACTCAACACACGAATTTGGCTTTTTTTGTTCTTATTTAAAATTTTTACTATAACTTGAAAATTTACTGCGCTTCCTTTTGCAAATGGCAACTGGGCGTGTACACTTTTAATGAAATTTATTTCAAGGAATTTTATCCCAGCTTAAGCTTTTTTGAAAATGTAAAGAATAATATTAATTTAACTAGCGAAGGATATTTGTGTGCCGACTTCAAAAAGTAAAAAATTATTGAAATTTATACGTCCAAGTGCCGGACTCTATATAAGGTTGACATGAAAATGAAAGCAGTAGCAATAAAACGAAATAACAGCCAACAAATAATAATCGGCATGACAATAATTTCTATGAGATCCCAAATAACCCAAAAATGAATCATCAAACCACACATCACATTTATTGGTACGCTGTTTGCAAATTGTGAGCTCACTTTTTATGCGGCCGTTGGCATACAAAAAATAGTTCACCTGATTGTAAATATATATTTAAATGGTAACTCTAATATAAAACATTCCACATATGTACAAGGTCTACTACTATCCTAAGCTGCAGGGACTCGAACTTTCAAGTTAAAACCTTTCATTTAATCAGCAATTTTCACTCATATAACGAATTATGATCGAAAAGAAAGAATACTCTAGTAGTGCCCCACCACGAGACATCCTGTGCTCAGGTCGCAAATTCTCAAACACATCTTGGTACTCACTTTACACTAACTAGTTCAAGCAGTTGTGCGGCAGGGCTAACAGGCAGCGCGTTTAAGTTGCTCTGCTGCTTCCCCACGCTCAGCACTACAAAAATAGTTTCTTGTGTATAAAAAGTAGGTACAGTCTTTTTTGATCAGGCTCTAATGCCATATATCCCTATTTTTGTCCATTTATTTCAAACGTTATAAGCAGAAGGCTTGTACGATATCATCCTTCGGATAATTGGATTTATGGCAGGAAAGTTATTGGAGTTTAGCTGAGCTGTGTCGTATCGGGTAAGGGCTTGCCTGTCTACACTCTGTTAGATCCCTGCGTATCTCTGTTCTGTATCTCATTATATTTATGAAAGTCTTTAAATAACACACAGCATACAAAATAATTAAAAGTAAATAAATAAATAAAAAAAATCTATCATTCGTGATAAACGATATTATTTAACGAACAGTATATTACAAACCATTTATGAAGGATATAAGTCCATCGCTGGCATCTCCACGTCTGCCCAACAGATCCTGCTGCTGCTGATGCTGATGCTGCTCCAGTAGTGAGCTAATCGAATGCTTCTGCAGTAAATCGCTGGCGCTGGCGCCGCTCAAGGCACGCATGTTGCCGCCGGCACCGGTGCAATCTGGCGTCTCGTACTGTAAGGACAATGATTTGAATTGTAATAAAAGCGGGCGCAAATCAAATTTCTAGTGTTATGTGATGGCGGCAGTCGGGGCGATTGGGTGTATCTGCAACATTGATTGTGTGGCGTCGGGCAGGAGCAGAAATATACACAGGGCACGGCCATTAAAATCATCCAACTATTGCGGCAACTAATGAATCGTTTATCTTTTGCATTTCTTGCCACATGACGGCAGGCGACGCGTCGCTGCAACAACGTAGACAAGTTGGCAAGGCAACCGCACGAGGACAAACACAAGGCAGCCTTTATTGCAGTCACCAGCCAACCAGCCAACCAGCCAACCAGCCAGCCAGCCAGCCAGGAGAAAGATTCCCATGGCTACAAGCCACACCCACATCGACACCCGCAACGACACCCGCACACCCGCAAACCCGCACCCAGACATGCTTTCTGGCTTGACAAAAGTACACTCGAGCGTTTGGCGCAATTAAAAGCGCATCAAGTGTCAGTGGAGCACACTTAAAAATGCCAAATTAGTGCAAATATTGTTATCAGGCACTCACCAAACAATTTAGCGCAAAATGGCGTACAACTCATTACGTGGGATTAATGCAGCATGGAGAACTGATAAATACTTGGCAGGATAACACCGAATGTCTAAGCGATGACAATGTGAACGAACGACTTGTATACTCAACCGTATAGGGATTACGTTCGTTCGCATTATGCGGGTTATTCAATTAAGAATAATTGAGAGGAACAATTGAAGTGATTTTCTGTAAATTGCTTCCCAGCATAGCTTATCAAGTATGCATGTAGTTCGACAATAACATAGAGCTTATGCTTAAAGGTTTCGCAACTGCTGAAACATATTATACTCGTACTATTAAATGTCTTCGTCAAGGCAGTTTAACTCGTGTGGCAAGTTTTCAATGGAAGTCAGCCAACGCATACTTACTTTTTGTCAACTTGTCACAACTATGTTAAGTACAAAACTTGCTATGGATTTAAAAATTGAATGACAACTTGATGAAGGTACGTGAAAAGTCGGAAATGGCATGAGCATCCCACGCGTACACAGGATGCCATACACCCATACAATCACACACACTCACACGCACACACAGGCAGACAACCAGAGCCAATGTAAGTCTATATGCTATGTCTACTGGACAGCCAACTGAATGGCGGCATTGTCGTAGCCTGTTGACACATTTACCAACGTGTACGAATGGAGATTTCACAGTTCGTTTCCAGCCTCCCACATCAGTCCGATAAAAACTGCGTCAATGAATGCAAATTACAAATACGTCTTCAAGCAATGTATGTACGAGTATATTCTAATGCCGAGGCCAAGTTTGTCTCCACATCCGCAATACGAAGTGTCCAACACTGAAAGCTTTCGCTGGCGGAAACAGCGAAGCCCAAAGAAACTAGTCAGGGTTAGAAATGAAATTCATGTTTGGGGTTGGCGACTAATGAACGCTCTCTTAGGTAAAATGATGTGTCAAGAAAATCTTAGACAGCTAGCAGTTGATCAAAATTGAAAGAAAGTTATTCGTATAAACTGAAGATCTGATTATTGTGTGAAACCAAGAAATACACAACTTATAATTTGTCGTCCGAGCAGGGGGCAGCTGCTACAAGAATGGTTATGTAAAATACCACTTGTAAAATGTAAAAAGTAGACCGTTCTCTAAATTTAAACCCTTATTAACCTTAAGGTAATATACATGTTTTGCAAGTAAGTAAAAAGTTTCAAATATCAAGTAACTTTCTAGTACGAGTACATTACAAGCAGCATGTTCTAGTTAAGGGACTCCAACTTTTACAATAAAGTTCATAGACCAGGAAATTGAATACGACAAAAAATCTTAACCACTTGTGATTCCAACACCCCGTACCCGGACATTTACTTCATTCCTTATAGTACGACCGCATTGCTATTGGCCCATGTTTGTCTTGACGTCAAGGATTTTCCAAATTTGATTCAATGGTGTTGCTGTAATGGTTGTGCTTGACTTGACTCCACGCTGATTCTGATTGCCACATGAAGATATTCGGAATCTGTCGGCGTTCGAGAGCAAAGACACCAAATAGCAGCCAACTAGTCAGCACTATAACTCAGTAGTTATTTATCCAGTGTCCATTCGACTTGGCTGCTGTGCATTTGGTTGCTGTTATTTTTCTTTTTGGCAAGCATTTGACTTGAATTGGAATGTCCTGGCCTGCATTTTAGTGCATATGTGCACCATACAGAAATTTGGGGACATTGCCGGGACGGGACGGGGCGGGGTCTCTCGGTCTCTGTTGGCTGTTTGAGAAAATTACAAGTTTCCGCTTTCAGAAGTCTTACAAATTATTATGTTTGCATCGTTTACAACACTTATTAGATGTTGTTGCCGCTGCTCGGCAACCCGGGGAGGTCCTGGCCAAAGGGTTTGACATTAAAATTTGATGGCATGTAGTGATAAGCTCCCGATGGCGATGGCGTCCTTGTTGCCGTCGCCGCTCAACGATACGATACGATTCGATTCGAGTCGAGCCACTTCATCCTTCCTCCAGTGGCCAGCAAAGCGCAAAAGGTTAATGCACAGTTGTAATTTTTTATGGCCGATTACATGTTGCAAACTTGGGAACAGAGGCAGCCCATAAAGAATAAAAGTTATTGGCAAATACATTTAAATTTACTTTGCTACATTATCGAATGCTGCCATGTTACGTGGAGTGTTCAAGTTGAAGTTCTTAAGTAAGTGGTAATGGTCGCAAATCTGCATTGAAAGAAGCTAAACGTATATTTCAAGATTGCTTCATATTTCTATAACTAATGATTTTATAAACTGCGGCCATGCAATCTATAGTTAAACTGGTTTCGCATGAAAAACAATACAACAAAATATTGTAATTTGACCAAACTCACCCAATCGGAGTCTCTATATAATTTATACAATCTGACTAACTTTAGGCAAAATGGGACCACTCATCTTATAGCTACAACAGGAACGACCGGTCTAGACTCCCAACTCCCATAAATTTGTCAAAACCTAACCGATTTCCATAAGGAAACTCTATTCGATCATGGTTTGTACTCTTAAATGGCTTTGCATTTGAAATTTATCCATATTCCAAAAAAATAGAAGAATTTTGTGTTTTCAGATTTTATCTTAACTGTTCTGGGTTAATTCCAACAAACTTTGCATTTGAGTTATTTTTTATATTTTATATAGTATGGAAGGATTTTTATGAAAAGTCATAGGAACAATCGGTTAAAAATTGAGCTTTTGTATAACAAAACTTTCTAGCCTTTTAAAGTTAGGGCGTACTGAGCCAGTTGATTTTACTATTCAAAATAAAGTAAATTTATTTCCGATTTCATAGTCACGAGGAGTTAGATTAGTGTCATCACCAATCAACCCGTTCAATCCCAAAAATCAAGTAAGTCTGTGATCACCTGAGCTCGTCTTGTAACAACACGTTCCCTAAACAGTCTCTGAAGTGGATGTATCGCTTATCTCTGCTTACTTTTGGGCAACAATTGAGCGTTTAATATTACAAATTAAAAGGCACTCACACACACGCACACACACGCACACACACGCACACACACACACTTGTACATAGAGTACAAGGACATAATTCAGTTCTATACTGAGCAGCCAAGTTTCCGAGCAACTTCTGTGCTGGGAGTGGGTGCAATCGATTGAATGGGATTCAAATGCCTGCAGGTCAGATGTACACAATGCCAGGCCTAACGCAGTGGCTGTATCTGTAGCAGTAGCAGTGGCAGTAGCAGTGGCAGTGGCAGTGGCACGTAATTGCAATGCCTACAAGTATGCAGCATGCAACACGCGCCCAGATAGCAGACAGTTTCACCATGCTGCAGGTCCTCTCTGATGTAACTGATGCATCTACCTCCTGTTATGTGTGCTGTGCCTTTCACGAGATGCCATTTGCCGGGGCAAATTAAATTGAGTTGCATGTTAAATGCCCTTTCATCAGGAGCACTTGATTTTTGCTGTGGCACGATGTCGCTCAATATACATACATACATATTGCAAGTGTGTGGCACACGCACACATCACACATCACACATTTTGTGTGTATTGTGTAGTATTCGTATGAAAGCAAGGCATTAAATGACGCCTTGAATGAACTATCAAACAAATGCAGCAAACGTTGCCGCTGCTGCTGCTGCGTCATGCATCCATTTAATAATAACAATATCGTAATTCAAGCAACGCTCTGACAGAGCAGCGTCCCGCTTACATGGGTATAACGAACAGGACGACGAGGACGACAAACAAACTCGAAGCGTAGCGACATTTCAGTTTCAACGGCAACATTTCCGATGCCTGTGCGCTTTTGTTGCCGCTGTCGTTGTTATTGTTTCAGTGCATGAAAAGCGGCAGATACAGCGAAAGAGGGGGGGCGATGTTGAGTCTGAGGTATAGAAAGGAAGACCATTTTTTAAACAGCCGCCAACAGGCATTCAATAGGGGTGTGCGTGTGTGTGTGTGTGTGTGTGTGCACTGGTGTGTGTACTGTCCGTATAAGTGTGTGTGAGTGCTAAGTGGAAATAAAACACGCGCTTTTTCCGCACTGTACGAGTATTATCTGTGCAAGTCGAGCTGCAAGGGATCGTGCACAACGGGGCGTATGATGCATAACTGTACACCCTATACGATTGAGTATAATGGGTATACTCCTTTTAACAGCTATAGGCCGCCATTATCCAAAGAAAGCACATTACAAGAAATAACATATATTCCCTTGTTTCCCACTCATTTTGTATCTGATTGTTTGCTATGTCAGATATAGAATATTAAAGTTAGATTTTGATTAAATTAAGTCAACATCTAAAAAGTGCAATGAAACTTAAAGCTGCTGAGTTTTGTTGAGATATCTCGAAAGACAAACAGGATTTTTAGACCACAGCTGTCTATTATTTGCTGATCGTTTCTATGGCAACTAAGTATATGATATTTGTATCTGACCAAATTGAATTAGCTTGTATACAAAATAATGAAACTTTGATATGGTTATAACTTATAAGTAAAAAGGTTTTTATTCAACAGCTTAATTATCGATCGATCGTTCGTTCCTATGGTAAGGATGACTATATGATAAGTAATTCAATAAGGCCGGTTCTGACATATGTACGGCTTGAAAAACTCATGGCTAGTTTGCATAGAAACCGAGAGATGGACGAGCAACGCTAGATCGACCCGACTTATGATGGGGATGAAGAATATAATATAGTATATGGAAGGCACAAACACATAATCCAATTAACCAGACTCTAGAATGGTGGTTTGACCGATGTGGTTTGTTTAAAATTTTAAAGACCTTCATTTAGGTTATTTCTTGATTACCTTTAACATCTTTATTTAGCTCTCTGCGAACCACAGGGTAACGTTTAGTCGAATAATGTAAGAAGCTGCATTTTCACTTTGTTTCATTTTGAGAAGCAAAACTTTTTCATGCCTATTTAAAACGCAACCAACTCCGTTTTGGGTGGTGGCCTTTTGTGGTTGCAAGTTTATTGTTTTTTCTATGTGTACATTGCTGGCTGTGTGCCTCTATTTTCTTTGGCTGCATATTTGTTCGCATTTAATGACAACACACCAGCATTGTAGTTGCTGCCACCTTTCTGCCACGCCCACGCATATCTTCATCTATTAAATGCTAGTTGGGTGCGTGCAGGGATGTTGGCTAAAGTAAATTCAATTGAATTTTTGCAATTTTTAATGCCAGCAGCTCATATTGCACTGGCTACGCCCAATGTAAAATCCAGCTCCACACCGCCAGCCAACAATCCAAGGCAAACCTCAGGCGCCCCACCAAAGGACGCGTCGCATTTTTTTGTTATCCTTCTGGCTGGCGGCGGGCGTGTG
The DNA here is from genome assembly GCA_035043065.1 of Hirtodrosophila confusa. NCBI lineage: Eukaryota > Metazoa > Arthropoda > Insecta > Diptera > Drosophilidae > Hirtodrosophila > Hirtodrosophila confusa. The sequence goes on from JAWNNI010000064.1 coordinate 485,231, forward strand.
ATTTGCTTGGTATCGACATTTTAATGATGTGCCTCGGGGTGCTTTCGCCGGCATTGTGAGCACTCCGAGACCGCCGTCTTGTACTTTTACCATTTGCACGACGACGACTTAGCCGTCGCTGCCGTTCCCTGGTTCAAGGCATTCCAAGACATTCCGCTGGCCATCGCCATAGACGCTAAGCTGTCAGGCTGACTGCCTTTTGTTAAAAACTGTAGTACTCTCGTACATACATAAGAGTACATATGTATTTGTAAGCACATTCATGTATACATATGTATATTTATTCATTTGATTTCTGCCAATGACTTGCCTCTTGAGGACCAAGCTGGCTAATAACTGGCACTTTCAGGCCTCATATTTTTGGTAGAAAGTGTAAAGTGTAACAGGAGTAAGCCCTGTACTCATAAAATGGGTGAATCTGTGCTAAATGTATGTAACAGGCAGAAGGAGACATCTCCGACTCTATAAAGTATATCAAAAGATTTGGCCCTGTCTGTCTGTCCGGATGAACTCGTCGATCGCAGCAACTATAAGAACTAGAGACACCAAATTTGGCATGTAGATTTCTGTGTACCATACGCAGATCAAATTTGTTTCAGATTTCAGATATCTTCTCCCGCTCCCCCACAAATCGATATAAACGATTTATAAGGATAATTTTAAAGACATAGGCTTTGGTATGTGCGTTTCTGTGTATGTGTAAGTGGACGAAGATGTGTTAGGAAGTTTGAGACCCGGGTACATAGAGTTTCATAGTCGGGTATACTCGATAGTGCATTCTTACTTATTTATTTCATTTAGGACTTGCACTGAGTGCATTTCGTTTCGTTTACTAACATCATTGACATTTAGAGATAGTAGATTCAAACCATCTCTTGACTGAGTTTTGAACCGGAGCTATAAGTTCCTGCTACAACCAATTGTAAGGCGAATTGACTTCTAATTGAATACAAGTCATTTAATAAAACGCGGATTATTATACGGGTATTTCAAGGATTCAACTTACGACTTACTTTAGCATCATTTTACTAAATGCTGAGGCGTAGCCAAATTAATTACGTCATATTCATTTTATGTATTTAATATGCGGCAAACTTCTGCAAGTCATTTGTTAAATGCATCATAAAAAGAGAAACAAACGATTTAATTATAATTTAAATAAAAAGAACATCGAAATTAAGAAAGATAAACAGCCACATAAGATCGGATGATTCACATTGATCTGGTAACATTAAAACACTTCCAAAAAATGTAATCATTAAAGAATGGTAGACTTTGAGATATTTCCAGGCTTTCATATTTAGCCAACTTTCAGTACATTCAGGACTATTCTGTCCATTTTCAATGCTTGCATATAAACTGTGTCACAGCAGGGAATGTTGAACATAGAGCAAAAACTTTCCAAATAAAATGTTGAACAAACGACAAATATACTTTATTTATAGGCATTTTTAACAGCAGGCCAACGGCGCATAAATAAAATATATTACTTAATACATATAAATAAAACGACGGGTAAAGGAAATGAAAAAAATATCAAGTATACGCCACATTGCCAGGAAGCATTACCGCATGAAGGAGTCGTTTTTTTTAGACATTACCAGCAAATAAATATGAATAAATGCATATACATACATACATACAAATATAAATATGCATTTTTTTTATGAAGTCAACAACAATGGCTTGTTACCCCATCTTAAACCCCTCGGCTGCCGGCCTGCCTGTGGGGTGAAGAGGACACCACGACCATCAATGCGAATGCCGCTTACACGACAAAATTGACATTTTGCATTTACTTATTTTTGTTATACATTTTTTGCAGCCACAATAAAATGAGAAGAAAAATTGCATAATAACCCCTTTGAAATCGTCGGATTATCCTTAAATATTTGTGTAAACATTGTAACAAATGCACATCCTCCATTGTAAGCCCGTGCAGCCCCATTGAGGTAGCCCCGCCATCCGAATATACGCCTTCCCAGCATCCTCAAATGGCTGAATGATGAGCAATAGACGGGCCCGTCACAGTCGACAATGAGTAAACTTTGTAGCTTGGCTTTCGACTGGATGACAGACGAGGATGCAGAACAGATATACGGATATGGTATGGTTAGAGAGAGGGAAAGATGAGGCGCTTACGCATGCAACAATGGCAATGCAAATGGAGGCGGACGGCGGACGACGGCGTCTTGCAATACTATCCCATAAAAAACCAAGTAAGAACACTTTGGTCGTGTGGGCTCGACTACAAGATGCCCTCTACTCAAATCCCAGGTATTCTAAGCCATTGTCGCATCCTATACACGCTTCAACCGCTGTGGAAATTACTTCCTTAACAGCTTCTACATTTTTTATCTGATCTTATGATATAATCAGGAAAGATTACAATAAACTATACAATTATCAAAAACCAAGACATTTTCTTTAAAAAAATTTCTGATTTTGAGGGGAGCGAGAAATAGTATCAAAATTTTGGAACCAAACGTGATCTTGATTCTTAGTGCATACTAATTTTTGTGTGTCCTGCAATTGGGGGGGTTAATTTGATCAGGGCTTGATTTACCCGATATAGAGTCCTTTATAAGGTGCGTCTGTGTGTTGCACACAGCAACTAAGTACAATTTTGATATACCCTATTACCATTTTGAATAGGTACAGCGTATGCACACACCCACGCATATGTATGTACCGACTATGTATTGACAGCACTTTGGAATCGTTTAAGAATGACAACAAGGGGAGCATGTGCGTAAGCCGTAAGTAGTATATTATAATGATTACATATGTGTCACTTGACTAAGCACAGACGGAGGCAAGGGCGACGGATGTACTGGGCGGAAGCAACTGAGACAAGTGACAATTTTGGCATGGGCTTAGTGGAAATTGTCGGGACTGACATAACATTGACTTGTATGTCACATTTTAAGGATATCCTCAAAGCTTACATTTAAATTGCCTATTGTTCCTGCCCTGAAGGGGAGATGCAACAGCTGGTTTATCAACATAAGGAATCGTTCATAGAAATTAAAGATAATAATATTATTACTATAGGTAACTAGTTTCAGTTACAAACTATCAGTCTAGCTTCATATCAGCATAGACTACTATGACTTTCGGCTAAGACATCACAAAACTTATACCTAAGCCCTATCAAAACTTTTCCCATTTCCGATTTCGAACAAAAACTTATTGCACTTAATTTCATAAAGAAACTTCATTCGAAATCGAATATAAATATGAATAGCTCGCAAACGGGAAAAACCCAAAACTCTGCAAATTTTGCTACCCCTAGTATATATTACTATACCCTAGCAGAGGGTATTAAAATTTTGTCCCGAAATGTGTAATGGACTGAAGGAGACGTTTGCGACCCAACAAAGTATATATGTACATATATTCTGAATCAGCACGAATAGCCGAGTCGATATAACGATGTCCGTCTGTTTTTATGCGAACTAGTCTCTCCGTTTTAAGGCTATCGTAATGAAACTTGGCGGAACCGGCAAAACCCTCATCAAAGTCTCCCAAGCCGAGTCTCTGGAGAGCTTATACAATCTGAGCAAAGTTTGGTAAAAATCGGACCACTTTATGACATAGCTGCCATAGGATCTGGTGAAATTTGAGTTTTTGTATGAAAAACTCTTTGTATCACATCCAAACTAAGTGAGATTTTATTATACTTCAAATAGGTTCCTATAATTTTATCAAAATGGGACCACATAGGAGCAAACAGACGAAAATTGAGTTTTGTATAAAAACATTGCTGCTAGGATATATAAGCTATATGTACACAATAACGGAATCTATATAAATATAAGAAAGGTGTCCTTACTGTAATAATAGCTTAACAATTAACTAAAGTCCTTTCCCCTAATAAGCTTGAATGCAATCAATTTATTTTCCTAATTGATTCAAAAAGAAGTCCTTCACTCATAATTTTAAATTGCAGTCAACTAACTGCTTGTCAACGACTGACATCAGGTGTATGACAACGTAATCTTCATAAATATCATTATTCAGACAACAAGAAAAATGAAATCAGGTGCAGTTACATTTTTTTATATAATCTCCTTTGTTATCATTGTGCGCGTTGCAGCCAATTTGCGAGCTACAAATCCAATTGTACCTTTATTGATTTGATTTTTACATGACCTTTGGTATTCTATCACTTTTTACCATTAGAAGCTCTGGGTTGTGGTGTGCAGGTCTGAAGCTATCATCTGCTGAATGTTAGCTAATCAAATCATCCGATTTAAATGAATTAAAAATATATAAAAGCGCAGCAAATTAAATCATGTGCAACAAAGACTACAAAAAACGCCTGCCATCCGTACACCCACGCCCCAACACGCTACTCGCACCCTCTATAGCCAGAAAATGCGCCCACAGAGAAGGACAGTCTGGTAGGAAGAAGGCGTTGCACTGTCTAGGAGCTGACGCTGTGAACAAACGCCGCGCCGCAAGTTTAATCGAATTTAACCACTCATAATGTGCAACAGACAACAAGAGTCGCGAGTTGAGTTAAGTGGAGTTAGGTGGGGGCTAAGGGGAGCAGAGACTGGCGGAACAGTGGCTGGCGTAGAAAGTTAAGCACTAATCGTATTAGGATCATGCAGGCACTACTGCCATAGACTCGAATCCGTCCAGTGCCGGCTGCTGAGGCTGAACCGCAAACAAAATACACACCAATCAGTTGCAGGTGCAAAAGGGGGGCAGAGCAGTGCGATGGAAGGGAGTGCCGGCTGCAGGGCGTGGAACTGCGATAAACCAGCTGATGCGCTCTGGCTCGGATTCTCTTGCTCATCTGGGATTCGTACGTGAGCGGCTCAATTACTGCCACCGCACCGCACCATGGCATTCGGCTGTTGGTGCGAATGGGTTTTATTATTATTTACATACCTGTTGCAGCAGTGGCATTGTTTTGAATAAAAATTCCAATTTCCACACTTGTATTTCACGTTGCCGTTATCCCTGTCGTGTTTTGCGCGCTCCTTTCTCCTCGTCCTCGTCCTCGTCGTGGTCGTGGTCGTGGTCGCCTGTCGTCGGCTATGGCATCGGCTGCCGGGATAAGCTGACAAAGCGGCAAAACAGATGTCGCCACTTCCGTATGCTCGCGCCTCTTGCCCTCTTGTTGTTCTGGCCAACAGAACTCACAGCTTCAAGCAACTTATCTCACTTGCACTGAGAGAGTTGCTCTCTCTCTCTCTCTTTCTTTCCCTTTTTATTACAAGTCTCTATCTTAACCGCTCTCTGGGCATACGCTCAATGGTTCGAGCTGCGCAGCGAGTCCTTTATTTGAGCAAGGTTTGATCTGATGATGCGGCTGCCCAAAAATGTTGGTTCCTTGGCCTCAGGCACACATGTTTGCTGGCCAAATTGGTTTGCTTTACTATACTTGTTGTTATTGCTGTTGTTCTTAGCGAGGACTTGGCAACACTCGCCTTTTGACTGGGCAGACAGCAGGCAGTTGCGGCGGCCGTATCAGCTGGCGCAAATGCTCATCGATTCATTATTCCCCGTCAATTATGCAAATCTTTGATTTGCACTCTGTTGAAATAGACCAGGGAAAGGACAAGTTTTATTCAAGTTTGCATTGATAATTTTATAACTTTAAGCTAAGAGTTATCATTATATAAATAAATTCTATGAATTTTCTTTTAATATTAATATATAGGTACACATATTAATATACTAACACGAAGGTAGCTTTTGGGTGGATAACAAGAAGTGTATAAATAAATAAAATAATGAATCAAAGAATCCAAAAGAAATAAATAAATACATATTCAGAACCGCGACTTAAAAGATACAACGTACTAGATCTTCCTCATAGATTTTAAAGAAGATATAACTGTATATTGCAGTCGCCCGCTGAAGCGCAACCAATCCTGTTATTTTAGTTTTAATTATAAAATTTGTTTTCTAAAGTTTTCTTAGTTAAATATTAATATAATACAACTAAATATTAAAATTAGAGTGCGAACTCAAAATGGTGAACATTAGAGACGAACAACTCGATAACAATTTATTAATTTGATTGTCTAAAAAGAAAAATTTAAGAAAAAGATTTTCATCAATAATCTTGAGACACTGAAGACTTTTGGTAAATTGAATTGAAGGGCTAATAGCATATTGAAAAAAAACGAATCATGAATATCAAATTTTAATCACTGAATGCTTTAAATGATGAAAATACAATTTTAATCGCTGAAATACTTAGACCTTGTAAGTTGATGATACTACTTTATTCCATTTTATCTGATCAAACGAATGAGATTCTTAATAAACTTATACTTAGATCACTGAAATTAAATCCTTTTAATGTATGTTCTTTAAATTCTAATTATACTCTGTATATAACAATATTTTTTTAAAAATAGTACTTTGGTATTGTGTAATGTCCGTCTGTCTGTCCGTTTGAAAGTAATTTTTTTCGACACCTTTGAAGCTAAAGCAACTAAACTTGAAACATTATTTCATCCTACACTACTAAGCTGAAGGCCCTGGTGCTATTGCTTAGTTAATTCCCAATTACCTTATAATTTTAATTTTAAGGTAATATTATAATAAATAAATAAGACCTGGAACACATGTTGGTACTTAGCCTCAATTTATAAAGTATAGAGTCAAAAAAATTGAAATACAGACTACTGTTGACTCCCTCGACAGATTTGGGAAAAAGTTTTTGCCACTCCCACCTCTTTCCCGCAAATGAATAAAATCCACACCTTTACAGGTAGAGTCCTCACATTTTACAGACTTGTTTTTACGATGCCCCCTTCCGATCCAAGAGTAAGCAAATTGTAACAAATTCAAAACTGCAATCGGGAACTTTCAACTGTAATATTCTTTCTTGTTTTATAGAAGGTTCGGTTTAAATTTAATCTAGACTAACATGGAAAACCTTTAGAAGCTATATTTACAATGAAACTCAATTAAAGCTTCCATTCTAAAATCCTACAGAGCACACACACACCCACATTCGCTCCATTCAAAAAGTCTAAATGAGCTCCACTTAAGCGGTAAACGCTAAATCGATCAAGGCGTATCCCCGCAAACATAACTGTAATTAACCAATTTCCGCTCTACACCCCCTTCGGAGCCAACGACAAGTCGTTTGGAAGTGCTTTCGTGCGAGCGACTGCTTCATAATTTTGTCGCTCTCCGTAATTATTTTAATTTTTCTTCTATTTTTTTTATGTGGTAGTAGCTCAAAGTGGTGATGTCTAAAAATGGACAGACAGCACTCAGAGTGGAAAGTCCTGTGCGTTCCTGAGGACGTGTTCGTGTCTATGTATGCGTCTCGACCGTGTGCGTGTGCGTGTGCCACTGGCTGTAATCCTTTTGAGAAACAGGAAGCGAAGCTATTATTAGAACCATAAATCAGCATGAAATGAGCAGAACGCCGCAAACCAGCATGCCAGCAACAACAATAACGGAGAGTTGGTAGTTGTTGTAGTTGTTGTTGCCCCTCTGTTCCTCTCTGTGCGTATTCGTAGTTGTAAAAAGTGGTCGCCTAGTATGAGAGTGGAGTAGTTGTAGTTCTTGTTGGGGCTGCTGGGCAAATGACGTGAGTAAGGCAAGGCGTGCGCGACGTAAAATACTCGTGGAACAACGGAAAGTATGTAGTAAAAAGACAGTGACGAGGGCAGAGATACCGACGCCACAATAACAACAACAACAACGCGCACTATAAAAGGGCATTCAAGTTGCATTCGATGAGAGCATAACTGCATTTCAGACTGAATCCTTTGGCTAGGGCTTGCATACACTTACACTTGCCCGAAATACTTGTATTATAAATTTGCTAACGATTTGTTGTGCCGGGCCCATTTACCTCTACAAAATTGTACATATGTAAGTACATACATACATATGTATGTATGTATGTACACAACTTCAATTTTATAAGAATATGTGTATGTATGTTTGTACATACCCAAATTAAAATTGCTGCAGCTTATGTTTTTAGTTTGTTGCACGCGCCGTTCACATAAATTTTTGGAATTTAATTGAAATTTTGCACTGGCATTCAATTTGAATTTTTGTCGTTCTTACTGCATGCGTGCAAAGCACATTTTTTGTTACTCACACACTCTGCTTATCCGGCTTAGAACCGTTACTTCAATTGTGTTGTATGCTTTGCACGCGTTTTCGTTAATTTTACTATGCTACTGTTGTTGTTCTTGTTCGTTTGCAGTCTCTTGCTTTACACTTGTAAAAATATGCTACAAGATGAAGGCGTTGTATTTATGTATTTCCTATTTGATTTTAAATACCAACGAAAAAAAAGGAAGTGTTTTTATTTGCACTGCCTGCCGCTGGGGTCCAACTATTTTTGTTGCCGTTCAATTCAGAAATGCAATAACCTCACCTAACGAGCAATTGAAATACACTGAAGCCTGCTGTCGGCAGATGCTGAGAGAGCGCAAAATGAAATCTCTATGTATGTTAGCTGCTGCCCCAATCCTTAACCCACAACCCCTACAACACCCAAATCAGTAAGAGGACAACAGACAAGTTGCAAAGAAGTTGCTCAAAACCCGCAAGTATTTATTTGTGAAATTGGTGCTGCTGATTCAAAACATATGACCACATACTATTAAAATAGATATTATTATAAAAACTGCAAATATTGTTAATATTAAATTTAATTAAATATCTTCAAAATATTTAATTGATGTGCTCAAAAACTGTACAACGTAATTTTTCGCAGTGTAGCAGTCCATTTGTGTGAATGACAAAACAGCTGTTGGAATGGCGTTGCCAGAAAACTTGTTTAAGTATATATAGGTAAACAAATTTGATCAGAGGCTGGTCTTGTGATGCTGGAGGTGGGAAAGATTGAAGAGTGACTGTCCATTTCTTTGAATTGTTGCTCCGCACATTAGTGAACAATTGTTCTTCCTCAGAAAAAGAAGAATTGCGCGAAAGATTGACATACGCTACATATCATGTTTTTAAGATTCGGTCACACTGCAAAATAACACAATAACAACAGTGGAACTGATGCTTGCCGGCAAATTAAATTGATTGACTGTCTTAGCATTATTATCCATGTGCACAAAATGGCTGGACAAAATAATAAGAGCAATGCCGAAACATCAAACGATCAAATTGATCTGGCACAATACCGCAAGTTGGTGAAGCAGTTCATAGACATGGTAAGCGACAATCAATGAATGTAAATATGTATTTACAAAATTGTATGTACATACATATGTATATTCCAGCGACGCTATTCGACTGCTCTGTTTTGGGCTGAAAAGGTGTCAGTTTTAAGCGGTCAGGAGCCTCGGGATGTCTACTACCAGGCCCAGTGCATGTTTTTGCTGGGTGAGTTCCATCGAGCGGCTCATATAATTCAGTACTACAAGCTGGAAAAGAGTTCGCTGCCTTGCTACAGTCTGTTGCTGGAAAGCCTTTATGCGGCCAAAGAGTTCAATGAGGCAGCAAGCATAATACAAGTCGTGGATGTTGATACTATGACGTCATCCTTAATCAATCATCCGGTGGATGCGGCCAGCGGTAGCAATTTGGAGACCAACAGCATATTTGCCGGCGAAGAAAGCAATCGAAACGAGCTACTTGCGTCCATCTTTCTAATGAAGGGCAAAGTTTATGAAGCCTTGGATAATCGCGGCATGGCCATGGATTTCTACGTGCAGGCCTTGCATAAGTCCATATATTGCTTTGAGGCGCTGGAAGCCTTAGTGCAGCACGAAATGCTGATGGCCTGGGAGGGTAAGTTGTTAACAATTGGTTAGTCTCGCTGGCTTAACGCATTTCACCATTGTATAGAATTTGAGCTGATGCATCATTTGCCGCTGGCACAACAGTCCAGCGAATCAGACGCAAAGTTCATCCTAAAGCTGTATGAGTCCAGATTGAAGAAGTACTATGAGCTTATATCAGCGCGCAACTCCGAGGAAATCTCACCTATTGTCAATCCGGATGTGCTTAAGTATATTAAGGAGTTCACTGTTCGTGTGCAGCAAACTTGTTCATTGGATACACAATTACCCAAGCCCTCTCTGGGGAAAGCGTCAGTGTCTCCAAGTCAGTTTATGTCGCCCGCACAAAAGTGAGTACTAATTGAGATTGTCTGTGGAAAGTCTTTAACAATGTTTGCATTTACAGAGTTCTGGAGGATCTGAAAGCGCCAACATTTTCTCTGCAAACGAGTCTGTCGCGAGCTTCCTCCATGATCGATGCTACGCAGCGGTCTCTTTTCGATGCCTCCCATCGTCGTAGCTCGCGCGACCACGAACTGGACACATTGGTGCCTTTAAACGATTGTTTAATGCGCATGCAGCGCAGCACGGATCTTCGGGCTGCTGATGCTGAAAAATGTTTCTATGATTGCGATTACAAGACGTGCCACAAAATCTTAATTGAGTATGCTTGCAGTTCAATCATGCATATGTATTTTTGTCTCTAATTGTTGCTGTTTTTAGCTTGCTCAAGGTTGATCCGTTTCACAACAACGCGCTGACCGTACAAATAGCGTGTCTTGTGGAGAATGGGGATTTCAACAGGCTCTTCTATGTCGCCCACAAATTGGTTGATCGCTATCCGGACAAAGCCATATCCTGGTATGCTGTTGGCTGCTACTACGACATGATAGGCAAAAGTGATCCAGCGCGTCGTTACTTATCAAAAGCCACATCGTTAGATCGCTTTTATGGTCCCGCCTGGCTGGCCTATGGTCACTCCTTTGCCAATGAAAATGAGCACGAACAGGCCATGGCCGCCTACTTTAAGGCCACGCAGCTAATGCGCGGTTGTCATTTACCCCTCCTCTACATTGGTGTGGAGTGTGGTCTTACTAAAAATCTGGAATTGGCTGAGAAGTTCTTTTTGCAAGCGATGACAATCGCTCCAATGGATGTTTATGTGCTGCATGAGCTGGGCGTCATCAAATACGAGTATGAGTATTTTGATGGGGCTGCAACAATCTTTCAATGTACAGTGGACATTATTAAGCAGCGTGCCAAGACCAACAAGGAGGAGATTTCAGCGCGCTGGGAGCCGCTTTTCATCAATTTGGGTCACTCTTGTCGCAAAGTACAAAAATGCGAGGATGCTTTGCACAATTTTCAATATGTAAGAGCAATAATTATATTTATATTTGCCATACTATTTAGTTGATTCTTGCAGGCGCTTTTGCTGAAACCCCAAAACGCGTCCACATACACATCTATTGGCTTTATACACGCACTGCTTGGCAACTTGGACGAGGCCATTGAGTATTTCCACAAGAGTTTGGCAATCAATCGTGACTGCATTGTTACTTCCACAATATTGAAGAACTGTATTGAGGATTTAATGGATGAAAGCACCACCATTGATGAGATTTGCAGCAAGGCATTGAAAGAAGTGACTGAATCCATAACAGCCAGCAGTCGGCGTCTGCTCAATGCAGATAAATTGAATGGCATCAAAATGAACTTGAAATTCGATGAAGAGGAGGAGCTCGAATTGTCGAACTCGGATTCAAATATGGTTGTGGAAATGAGTTTCGATACATAGACAATTAAGTTTAAGTTATCTCAATATTACTTTTAAATGTCTCATTAAATACTCTCATGTTCAACTCGCATAAATTAATAGTATATGTACTGCAAGCTGCTGCTGCTGCTGCTGCTGCTGCTGTCGCCTGCACTTGAACCCAATTCATGCACTCGGCTTACACAGCTGTTCTGGCTAATGAGCCAAAAATAAGTTAGAAACAGGGCGCTAACCTCCGAAGAAGCATGGGATTTTTTCAAATGTTTTTCCCATATCTATTTGAAGTTGCCGCTGTGTTGTGCTTTCTGTGCATTGTCATAAGTATTTAAGTATTCGAATTGTTCTCATTAAGATCATTGTATTCCTGGCTGGATTGAAGTTCACTAGAAATTCATGAAGTTTAAATTCAATTTAGGATACACCCTTACATATTCATCATTTACATTTGAAACAAGAATTGTTTCTTATGGATAACAGGCCGCCTGGTGATATTGCCACTCCAAATCACAGCCAAATTATACAACCAAATTGTTGCCTAGCTGTGCATATAAATCTATCTTGCGAAAAGGTCAACGCTTATCGGTTATTGTTATGTGCGAAAAACTACAAAACTACATTAAGAAAATGTCATTAAACTTTGTATATGCAAACAAACTACTGATATACTTTATGGAAATAATTTCCACCTAAAAAGTAAGAAACAATAACAATAGCATAGCACTTATATGACTGGCTGCTTAACACGAGTGTACCCAAATATTTGTCCAACAATAAAGCGTGTGACAAGCCAAGACGATGATAACAATAAGAACTACAATAAAGACGACGGCCCGCCTGAAGGTCTGCCGGTAAAATATGTTTATGCATATAAAAAGCTCGTTGCCGACTGATAAAAACGGGCCCGTCTGATTCTACAATGCAGACTTGAGTATATAAATCCACTCCTGTCCAGACCTCAGCACAGTCAAACTTGAGCCAGCAACCAACCAACCAATCAATCAATCTAACATGTGCAGACTAGCTTTCCTATTTTTGTTGGCTCTGGCACTCGCACATGCAGTGCCGCTCGTATCCTTTGATGATATAGACGATACGGAGGTCATTGAGTTGCCCGAGAATGGCATTGAGGAACCATCAGCGCCCAGTAAGGACATCATAGATTTGAGTTCTTATGGCAGCGCCATGTTTGGTAGGCCGGACGAAGAGTTAACTGCTGCTCTGGTGGGCAATTATAGCGCCGACACGGACGAAGTGAACCCCGAGGAGCTCGGCAGCTACCTTGAGGGCGACATACTTGTGCCACAGACAGGCATCACTATGAAGAACGGTCTGACCACTCAAACCTCCCGCTGGGCAAAGGGTATTGTACCATACGAGATACGAGGCAATTTCAATGCCCGTGATATGGCCACCATTCAGGGTGCCATAGATCAGTACCACAAGCGCACCTGCATTAGATTTGTGCCCTACAGCGGGGAGAGAGACTACATTTCCATTGTAGGTGGAAATTCGGGCTGTTGGTCGTCAGTGGGTCGTGTGGGTGGCAAGCAGGAGGTGAATTTACAGTCGCCCGGATGCCTTAGCCGGCCCGGCACAGCCATCCACGAGCTGATGCACGCACTTGGCTTTCTGCATGAACAGAACCGCATGGAGCGGGATTCGTTTGTGGCCATCCAGTACAGGAATATTCAATCCGCGGCGATGAACAATTTCGAGAAGGCGGCTAGGACGGAAGCTTTTGGAGTGCCCTACGATTATGGAAGCGTCATGCACTATTCAGCAAACGCCTTCTCCACCAACGGACAACCGACGATAGTTCCAGTGGTGAGTTGGACGAATATGTTTATATCGATAACATTAGAAACCTGATCATTGTTTTTTTTTTCCTCAATGAAGAAACCGAACGGAGTCTCCCAAATGGGTCAGCGCAACGGATTTTCCGATTTCGATGTAGATAAACTGAATCGCATGTACGAGTGCGGCTATATGGGAGGAGCTGTGCCAGTCCCAGGAGCTGGTGTACCAGCGAATGTCCCTGCGCCTGGTGCCCCAGGACCCGCCCCTATGGTCCCCGGTGGAAATCCAATCGTTGACAGTTTTCTCAGCGGACTTATGAGCGGGCTGGGTCTTGCAGATGGAGAGGAAGAAAAGACAACAGAAACTAGCAACTAGACTTGAAGAATCAACCAATTCATCCGATCACAACGCGACCAACTATTTAATGCATTCCACATAATCTAGGATTAATTATTATCATATACCTTAACTGATCAAAGTAAATACTAAATAAAACTAGCACAAATCATTTAAAGCCTTATTAGTCAACTTATTTACATACGGGTAATCTGTGATAATAGACTTGTCAGGACATTCTTACGTTCTCATGACACGGTTGGTATACGAGTATAAAATCAATATATATTATCATCTAAATGGTGCAATGGAATTGACAATGAAATTATATAACATCTGTAAATTTATTTTAAAACCCAAAGATTTCTCGAAAATTTCTTTCACCGTGTTCATTATTTACCTAAAACATTTATTCTCTTTTGTACAAAATTTCAAAGCTTCGGTCTACAAAGATGTTGACAGTTGGGAGATGGTAGCAATAAATGGGAGAAATCGGGTTACTGAATATCCCATGAATATCCCCTCCCTTTTCCGTCAAAGCCAGTCCACTCAGTGTTATTAAGATATATTATAATGAAACACTCTTAATCACAATTGCCACATAAAAAAACAAAAGGGATTTCAAAATATTGACCAACGCAGACATATGTACCTATAAGTTCTATGGATTGGATCGGATTATTGTAAAGTTTCTCAAAGCACAGTCGATATCCGTGCTTATCCCATTAACTTTAGTTTCTCTACAATATATGTGTATTCATTCCATGTCCAAAATACCTATTGAATACTATTTATCCATATATATATATAAATGCATTGTTTTTGATCAAGCGTATAAATGATGATCAATATAATAATGAATATTTCTCTGGTTGAAATTGATATATCAAATTACAGCTTATTCTTATACGGTTTGACTGATATCATTAAGGGGCCTACTGTGAAGGTTGTTATTCTTTAGTTGAGTTTTAGTTTGTTGATGCTATTTAAAATAGCTCTGACAGTTAGATTTTATAATAATAGCATTTAATGGCACTTAGGTATGTTCCCATTTTAAATCACAGTCGAGCCAGAAGTCGTCTAGTTCCTCATATAAATTCATAAAGCAAAAGGTCAGAGCGATAATTCTTATCGGTTAAAGTTGTATAAGCGCGTAACTGATCAGATTTGCTGTTAAGGAAAAGCCGTTCAACTTTAACTAATCTTATATGTACACTGTAGTAAAAATTACGGAAATAATTGCTAGCCAAAAGCTTTTGCTTTTTCATTCCACAAATGTGATACACCCTTTGATGATATTAAGAGTATTAGCCGAATTGTCGTTGCCATAGATGGGAGACGCCAATTGTGTAGAGAAGATGATAGCAATATAACAACTACAATAACGTCCCGGCTGAAGGTTTACGGGTAAGATATGTTCATGTAATAAAAGCTGATAGCACCTGAGATTACTACGTGGGGTTAGATGGTATAAAAGCCGTAACCCGCGAGAGTTTAACCCAGTTGAATTTGAGAAAACAATCAAATAGCTTATCATGAGCCGATTTATGTTGTTCCTTGTTTTGGGAGGAGCACTTACCCGCGCAGTACCGCTGACATCCTATGATGACTTGACCAAGAATGGCATTGAGGGACTCTCAGAGTCCAACAAGGACATCATAGATTTGAGTCCTTACGGCAACGCCATGTTCGGTAAGCCGGACCAAGAGCTAACCGCCGCTCTGGTGGGCAATTATGACACTGACACGGACGAAGTGAACCCCGAGGAGCTGGGCAGCTACTTTGAGGGCGACATACTTGTGCCACTGCCAAAGATCGCCTTGAAGAACGGCCTGCCTAATCAGAGTTTCCGCTGGCCCAAAGGTATTGTGCCATACGAGATACTTGGCGACTTAAATGACGATGAAATGGCCACCATTCAAGGTGCCATAGATCAGTACCACAATCTCACCTGCATCAGATTTGTGCCATACAGTGGGCAGACAGACTACATTTCCATTAATAACGATCAGTCGGGCTGCTGGTCATCAGTGGGTCGCATAGGTGGAAGGCAGAAAATCAATTTTCAAACACCTGCGTGTCTTACGCGACCCGGTACAGCTATCCACGAGCTGATGCACGCACTTGGCTTTCTGCATGAACATAACCGCCAGGACCGTGATGAATTTGTGTCTATACAGTACAAAAACATTCGTTTGAAATCTCTGAGAAATTTTAGAAAGGAAAAGACGGAAGCTTTTGGTGTGGCTTACGACTACGGCAGCGTGATGCACTACTCCGAAAAAGCCTTCTCAATAAATAGTCAACCAACTATAATACCAAAGGTGAGTTGGGCCTCTTTATATATTTGTGCAATCTTCTATTTTTTCAATACACAGAACGCAATAGAGGGCAGTCGAATGGGTCAGCGCATTGGATTTTCTGAATCGGATATAGAAAAGGTGAATCGGATGTACGACTGCTTTAACGTTCAAGAATCCATGACTGTCTCTACAACTGAAGCCCCAGTAGAAGAGCTTCTGACTGAGAATCCAACGCCAACCACTACGTCTTCTGGTTCCAATATTGATATAGAAAGTTTGCTCAATTATATCCTCAGCAAGTGGTTTCTTGAAGCTAGCGAGAAAGCGTAGCTTTTTAAATAAAATAAAGTAACCCATAACTTATTTTCGAATTAGAATTAGATTACGTGTACTAATTGTAATTCTACACTATCACAACTAACTACTTTATAAATCAAAATACAAGCTCTGTTTAACAAATATCTAAACTTGGCTAACCAATAAATAAAAGAATGAGTTGTTGCTGTTAAACAATTTAGTTTATTATAACATTTTGTTTTGAACCAATCTTTTAGAATGTTTAAGAAACGGGAAATTGAATACCTTAATTTACATTTGTTAATTGACCATGACATGTACTTGATCAATGTGAATACCATGTAAGGATCTTGGATAACCTACATGTTTCGCTTGGCAGCCAGCATCCTGGAGCGAGGCAAGCGGCACTGGCTGATGCTGTGCAGACGATATTGCATTTCTGGTTGAGTAATCTTTTCGTAGAGCTTCTGTTTGGCCTCCTTGACCGTATGAATGGCAACGCCATCGCCACCATCGTCCATATTGAAGGCCTCGCCCTCGGCGCACTCGGGACATTGTTGGGTGAGGACAATATCATTGAGATCGGTGGGTAGCTCACAAATTTTCTCAATCTGCTTCACCACATAGTCGATATTGCCCTCGTCCTGGCGCTCAAATACATATACACTGGCTACGATGTCCTGGATGCGAGCCTCTAGCAGCTTGAGAAAGCGTTCCACGTTCACCAGGTTGACATGCGTATGATCCCCAAGAAGATCAGCCAATGGCGTAGTATCCACCGAACACATATCACAAAGCATTTCAACACCCTGCAAAAGATTCTCCAAGCGAGTATCGTTGTTTTCGCGCGTCTTGTGTAGTTCCAAGTTGGATTCCTGCTTCTTGCGCACCTGCTCCTCAAGAGAGTTAATCAGATCTACCTGATCCTGCAGTGTGTTGGCGTTTTCCCGCTTCAGATCGACAATATCCTCAAACAGGCGATTCACCGAGTTGTTGAGCAGCGTAATGTGGTAGCTCATCTCGTTGGCATAGTTGAAGAACGAATAGTAGAGACTCTCCTGCTGCTGGAATTTCTCGATCACCTCCTCCACATTGTTGGAGTTGGTATAATCGAGTATCTTCTTCAGCACCGAGTTATACAGATTGATTTTTTTGTTGTGCTTGCGACGGAATTCATCTCGACGCTTGTATTCCTTTGGCTGCAGATCAGCCAGCACCCGCTCCCTGCCCTTGCACTCCACGAATGCCGTATTGTCCGCATCGGCGGCCACCTTACGCATAATGCCCTGCAGCTCAATACGTCGCAACTCGCGCTCCTTGGCCTCCCGCTTGGTAATCTTATCAATTTTCTCATACACATCAATGCAGCCATCAAAGGTGTTCAACGCATACTCAATGAGATCTATGAGATACTTTTTGTCGCTGTTCAGTTTCTGCACCATCTTTGTGTAAGAATCATTGAAGAATGTTCGATGATTCAGAATACGAATGAGCTGTTCACGCAGCTCGGCATTGGCCGCTGTAAAGCCGCACTCCTGGCGCACGCCTACCTCCAGCGAATTCTCGAGAATGACCATCTTCTTGCGCACCCTGGCCACATGTGCCTGATGCTGTTGCTCCGGCACCGTCAACCGATTGAGGTTGTAGATTTGTTTTCGCACGCGGCTAATCTCTCGCTCCATATTGGTAATGGACGTTTTCAGCTTGGTTATGTCCTCTGCCAGATTCTCCTGGCACTCCACATGGCAACGTATTTGGCCCAGATAGCGCGTGTCCTTCTTTATATGCGTTGCACCCCCGGCCACCCAAATTTGAGCGCGCAGATCATTCTTTTCCTCCTCCAGACGATCGATGGTATTCTCATAGCTGGCATCGATAATGGTTTCATTGCGCGTCTTCAATTTGCTGGAAAGTAATTTCTTGTACTCCCGCTGTCTCTTGCCCAGCTCACGGTGCTTGAGCAAATAACCCTCTAGGAACGCAGTCTTATTGAACGGTGCTCCGTCCATTGTTCTTTTGAAATCGTAAAACTTATTTAAATTTTTAAATAATAACCAATTTTCTGAAAATATTTCAAAATCTTTTGTGTTTTTCGAATGGAATGAATTTGTATGTAGATCAATGCTTTTAAATAGCTTTTATGCTGTTGAATTAATACGCACGACTGAGGCTTACACCTATACTACGTATATGCATTGTCTTACAAATCAAAGTCTACTTAGATGGGGTCCTTTCATGATTATGAAAATTAGATGCTTCCACATTTAAATACATTCATATGCCTATATATGTATATGACAACATACATACCGCAAATATAGTAGATAAAAACTACAATTCCAACCACAATTTTGAAGAATGACCTAGACATTTGACATTTGTCATGGTTTTAAGGTCCCTTTGATCTGCTGAAAAAATTTCAATTCGATCACTGAAGCTATTCAACAAACTATTCGAGGTCCTGCAGATGAAAGCAGCAGCTCGGACGCTGTTGGCGGTTCGAAACAATTTCTTATCTATGGGTCCGGTCAACAAAAAATTCAAGTACACTTACAGACCGAACCGAAAATTGTTCAGCTATTTCTTGGACAATTGGTTCGGTTCACAGCTTGGTTTGGAAGTGTCCAATGGAATTCCGGGCTTAAATCGGGTCGGTTCAAGACCCGCTTCCAGCCTTGTATACAATCATACTCTGTATGTATGTAGGTTTTCAAAAACTATTTTTCATAAGTTAAAGCCATTTATTTATTCACTAAATCTATGAAATTCAAGACATTGTTCACATTATTGCTGCGATATGCCAGAGCTCTCTAAAGCACGGAATATTTTAAACACTGACCAAATATAGGCAGCAGTCCGCAGGTCATTGCACAGCTCGAACTTGTTGGCTGTGGTTTTGATACCTGCGGCTGCTGATTCCATAACTGTTTGCAGAGCCGCATCCACGATTTCAGCCTCCTTGGTGCAGTCGCGAATCTGCCTTAGACGCTTGTTGGGCTCAATCTCCGGCTGTGGGCGGTGGCAAGTGGTTGAGATTACATTCGGTATGTGGCAAAAGACTTAATTACTTACATATTCTCCCTCATTACATTTGTTAAACGATTCATTGATCGAGTTGACGACCTCATAAATGAGCTGTGAAGTGACCTTTGCCGTCATTATGCCGTAGGAAACATGATTAATGTTTTTAAGATATTCAAAATAGGACACCGTAACGCCGCCTGCATTACAGTACAAATCGGGAACAAGCAAGACACCCTTGTCGAGTAGAATTTTCTCGCCAGCTGGTGTGGTTGGTCCATTGGCGCCTTCCAGAATCAATTTGGCTTTGATGTCCTTTGCATTCTCGCTGGTAATGACTTTTTGAGTGGCACAGGGCATCAATATATCACATTCTGCTTTGAGAAGGTCTTCCTTGCTCTCCTGGGCCTTCGAATATCCCTTGAGGGTTTTCTTCTCCGCCTTGTATTTTATGAGATCCTGACAATTTCTTTTTATATTATAAGTGTTAAACAACAATCTTTTGTTACTTACATTAATATCGATGCCATCCTTGTTGGTCAAGGATACATCAAGCTCCTTAATGCCAATCACTTTTGCCCCCGCTTCCATTACAAACTTGGCCGCAAATGATCCCACATTGCCGAAGCCCTGAACAATGACCTTCTTGTCCTTCCAGCCAGTCTTCCACTCTAACAAGTCCATCCACTCCTTATCCTGAAGGAACAAATCTCCTGCCTTCCAGACTCCCCGTCCTGTGGCTGCGAAGCGACCATTAATGCCGCCAATATGAACGGGCTTTCCAGTCACAATTGCCGCCGCATTGATGTCCTTGTAACCGAAGGTCTTGGTGTACTGATCCACGATCCAGCTCATCTCGCGTGGACTTGTGTTAACATCCGGTGCGGGAACGTCAATGCCAGGACCAATCATATTTCGTTTCAGCAACTCCATGGTATATCGACGTGTAATCGTTTGCAATTCGCCTACTGAATATTTTTTGGGATCAATTCGAATGCCACCTTTGGAGCCGCCATAGGGAAGGTTAACACAGGCACACTTGAAAGTCATAATAGCTGCCAACGCCTTAACCTCCGACTCATCCACATCCATAGCGTAGCGAATGCCTAGGGTTGTGCTTAGATCAATCTGATAAAACATTTTTAGGTGCCTTTTAAGAGGTACTTACCGCCCTTCAGAGGCAGGCGATTCCGCACGTGATGCGCTCGATAGCCAGTAATAATCTCATAGGAACCATCCGATTTTATAATGGGAAAGCTTACTTCTACGGAGGTACACACACTTCCTATCAAATTTAAAATGGCAGATACGCGCGCCTGTTTTGCTTCGGGCTTAAGATGACCATACTGATCCATATCTTTGACCAACTGTTTTTCCATAACCTGGGCAGCCCTGTGGTAATAGTACAAGACCATAGCCGAGAGCTCTGGGTCCTTATCCGTTGCGACCTTCTGGAGATTCTCGGGTATCTTGTGCTCATGCCGTTTTTGAATTTGTGGTGGCTGTTGAGAACGCCTACTTAAAAGAGCAGTGGTAATGCCGCGAAACATATTCTAAAATTTTAATAATATCAAATGAGAAATTTTGTTGTTAACCGTTCCGATGTATTATTTGTTTTAACTGAAATGTTACAAGCCGAAAGTCAATGACATCTACAATATATGCTGAATACCTTGGAGAGTTATGAAATGTATGTCACAGGCTGAAGGCACATGTGACTCTATAAATATATTTTATAGGTATATTGTGGATCAACAGCATCAACCAAATATATTTATTACGCTCCGCCTTATAGTCTGAATGATCGAAGGTTTTCACGCCACTTTTCAGATAAATTGGTAATAGTAAAGTCCGACGTGTGGATTTTGTGCGGCCCTCAAATCCCTTACAAGATGAGATATATATACAAAATGATGCAACAAGGCTACATTCAAATTTCACAAGGGTATTATAATAAATAAATACTATAATACGTAATAGTAGTTTAAAAAAATAAATAAAATTATATACGCAAATAAAATATATAAATTAAATTATAATTTGTTAATGATAGATATAAAGTATTCAACGACAAAATAGTTGCTTATCGATATTTACATACATATCTACATATTTAATAATTAACAATATTTGAAATTTGGGTAAAATTTTTACTGTTGCGATATGCCGGAACTCTCCAAGGCACGGAATACTCTAAAAATTGACAAAATATAGGCTGCAGTACGCAGATCGTTGCACAGCTCGAACTTATGAGCTGCAGCCTTTATCCCAACGGCTGCAGATTCCATAATGGTTTGCAGAGCTGCATCCACAATTTCAGCTTCCGTAGTGCAGTCCCGGATCTCCTGGAGACGTTCGTTTGGCACAACCTTCGGCTGTGGGCAGTGTTGAATAGATGAGATTGCACTCGGCACTTGATCGATGGTTGAACTACTTACATATTCACCGTCACCACTGCTTAGCGATTCATTCACAGAATTTATGATCTCTTCAATGATCTGGGATGTGGACTTTGCCGTCATTTTGCCGTAGGTAACATGATTAATGTTTTTAAGATATTCAAAATAGGACACCGTAACACCGCCTGCATTACAGTACAAATCGGGAACAATCAATACACCCTTGTCAAGTAGAATCTTCTCGCCAGCTGGTGTGGTTGGTCCATTGGCGCCTTCCAGTATCATTTTGGCTTTGATGTCCTTTGCATTCTCGCTGGTAATGACTTTTTGAGTGGCACAGGGCATCAATATATCACATTCTGCTTTGAGAAGGTCTTCCTTGCTCTCCTGGGCCTTCGAATATCCCTTAAGGGTTTTCTTCTCCGCCTGGTATTTCATGAGATCCTGAAAATTACTCTCTTGTTATATTATTAGTATCAAATAACAAGCTATTCTAACTCACATCAATATCGATGCCATCCTTGTTGGTCAAGGATACATCAAGCTCCTTAATGCCAATCACTTTTGCCCCCGCTTCCATTACAAACTTGGCCGCAAATGATCCCACATTGCCGAAGCCCTGAACAATGACCTTCTTGTCCTTCCAACCGGTCTTCCAATCCAACAAGTCCATCCACTCCTTATCCTGAAGGAACAAATCTCCTGCCTTCCAGACTCCCCGTCCTGTGGCTGAGTTACGACCATTAATTCCACCAATATGAACGGGCTTTCCAGTCACAATTGCCGCCGCATTGATGTCTTTGTGGCCAAAGGTTTTGGTGTACTGATCCACGATCCAGCTCATCTCGCGTGGACTTGTGTTAACATCCGGTGCGGGAACGTCAATGCCAGGACCAATCATATTTCGTTTCAGCAACTCCATGGTATATCGACGTGTAATCGTTTGCAATTCGCCTACTGAATATTTTTTGGGATCAATTCGAATGCCACCTTTGGAGCCGCCATAGGGAAGGTTAACACAGGCGCACTTGAAAGTCATAATAGATGCCAATGCGTTCACCTCCGACGCATCAACATCCATAGCGTAGCGAATGCCTAGGGTTGCGTTTAGATCAATCTGATAGAAAATAATTTTAGGGGCCTTTCAATAGGTACTTACCACCCTTCAGAGGCAGGCGATTCCGCACGTGATGCGCTCGATAGCCAGTAATAATCTCATACGAACCGTTCTTTCTTATGATGGGAAAGCTCACCTCTAGGGAAGTACACACACTCCCTATCATGTTCAAGAGGGCAGTTACGCGGGCCTGCTTCTCTTCGGGCTTAAAATGAGTATAATGGGCCAACTCTTTGATTAAATCGTTTTCCATAATCTGGGCGGCCCTGTGATAATAGTACAAAACCATGGAAGAGAACTCGGGATCCTTATCTGTTGCGATCTTCTTTAGTTCCTCGGGTATCTCGTGCTTATGACGTTTATGAATTCGAACTGGGACCCCACAGCGCGCACTTCGAATCGTACTTTTAACCCGTCGAAACATTTTTTGAATTTAGAAAAATTTTTGCCAACCAACCGAAATTTAGAATATCGTCAATTGACAGGTATTGCTATAACAATGAGGCTTATGTGTACTTCATCAATGTTAAAAACAGACAGACATCAATGGTTCTTACAATTCTTTTTATGTTTGATTTTATAATATTTTTGGATATTTTATTATTGTATAAATACAGTATTTTTGAAATTGCTCTACATAATACGTGGCTACGGGCTACAAGCTAGGCTTAAATACAATAGTTAATAGCTATACACAAAATAAAACATATTTGAAATGGTCAATTCTTAACGCATAGAAAACTCTAAGCAGCCAATAATTAAAAAAATAACTACGAGTATGCTATGTAGAGTTGCATTATGGGTATTTCTATAAAGTTTATTGGGAACTCACATACATAAATATGTTTCTGTATGTGTGTCTCAGCTGTGGTGCTGAATTACGTTTAAAACTTTAAGGTTCGCATGGAAGCGCACAAGGTGAATGTGGGATGGGATTGGGGTTAATTTTTGTATGTTTATTGGGATAAGTTAGTTGTACCAGTAGCACAGTTTTACACATAAATATGATAGGCTTATTGTATTGTATTATTAATAATATTATTATACTCTATGTACACGCACATACAACTGAATTGTTGTGAAATGATTAGAACTAGAAAAAAGCGACCCCGTTTGCAAAATGAAAAGTAAAAATTTAACAAAAATGTAGCTTTTAATATCACTTTGGGGACATGCACTCGTTCTCTTATGGCCTCTTTAACGATGGATACAATTGGTAGCATATAGAACTTCAATTCAACAACAATCGCATTGCACAGAAATTTCAAAATTGATTCGCTTTATTCATTCTTGATGTTAGCTTCATTTTTATTCTTCTTATTATTTTAATTTTCATTCTCATCGATTGTGATTATGCATATTGAAACTGGTTTGATTGATTATTTGAATTTCGTTGCTAAAGACTAAGCCTTAGTTATGTAAACAGCTTAGTGGGTAGACTACTTAGTCGCTAGCTTATTTTCAATTAATTTCAAATTAATTCAAGTCTAGTTTTTACATAATAATTACAAAGTTATTACGACGCCCTAACACATTAATCTCTTAGCAAGTTTGCAGTTATTACTGCTGCTTAAAATGTAACATCACGCTTGGAAACAATAACTCTCAAAAGTATTTTTTGCTGTTGAGTACTATAATTTGTGGCCTTTCCATCGAACTGCAGATCAATTCCTCTCAGTTGCAGCAGTTCAAGCACCTTCCGTGCTATTTGACTGCTAGTCGACATCCTTTTTCTCGATCTTCAAGTCGAATTTGGCGACCAGCTCCTCTGGCGTGTGTCTGTAAGTGCAATAAGAGACTACTGTTAGAGAGTTTGGCTTGGGCAGCTTTTGAATATATCGTATCGATAGTATCGATAAGATTCGTTTTTGGCAAGTATCGATATATTTTCTGTGTATTTTGTCAAGCTACAAATTACATTGCTAGTTCATATGTGGGTTACAAGAACCCAAGGTTTAGTCTTGTATCTTCAGAGGTCAAAAGAATTTTGTATTTATACAAAGTATATACAAGTTCTTGCAATTTGATGAATAAAAGAAAGTTACAAAAACGCATCAAAAATCAAGATTTTTACTGAACGTATGCTTATATCCACTAATAATATTTATATTTTATTTGGAAATAGTATCACGTTACAAGTTGTAACTTACAACGAATGACGATATTTTTTAAGCTCTAATTGAAATATATCGATATATTTGCCGCTCTAACGCATGTGGTCGATTACTTACCCCACCAGATTCTGCAGATCGCAGACAAATCGATAGACGTATCGCTTGCCCGCCGTCTTGTGTATGATGTTCTTGTCATAGTAGTAGCGCAGACCGCGGCTCAGTTTCTCATAGTTCATCTTGGGCTTGTTCTTGCGAATGCCCCAGCGACGTGCGACCTTTAAAATGGAATGAACAAGACATATAGATTAGCCATGATTTTGGGCACTAACAATTTGCGGTGGGCTTACCTCATCGGGATCGGTGAGCTTGAACTCCCAGCCGTCGCCCGTCCATGAGATGAAGCTCTGACAGGTCTTGTCCAGCAGCAGCTCCAACAGAAATTGCCACAACTGTATGGGGCCGGAGCCGGTGAAGCAGGGCACGCCTCCCTGCGTTGTATAGCCGCCCAGCAGCGATTTATCGAGACCCAGGGTGGTCATATATGCCGCCGGATGCTGGTGCGCATGCGCGCCCCACTGATCCATGTTCGGCTGGGCGCCCATCGTTTGGAACTGTGCATCGTATGGCGTAAACTCTGTCGCAAAGGCCTCATGGAAACGTGCTCGACCATACGAGTTGTAGAAATCTGGGCTGCCATCCATATAGCCATTGCTGTTGGCGCTGCCGCTGCCATTGCCCACACTGGACGCCTGGCTCTGATGCTCCTGCCCCGAAATTGTGCTATGATAATCGCTATCATCGCCGCCACCAGCACCAGCAGCAACGCCACCGCCAGCACCACTGCCACCGCTAGTGTTGCCTCCTCCGCTGCCACCATAGTGGCCAGCAGCCGCTGCTGCGGCCAAATGTGCGGGCAGTCCATAGCTGCTGAGATCTGTTGGATCGTTCTGAGCATTCGACGCGTAGGCGGCGTTGCTGCCGTTGCTCGACTGCGTGCCCGGCTCCTCTTTGAGCTGATGGTGTTGGTAGATAGCCATTGCGGTCATGTAGTTGATGTTGTTATTGTTGTTGTTGTTGTTGTTGTTATTATTGTTGTTGTTATTGTTGTTGCTGTTGCTGTTGCCCGCATTGGCACTGTTGTTGTTGTTGGTGCTGTTGCTGCCGCTGCCGCTGCCGCCACTGCTGCTGCTGCTGCTGTTGTTGGTATCGGCAGCGTTTTGCTGCTGCACAACTGGCGGCAACATGTTGTTGCTGTTGCTGTTGTTGTTGTTATTGCTGCTGGTGGTGGTGTTGCTGCTACCACCGTTGACATGTTGCTGCTGCTGTTGTTGTGATTGCTGCGGTGGCGGGCTGCTGTTGGTGCGATCGTGTACATTGTTGTTGCTGTTGTAGCCTGCAAGATAAGCAAACAAAAATGTTGTAAATAAATTGATAAGCTGCTCATTTTTAGTTATTGCTGTATACACATAATACATATATATATATATATATATATATATAATGAAACGCTCTTTTATTAAAACGCCTTTTTGTTATGATGGTTATGATCGGCACTTTGCGATCTTACCCAAGCATGTATGGAGTTTAAAAGGCAAGGATTTACATATTTATAGAGCTTGTAGATGTTAACTAAGGACTAACTCCACATAAGTGGGGAAAAGAAAAAAAGAAGAAAAAAGAAAAAAAAAGAAGTTTAACTGGCGAAAGTTGTCCATGATTTCAGACTCAATTCACAAAGTTGTAGGGCGTTGCCACCTATCATTGAACTTCTACTGGGCATTTTGAACATGTGGCATCTCTCAGCGTGTGATTTAAAAGCCTGAATCCCATCCCATAAACGTTGTATGCATAAATATATAAAATACTTTTCCTAACAAATTGCAACAAATTATGTTTCTGTGCGAAAAAACTTAAGTTTTTTAAGTAGTTCTCAGCATTTTCATGATTTTGCTTAGCAACCCAAAGTTGACTGTGAATTCAGCGGAATTTCGTGAAATTTAGAGGGCAGCCAACTTAACTCTGTACTTTTAATTTGCATTATCTTGTTGTCTGCATCTCTTCAAATAAATATGCAAAATTGAAAAAATTAAAAATAAAAATATTAAATACAATCTTAAAAGTAGATTTTGTGAATTTGGAAAGTGCTTAGTTAAGAGGAAAACTTTTTAATTTTGAAAATAAAAAAAACGTGAGTTATTAGTAATATAACTTCTAGAATATCCGCAAACTATGCTTATCTTAGAAACTAAAGCTTAATATTCAATAGTATAATCTTTATGTTTATATTTCCTGGAAGGTTTAATAAAGAATTATCAATTCAAGTAAATTTTAATTGTTGATTGCAATTACAATGCTGCCAAGCTTCTTAAATGCGATGCAGCAACTGTATTCACCATCAATTCGAATATCGGGATATCAATTTCTGGGATTGTATTTGATTTGCATCTAAGACACTTTGGCAGATGGGGCGTCTCTGACACGAACACAATTCGAGGGCAATTGCTTCGGAAGCCAATCAAAATTCGAAGCGCACACAAATACTACTGCCCAGCAGCACGGTAGATACAAAACATAGATACACACGCATACAGCTACAGCTACAGATACAGCTACATTTGCTGAGAGACAGCGAGCGAGTTGGGCTACCCTCTCTCAGTCTAATGTGGCTTGTGAGCGCACGCTACATTAATTGCAAATACGTCGAAACTTAACACGTTGCGGCACGACGAATGTATGGGTATGTATCTGTGGGATACGAAAACCTGTTGAGATACGCGCACACAGCGACAGGGACACAGACACACAGACACACAGACACACAAGCGCGCGCTGGCTCGCTCGCTCGCCGCTGGCATGGCCAGCAACAGATGCCTTCTCGCTCGCACGCTCACAGCGGGCAAAAGCTTGACGCGTTTATCCCATTCGCCGCGGCGACGGTATTGCGCAGATACAAAGATACAAAACGCTGCCCGTTGGCTGAGGCAACGGGCGGCACTACAACGAAAAGAGTTGGGTGCCTCCCACGGGCACAGCATCTCTGGCTCAAGCGTATCTACAACTAGTGCATCAATGTATCTAACCATCTATACGAGCATCCAAGTATCTATCATAGACAATTCAAATTTGTTGTAGCATGGCGCGTTGAGGCACTTATCACTTGGCCTAATCTCCTCCCCATTCATTAAACTTGTTGCGTGCTTGTTGTTGTGCTTGTTGTTGTTGTTGTTGCTGCGGTTGCTTGCGGGCGTCACACAAACAACAAACAAGCAAACACTTGAAAACGAATTACAATTTAATTATGCACTGAGGGTTGTGCGCACATCTTTGAGCTACATTTCACACGCCAACACCTCAATTGTAATTAAAAACTGTGCGCCATTTGATGTACTACGCAAATATTTGACCAGCTTTGCCCGCCTCTTGTACCTGTACTAAAGAAGTTGACATCCGAGTCCGTGTAGTAGGCATTGCCGGTTGCATGGTGCGACGGCGGCGAGAAATCGCCGACAAAGGGCGCCATATCATTGAAGTAGCCCAGGCCCAGGGAAGCTGCCGTTGAGCTGCTCAGGGCGCCCACCAGGCTGCCAGCGCTGGCAAAGCTGTGCGCTGAGGCGTTCGAGGAGGCGCTGGAGCTGGACCCGGATGAGGAGGAGGCGGTGTTGCTGCCGGTGCTGCCGCCGGACAGGCGATGTTGCTGCTGTTGTTGCGTGGGCGTTGCATAGTGCAAATGTTGCTGGTGTTGCTGCTGCTGCTGGTGCTGCTGTAGATGTTGCTGCTGGTGCTGTGGCTGCGGCTGTGGCTGCTGCTGTTGTGCTGGCAGGACATGTTGCTGATGCTGCAAGTGCGCCGTTTGCTGGGGCAAATGATAGCTCGAATAGTTGTCATAGCTTTGTAGCACCATATTTGTGTTTGCCTCCTTGGAGGCTGCTGCTGTTGTATAATTATAGTTGGGTGCCGCCTGGCAATTGTTGTTGCCGCTGTTGCTGCTTCTGTTCGCTGTGTAATGTTGCAAGTCCCTGAAGTGAAGCTGTTCAGTGCCTGTTGCTGCCGCTGTTGCTGCTGCTGCGCCTGTTGCAATTGCTTTCTCGTTTTCCAACGCGTTTGCACTGATTATGGTGGCATTTACCGAGAACGCAGAGGGCGGCATTTCTTAGCGTTTTCCAATTGAACAATTGTCAAAAACTGAATGTTAAAATTGCGCGTCATTGACTTTTTGAATGATCCACACACAAAAGTTGTTGTTAGCTATAGCCGCTATATAAGTAGATGCATATATTTATGTATTTATGCGCCCACAAATCAAATCTGCGGGATCCACAACTGTCAACTCAATTGACAATGATGATGTTGTTCTAACGCACAAAATGCTCGTAGATTGTAAGTGGATTGCTGTGGTTGCTCTGGCTCAGCTCAGTTATGCTGGTGGTACTTGCAGTTGTATTAAAATTGATTTCACTTTCTGTTTAATAAACGAGTATCTTAATTTTTGCACTCTCGGATATGCGGGCTCTAATCAATTGAGCTGCTTCTGGAATCGGTTCTCATGATTATACATACTAGATGGCTATATCATGTGGGCGTTAGCACTTGAGGTTTGAATTTTGGTTCTCATTTGTTATTTTAGTTCGTTATTTGTTGAGTTTCTGTGGTTTTCGTTCTTACAATAATAGCACTTCAAATGTGATCATTTTGTATAGCAATCTTAAGAATTTTAGCTTCCGTTTTAGTAGTTTTAAAGATATCTTTAAATGATTAAGTGAATTTCGTTTGCTGTGTCGTTGTGCAAATTCCGTCGCATTTTTAATACAGATTAAAATTTAACACTTGCTGGCAATGCTCGCATTTAATGGCAAATAATTGAAGGCAATTCATAAATTAAATCTCTCGCACAGCAGCTCAGACACACACACACACACACACTTGCACACACACTTGTACACACATCAAGAGTAAGTTGATAAATTAATGCGCATATCGTACTTATATATTGCTTGTAGTTTCAATATCGGTCTTTCTTTATATCAGCAAATGTTGGGGCGAGTATTTATATTCGTAGCCGTATTTGTTCAATGCCAATTGATGTTGCTTTGGCTTGGGTTGTTGCCACGGATCCCGTTGAGTATCTGAGTATCTCGTTGTATGGTGCGTATGCGTAATTTGGGTTCTACACTGTTCACGATCAAAACTCGAGCGACGGCAGCTCTGCTAGCTTCGACATCCGTTTAAGAACTGAAGTTGCGTTGAAGTTGTGCGTCGTGTTGTTGCCTGTGTCGGCCCCGTTGTATCTGCGAGCGTGTGTGTGTGTGTGTATGTATCTGCAGCTCACTCGCCTGTATCTGTGAGCGTTTATTCGAGCGTGTGACTGTGTGGGAGCGCCTCGTGTGTCGTTGTTGCCTTCGTGCGCTCTGTGCGCGCTCGGCTGCCGCCACACGAGCCAGATACACTCGCACACTCACACTCTCGCACACACACTCTCGCACACTCGCTCTAATGTGCCATTGGCAATAATAATAATCAAGAGGAAGGCGTTCTCGCACAGCGCTTACTCACAGATACGCTCTGCCTCGCTCTGCGCCAAGTTAGCGCATTTAAAGACTTTTATAGATGCATTGATCTTTCACTTATAACAATTTTCAAATCCCATTTCTTGCTCTATGTGGCAACTAGTATTTTTGACAGTTTTTAATTGGTTGGCTGCCCAGTACAGTTACCATCAAATTAGCCTGAATTGATCATTAACAAAGCAACGCCAACTCAGCGGCAATTTCGGGCCATCAAAATGGCCATCTCCTCAATCCACAGCCCACTGGCCGCTGCCCGCTGGTCAAGAGCATTCGGATTGGAGATGTGTATGTGTGTGAGCGTGTGTGTGTGAGTGTGTGTGGGCAGCAACTCATCAGCGCACAAGCGCCCGTTGACGGACCTCTAAAAGCAAAAAAAAGCATCTCATAGATACGCTCTCACACACACATACACGCACATAATTAGACAAAGTTGGGATTGGCTGCTGCCGCCTTATGTATGAGATCATAACCAACGGACCGGCCAACAACCCAGACCAGAGCCCCGATGAAAAGCTGCTGTCGAGTCTTCAACAAAACCAAATTAGTTGCCTTCTTTTTATTTGATTTGACTTTTTTTATGCTTTTGCTTCAAAATTAAGGCGTACGTGTTTTTGTAGCTGCCATAATTTGTTGGCAAAAAAAAGAAATCTTAATGATTTTTGTTTTGTTTTGTGTGTTGTATAATTGTGCTTCAAATAAAAATGGTGGCCCGTTTGTGCATACGTGTTGTAGAGCAATTTGTGGCAACAGCCAATGACAACATGTGGCCCCAAATACGTGTAATATCAAAAGACACGTTCCTATGATCCAAAAAAAAGAAGACAAATAAGCTTCAAAACAGCTAATGATAAACAGCATTGGAAAAATGCATTCAAATAGAAGTACTTATTGGAGCAGCAAAACTATCGATGGTATTCTTGGTTTTCAACAACGATATTTTCCTCTTTCCACTATCAAAATTTCCTAATCTTCCAGTATGTTTTTTTATTATTGATATTTATAGGTATTTTCCTCTTTCCACTATCAAAATTTGCTAATATAACAGTTTTTTTGTTTATGGTATTATAATCATATTCTTGTAATCTTTTCAAAAAGTGTTTTAATATGCAATTAAAAATGGCACTTAAAGACAATAACTCATTTTAAATATAAGAGCATTGTCTGCATTTAAGATATCTTAAAATGATATACTTTATCTTAATAACCTTATCTGAGACTATCGACCAACGATCTAAACAGCTCTATTCTAAATATATAAGTATTTTTACAACAGAGCTGTTTAGATAGTTTCAATGAAGCAATCGACACAGTCGACAGTATTTACAATAATTAACTATAAATTAACTATAAGACTAAGAGCGCAATGTACAAATTTCGATTTAAGGATTTCTGGATTCTAAACTCTATAATAATATTAATAAATATTGTAAAAAAAAGAAAAGAAAAGTTTAAATACAAATTTGCGAAGTAGAATAACGAATAAGTAAAACCGAAATGTCAAATTTAGGATAGAAGACAAGTTCAAACAGTTCCTTCAAAGACACCTAACACAATTTCGATAGTATCGATAGTTCGATGGTGAAATAACCTCGATAGGCCATCGTTAGTGCTATCGTTTTTAAACACTGCACATAAATATCTGATATATGTATATCGAAATATAAGTTTTTAATGGCTGACTTTAAAAACTGATTGCAGCTGTATATATATACTATATATGTGTGTATGCATACATACTTATCGCCGACTTATTATCAGTTATAACTCTTATTGATTTTACTTGTCTGATTAAATACAAGACGACGGTCAAAACTGCAATGGCCTCAAGTATTTCGTGGAAAAGTGTTGCAAGTTCATACCTCCCGGCTTTTAGCTTATTTACCTTGTGCGTTAACATAGCAAGCGACAACATACAAAAGTGCTGATAAGCCATAAATGAAACTTGCCAATTTAACGGCTTGAACACAGTACTAACAACTTGGTCTTCAAATGTTGTTGCTTGAATATGCTGAGCAGTAAAAAGCATTAACAGCTGTTGACCATTTGCGGTGGCTTTAATGAACTTAACCACAAAAGGATCGCTAAATGGATTTACAGACAAGTTTTGTATCTTTTGGCCACTTAGAAATTCAGGCAGCACACGCGCCTACCTAACAGACAGATATGGTGAAAAAGACAAAACACACAGAATGTAGTAAAGTAAATTTCTATATATTTATATATTTAATATTTTGATTTGCTGCGTAAAGTGGCAAGAACAATGGAAGCATAAGCGGAAATACACAAAAAAAATAACAAACGAATACAAGAAATACAAAAAAAAACTGAGCGAGCCACTGACAGCTGTAGAGCGGCAGCCTGGGGAGCAAGGGAGAGAAAAGGAGAGTTGATGGTGATGGTGATGATGATGCGCCTCGCTTACGGCCATTTCCGGTTGAAGCACGTGCGCACTAGAGAGGCAACCCGGACCCGGAGCCACCGAAAAGCAACCACCGCAACGCAACGCAACGCAACATACTCGTAACCCACCAATCAGAAGCGGAGTGGGTATGGAAATCACTGGCGACAACAACACTCTCGGATCCTATCAAGCTACCTGCCCAAAACGCACACGTTCTCAAATTTGAATCGAAAATTTGAGAAAGACGCGCCGAGGCGAACATAATAATTATGTACGAGTGTATCTTGAGTGGCAGAAAACCAAATGAATACCAAATGAATAGTGAATAGTGAATGCTGAATGGTGAATGGTGTGTGCCAAAAGGATTGAGGCGTTGCCCAGGAGCAGGCGGCGGCAAATTTCTTCTTGAATTTCAATTAAAAAACTTGTTCTTGTCAACAATAGGGTTTTCAACAGGCAGCAGAGCCTGGTGCCAAAAAGGGATTACAATTTAATGCAATAACGCGTTGTAAAGAAAAGAGATGAACAACTGGGTACTGGTTTAGGGAGTTGCAGGAAGCGCCTACCAAGGATACGCTCTAAACAGCTGCCAGAGGGCGGCACCGCTCAGGAGCAGGAGCAGGAGCAGGAGCAGGGCACTCGCTGACACTTGAGCTGGCTGTATAAGGCTCAATTGATATCAAATTAATGCTGTATCTGTTCCTGGCACACGTGTGCAGAAATTGCGGCTGCAATTGCTGAGGAGCACAATCAGGGCCAGGTCCGGGGCCTGGCCTGGCTTTTGTACTTCAGTAAGCACTTCCGCTGCCTGCCACACGTGTCTCCTACTCTTTCTGGCCGCACTATTGCCAGCTCTCTCATGGCTGCGGCTTGCGGCACTAATGTAAATCGGATGTCAATGCAGCGTGATGTGTATATAAATTATCAGCAGCAGAGATTGAGTGGCAGAAAGAGAGAAATACATATGTATGTGTGGAGTATATACATATATAGTACTTGAGCACAGAACCTGTTAGAAGCCAAGCTAAATAAATAAATAAATAAATAAACTGTTAGTCCGCAAAACGGAAGGAAATCATAAACACAGCAGTTGTTGTTAGTTGTTCGACTCTAGATGTTGTTGTTGTTTTGACACGCATACTATCATAATTACAGCTGCACTTGCTTGGGCGGCCAACCCAACGCCCCACACACACACACACACACTAACAACACACACACACCTGTTGCCGCTTCCGTGCAACGGTGGCAAAGAAAAATATCAATTTTCCACGTAAACTGAAGCTGGCCAAGATGCGTCCGCAATTGAACTGCCAGCCATGTATACATACTTACATACTTACTTATATAGAGCATCATCAAATGCAAGAGATTGTGGATTGTGTACCTGCATTTTGACAACAACAAAATAAACAGATGCAGCTCTAAAGATATGCTTTGATTGTTAGACTTGTAAACAACACATAAAATACAAACAACAGCGCCGAATGGAGCAGCAGCAGCAGGAGGGTGAGGATGAGGATGAGGAGGAGGTTGAGGTTGAGAATGCCTTGTGAGTTGCATTATCTTCGCAGCTCCTTGGAGCGCATGTAGAGCGGAAATGAAACCAGATACTTTGATAGAACGCATGTTTAGCGCTTTAAAGGAGTCTCTTCCACTCTCTCGCTCCCTGTCTCCCTCTCACTCTTCCCATCTCATCATCTCACCATCATTAATCTGCAGCTCTGATGAGGCAAAATGTAATGATCTGGCCATAAATGAGGCCTCGATATACATACTATTGATCTTGGTACTTGGCCGGCACTTGTGCATTTTGATTAAAAATGCCGCTGCAAATTGTTGATCTAGGCTTAAATGCCATTGGAACATTGATCTGGCTAGGAAAAAGACGTGGGATACTCATCTTAACCTGCATGAAAATTAGGCAGCTGTCTTTCAAAACATATTCAGTTGCAGTAGTGGAAAACAAGTCCTTTCTATCATCTAGGATCTGTGTTAATAATTTCCGGCTGTATTTAGTATTTGATACGTTTAATATACGCTATATATAACATATGAATAATATACTTTGTCTTCAATTAAATATGAACTGAAATTGCCAAGAATCTCATTAATTTATTGAAATTTGACATTAGTGAGTTTTTAATCAAATATTTATTTTGTTTCTACCATAAAATTATTGAAATATCTAACAGTTCTGAACATGGGTATGTTTCTGCCTTGCATTTCTTGAATTAGAATAAGTAATCAACGAAATTTTTGGATTTTACATATAATTTTCATGTATTTTTTAAAACCAAAATGAAGATATATAATACTCTTATGAAAATATTAAAGATTTTGTTGAAATTACTACAGTATCAGTGCTGTATGTAAGCAGCTGAGGAAAATATACTTGAGTGCTGATCATACTGTATTTATCTGTAGCAGGATGTAAGCATTCCTTGATCCATTGATCTTCAATCACAGCTACTTGCATGTTATGGAACTTTTTCGTTTTTCTGCTGAGAGCGTCAACGGCAGACAGTTGGTCAGTTTCGAAAAAGTTGAGTGACTCGCTAAATGGCTCATTTAATGCCGTTTCCCACTGGGCACAGAAGGTGGCATGCGGTCAGCAACAACAACAGCAACGAGGATAACAACAATGTAAAGCAGCAACGAATGAGCCTCAACCTGAAACTGAAACTGAACCCTGAGAGAACGCAACTCAAGCGGCTGGCTGAACGTCAAATTGTGCACCTGTCCAACTATCACCATGACTACGACAACAGCAACAGCAACAACAACAAATTTTGGACAACATATGTGCCCCGGAGTGTAGGAGCGTAGAGAGAAAGAAGCCGACCCCTGGACAACTGTTGTGTGTGTTCCTGAGTTTGCGCATTTTTTGTTCCAACGTAATTCGTAGCCAGATTGTGTGCCACACACACACACACACACACACACACACACACACACACACACACACACTTGCAATCGCCCACACATTTCCGAGTTCTGGTTCCGAGCTGTGAACGCTGTGAGAAAAACTGCAGGCAGCCGGGCAAGATGCAGTCAGTCAGATATGGGAATAACAAGGATATTAGAATATCAGCTGAGGGCTCAGCTCAGTGTCCTGTGTCAGCGCTACCTGGCAGGCCACTTTGGCGCTGTCCTTGGCTTGCCTAATTTACTTGCGCCGACGCATTGTCCTTTCTTGCAGTTGAAATCGTTTGCTCTCTCTCTGTCATTCTCAATCTTTCCCTTTCTCTTGTGTGCACTTGTGTTTCATTCATAAAAACTGAAATCTCTGCCACTTGCGAGCCAACAAAAGGCACTGAACTGAATGTTCTTGGGCTGGCCTTTGGGCTTCAAGGCATCGATACGGAACTAAAGGAAGTAAATTACCGGATGTTGTTTCTCTCATTTGTTTGTTGTTCTTTGTGATACACCGAGATATCCTGCAGGCTTTTGTACACTTCGACCCACAACAGCCTTGCTCATTTGTCATGCTGTTCCCCTGCCTCCTTGTTCTTCACGCTTTTCGCAAGAAATGACCAATAATAAACCTTTTTATTCCTTTTCCTTTTTGGCAATTGAGAGACACACACACATATGTACCTCTTCTCTATCTATGGCACTAGGTAATTGCATTTTGTATCTCATTAATTGCATACACTCGTTTGCAATGGCTTTTTAATAGCCCACCTCAGATCTGGTCACATTGGCTGCCTACAACACCACGCACTGTTTTCCCACGGCTGCTGGGGGTTGTAATACTTATCAAGGTGCTTATTCACAATACAATGTTTGAATTTTGATAAATTACACGACAAATGGCCAACACACGATGCAGGCACTGGCAAAGCTGGCTATAACGCGACTCACGTTCTGGCTCATTGCGCCTACAGGTTTCGTCCTAGCAAGGGATAGCATTTTAGCGTGGGAGAATAAGTAGCATAGGGTGCTGATTCTGCAAAGTATTTATCTTTATCATATAAAATAAACTATTATTAAATATTGTTTATTGGCAAATTTAGGATGGGCATTGCAGGATGTTCTTTTGGGGTGGAGGTTAACCCGAAAAGGCGGAGAAAAATCAGATGCCAACAAAGGTCTACAAATCACTCTCTAACAAATACTTATATAAATGCTCGTTGAACATCAACAACTTTCGGTTAAACAAAACAACACTTCATATTATCTTAAGAGTAAAGAAATAGAAGAAGGATATTTCCGTTAAAAGCCAAAAAAGGTAATTAATGGCCGCAGAAATATACGTTGTTGATCTTATAATGGATATATTGTATATTAATGGATATGCCATTAATTTTGAATACAATTTATTTAAACTAGAGAAAAAACTCCGAAGAGCAGTTTTTTTTGCCATACTTGTGTATAATTGTTTTACAGTATATTTCGCAATGAATTTTAAAGCAAATTTTACTATCTCATTAACCATTAACCTTATATGACTTTTATTGTACATTCATTGGCTTGAGGGTTCCTATATCTTTTGTAAGAAATACATGATTTTCCAGCAAGGTTCACTCAGCCAGAAAGTGAGAAATTTTCTTAAAGTAATTCTTCAGTCTACAGTGCCTATTTAAGAGGGCATCCTACTTTTATCCAATTGGTATTAATTGCCTGCACCTTCTCCTAAGAATAACCCAGAATCTCGGAGGCTTTGTGTGTTGTTCCAGCTCGACAATCTCATACAGTCCTCTTCTGTTCTAATGTGTCTTGTATTGTGAGTCCTTCTATGATCCCTAAGCGGTTCCGGTTCTTTCGGAGCCTACCTAGCTGGTTCAGCTGGGCTCGCACCTATCGTATCCTATCAATTTAGATGTGGTCCAAAGCAGGACCTTAACGACCTTTTAGCACAG
Source organism: Hirtodrosophila confusa (assembly GCA_035043065.1). Classification (NCBI taxonomy): domain Eukaryota; kingdom Metazoa; phylum Arthropoda; class Insecta; order Diptera; family Drosophilidae; genus Hirtodrosophila; species Hirtodrosophila confusa. The sequence goes on from JAWNNI010000064.1 coordinate 522,959, forward strand.
CTTCAAGCAAACTGTTCAAAGTTCGTGCCTTATCTATGCAAATGAAGCGAAGAACTTGGGCAATACGAGCAATTGAGTCTAGAGTCTGGGCAAACAGGAGAAACGTGGCAAGTAAACAACAACAAAGAGCTGCAAATGAAACAATATGAAAACAGCATTAACAACATTAACTGAAAAGGCAAAAGCAACAACAAATCAGCTGCGCAAGCGCACAGATCAAAAGACAAAGTGCCGACAGTTAAAAAATAAAAGAGCAACAACAAAATTGTTTGGGGACGGGCCCAGGCCCGAGTCGGCGACAGAGTCCGAGCTTAAGTTGAAATTGCAAAGGCCCAGACGAACGAAAAATTAAAAGCTAAAACAAGCTGAAAATTCAAATTTATTTACACTTTGACGCATTTAAAACAAAGCGAGCGAGAAAAAATAAAATCACCTGAATAAAAAAACACAAAAAAAGTCAAGCAACAAATGTAGACAAATAAATGAGACGAGGCCAGGGCAACAACAATACGCATAACGATGTGAAAATTAAATGAAAGAGAACAGAAACAAAAACAAAAATAAAAATACTTAAAAATAGGTAACTAGCAGGGCGGCAAACTGATAAAAATCAAGAGACCAACTTTTGCACTGAATTTACGAGCCCGCAGCCCAAATTGCATTTGCGTTTCGGAATGAGAATTTTCCCACGTTATCCAGAACACAAACTTCAGCTCGAACTCGAGCTGGTTCTTTGCCCAGCCACTGACTACAAATTAGAACAATTTTTTAAATGCCGGCCTCGACAAATTGTGCACAGGAGTAGGACACGTCGGCACAGGTCCTTCTGGTGGTTGTTTCTCATTCTGTTTTCCTGTTTTTCTGTTTTTTAAACTGATAGCCATCAAATGCTACCCACCCCAAAGAAATGCTGCACTTGCTACGTACAGCCAGGCAAAACTGCTGGAATTTAGCTGAGGGCTGAGGGCGCTCACCCCTCACCCTCATGGTCACATAACCACACCCTCACCTTACTCCTCACCCTCAGCTGTGGAGTTGTGCTGCAAGCATTTCCCTAGTTTATTTGTTGCATTTCTATATAATTTTGTTATTTGTCTGTCGAGTGACAAGTGCCGGAATTGAATGTTGTTGTTTTGGTTTCTGTTCCCAGGGGTGTTGGGTCACCAGAGCTATGCACAATTGGCCAGGGGGTTGTTTGTCTCCTGCAAGGTCATTTATGATATCTGCTGACGTGTATCAGTAATTTGAGATAGAACAAGCCGTAGACTCGGCTTCCAAATTAGCTGCAAAGCTTAAGCTAAGCATTAGTCAATATTTTAAAGGCTCTGCGCTTTTTCTATTGACTTAGGATGGAATTACTCAGGATATGTGAGATGGGGGAAATAAACCAAAAATTGACATTCATTTTTAGCGCAAAACTGCATCCCTACAGATTATTACACAGGACATTGCAGTTAGAAATATCAGCTCAAAAACTGAGAAATCAGAATGCCCTCATACTCTGCAGTCACAGCTCTTAGGATTTGCAGGATATACTTCGCAATAGATTCAGGATCTGAGCCTAAGGAGGCTTCCTAAGTCCTACGGCCTCAAACACTCTTCGTGTGCCTTTAGCAGTGTACAAATAACAATCTATGTATTCACACATATAGATACAATTGTATCTTTAAGACTTTAAGCAATCTGTGCTGCTGTAAACACAGTCATTACAATCAAAGTGCTTGCTCTATTGAAGTCTCGCGAATAATTCGATTTGGTGCAAGATAGAAACACTGAAAATTCACACAATTCAATTAGCTGACGGCCACAAAATTGGCGTTAATGAAAATTGCCAATGCGGCACAGGGCAAACAAACAAAAATGCATTTCAAATGGCAAAAGCCAAAAAGGCTGATGAAAACTGTAACAGCGGAAATATGCGAGGAAATTGCAAAGACGATGATTGAATGATGATGGGCACAGATTTTTGGGGGCGCGGTCAAAGACGGGCGGATATTTGTTTCAGAGTTGGTCCGGAAATTGCGGCTTATAAAATGAAGTTGTCTCTTGAAACTGTCAAAAAAATAACCAATTTTAAGTAATTTCTATAAAAAATTGTTCTAAAGCGCAAAAATATCGATGTGTTTATCGATAAATTCTATTTAGTTTGACTCGATCATTTGATTTGAGATTGATATTCTACGGAAAGGTGTTAAGATGTAAAAAATGTATTGGTTGTTTAGTATAAGAAATCTTTTCAAATTTTTATATATATTTTTATTATGTTCCCGAAGGGAAAATAGTATGTCGGGATTGCGAAATGTCCGTCTGTCCGTATGAACGCTATTTGTTTGCCTTTATCTTTAAGCTAGAGCAACTAAACTTAGTACACATGTTGGTGTATACCCTCAATTTATGAAGTGTCGAGATCGACCCCTCACCCCCACACACTCCACGGCAATTCGGGGAAAGCCTGTATCTTCCCCATTTTTAAAGCTATAGTCACCAAATTTGACCACCTGCATAAATCTGCATTTTTTTTTACATATATTCAGTAAAGTTTTTTTTTAGACATTAAAAACTATGAAAACTGTTTTGTTAACCATTATTCCAAACTATAAAAAATGGTAATTCAATCATATTCAGACGGTTCGCGATGCTCGCAAATAATGTTAATAAATGTTTACCTCATAACGTTTTATTTAATTTGTGGTCAAAGGAAAACTTTGCCATAACTGCTACCATTTATAAATTTGTTGTGCTTTGGACATGAAATTCGCATTAATAATATAATTATTGAAAGACACACATACACACTGACTCACACACACACACACACACACACACACACACACACATACAGGAGCCATGGCAGAAAAAACGCAGCCTCACATCCGGTCAACATTTTGTCGCCGTTGCCGTCTCTTTCATGTGAACTCTTTTGAGGCAACGCCAGAAGCAAAAAAAAAAAAAATTAAAAATGAGGTAAACCAAATTACAAGAGGCTCTTGCACAAAAAAAAACGAAACAAAATACAGAGCTAGGTATATGTATATATGGAAGCCGTAGACTCTAGAGGGAGCAGGGATCGGAGTCTAGGCAGATTGTCCGTTGTTTAGTTAAGCGCAAATCTAAAACAAGTTACAGTTCATTCATTTCCATTCATTCATTCATTCAGTCATTCAATCGAGGCAACGAACCGGCTTTTGGTGCCCCATTCATCGATGCTGCCAGCGGATGTTGCCGTAGTTCTTTAGGGGGCCTCAGTCTCAGCCTCAGTCTCAGCCTCAGCCTCAGCCCCAGCCTCAGCCCCAGTTCCAGTCTCAGTCTCCAACTCAATCTTTAAGTCTGCCCCAAGACGATTTCCCCCACTAAACACACTCACGAACATAATTTGATTTTATTTATTTGTTCGTTTGCCGGAGTTAATAATTATAAATTGGCGTACGAGCATGTTGGCCAACTCGGGCCACATCTTTGTCCAACCAACTGGGCAACCTAACAGATACACAGATACACAGACACACAGATACTTCATTTTGTGTCTATGTGCCGTATTTCTCCATTTTGTCGTTTGTTTTTGTTTGCCTAATTCTTAATGATGCATTAAGTGCTTTGAGCTGTGCTTGTTGTTCCTTGGCAAACAAAGTTTTGAAAGTTGATTGCAAATTAATTGCTAACCTGGCCCAATGCACGATTTTGTTACGCTATTCAAATGTTTTTGCAATCACAAATATGCATATGTAATACACAGAGTTCACTATTTATTATATTGCTATATAGGTTCATTTGAACACTCTCAATACTGACAGAGCAAGCTGAGAATGCAACACTATGCAACATTATTTTGTATCCTGGACAAGAACCTTCCTTTTTGAAATTGGTCACTGAATCAATAAAAAAACGAGCTAAGCGTAAAAAGCTAATTTCTAGTTTTCAAAAAGATATTTATACTAAAGCTACTTCTTTGAAAAAGTATGAAAATATCCTAACATCCGGAGTAATATCACTGGTAAATACTAATATTCGATAAGGAGTTGTTTTTGTTATTTTTTTAAATTTATAGTTATATTTATTAATAAAATTAAGAACTATTAGACTTGTGTTATCACAATTGATGAACAAATGTAATCGTTATAGGCATTTTCAAGAAAAATGCCAGTGGAAGTGACAAAACAAAAATAATTGATATATCTGTAAGATCTAAAAAATATTCCTATATTTAATACATTTATTCAAATATTTATTAAGCAAACAAATACTATGATAACTAATATAGAATATGTGCAAATCAATTTATTTTTAACAAAACTATTAACACTTTCGTGAATAATTCAAAATCTTTCAAATACAATTAGAAATTCCTCAGGTTGATTGTAGACTAAGCACACAATCAATTTCTTAATTATGTATTTAAATTTAAATTGTATTTGTCGATGCAATTCAATGATTCACATTTCTTAGCAACTTAAAGTTTGTGTGTTTTTACTCCCTGTACCCATAAATGGATAAAAAGGGGGTACTAAATCTGTGCAAATGTATGTAACAGGCAGAAGGAGACATCTCCGACCCTATAAAGTATATATATTCTTGATCAGTATCAAAAGAGATTTCGATTTGGCCAAGTCCGTCTGTCTGTCCGTCTGTCCGTCCGTCCGTCTGTCCGTCTGTCCGTCCGTATGTATGAACGCAAGGATCTCAGCAACTATAAGAGCTAGAGACACCAAATTTGGAATGTAGGTTCGTGTATGGCGGGAGCAGGTCAAGTTTATTTTAGATTTGAGATATCTCTTGGCATTTACAATACTTTAGTCACTCTTAATCTACTGTCCAAATTAATTTGATCGGATAACAAACACGGAAGTTATTCAACAAACAAGATTCAGTGCTGGAGCGCGGGGGGAAGAAGCAGCACAGCCACCACTTAAAATGCCTCGCTTGCGCTGCACTCGAGCTGTTGCTCGTGTGTGTGCGTCTTTGTGTATGTGTGTGTGTATGTGTAAGTGTACGTAGTGATCGGAAATTTGTGACCTGGGTACAGGGAGTTTTGTAGTCGGGTATACTCGACTAAAGCATTCTAACTTGTTTTAATAGTACTAAATGCAATTTAATTAAGTAATTTTACAAAGCAACCGCACTAAATGCTATTTAGTTAAACTTTTGATTATTTAAAAAAAACTTTAATATTTCTTTGCTCTATTAATATCAATAAAGCATCTATTAGTTGTGATTAGATAACTATCTGGATATGTCTATAAAATATAAAATATTGTTCTTTAAAATAGAGAAAATGAAATATCATTTGGCAACTCTTTCCCTCTATTGTTATCAATATTAGTCGAAAAATGTACTATTTGTGATATATATTATTATAGTTTTTGAGCACCCTTAAGCCTCTAATCAAAGTTCAGGGCAGTTCACATGTGGCACATAGATACTTCCATCTATGTATCTACCCAGCTAGTTGCAGCTATAGTTACATATGAATCTAACTATGAATGTATTCGTATTCACGAACCAATGCAATTTGTATCTTTCGTCTCTGCGTTTCGTTCATTGCCTTTCGCTATATTGTTGCTGTTGTTGATGTTGTTGTTGTTGTTGTTGTTGCTATTAGCGGCATTCGCATTATACAATTTAATGTTTAATTTTTTCCCCCGAGTCGAAAACAAAACAACAGCAACAGCAACAGCAACAACAACAATAACAAAAAGTCCAACTCACAGTTGCCGTTGATGTTGTTCTTTTGAATGTTCTTTGTTTTAAATTAAGTCGACCGTAACGCTTTTCTATGGCGTAAATTTACATCTACGTACGTAACGAAATAAAACGAGCACAAAATAAAACAAAAAAAACAAAAAAAATATAAAATAAAAGCTGAAAAAAGAAGGCAGTTCGAGTCCCAACAACGAGGAGACGCCGTCATCGTCATCGTCGCCGTCGCCGTCGCCGGCGTCGACAGCCACAATGGGTATAAAAAAATATTTGATTCTACGAGTGGACGGGTACTTGCCGCCATATAACAGCCTTAAGCCCATTTGAATTTTAAGCTATGAAACTCGCACGTAACGCCGTCAGCCCCGCACCCCCGCTTATATTATATAGATGCAATGGCATTGCTGGTGTTGCCGTTGGCGCGCGTCAGATTCAGCTGAATATGGTAATAAATTAAACGAGATGTGAAAGAATAAAAGACGGCTACAATGTTGCAGCCAGTAACTGGCGATCGTGGCAGCCACTAAAAGGGAAACCACAAAGCTGCAACTCCCCCGATTTGAGTACAGCAAAATTCTAGGTTGTGCGGCTTTTGAACCGTGCTAAAATACTGAAAATACCATTAAGTCAAACCGTTGACTTGAATTTTCACAGCTCTGCGCGCTCTGGCACCCACCAGCAGTAGGCAGCAGCCCCAACCACAGCCACAGCCACAACCACAGCCACAACCACAACCACAGCCACAACCACCAATAATAGCCCATTCCAGCAAGAACTGTTGACCAACGAAGCGCGCAGGCGCGTAGTACAAATCCAACTTCAACTTCAACATCAGCTAAAACTCCACTCTTATGTTAATTAGCAGCAATGTGATTTCTGCCCCGAAGGCCTCCCGACTTTGTTCTCTCCGAATGATTAATATGCTATAGAGTAGTAGTTACTGCGCTGAGAGTACTCTAAGAGTGGCTTCTGCTTAAATTCCGCTAAATGCTATAATAATATGCCTATGGCAGGTTAGATTCCCTTCTACCCTCTCTACTAATTGCAAAAAACAATGGCGTTAAAATTAAAAACGAAATCTAATTTTATGACCTTAACAAATTTGCAATCAACATAATTTTTAGTTATACGCTACGATTTTATGTACTGTATCTTGGACATGGTGCGTGGTTGTCTCTGTAGTAAGACTATTAGCTACCCAACTCGGAAGACCTGTTGACCCGCCCGTGTTCTGCTCCGTTGCCACATAATTTGTGGGAGGTGAAAACTGTCTTGCGTTAATGGCTGAATTTAGCGTAATTAATAAAGGTGAAAGATACTGCAAGTTATTCATTTCATGTGCCATACATTGTATGGTAATCATCAGCTGACTGCGATTCTCAGGCTTACCAGATACTTCTAAGGCCTTACAATCATATTCATTAGAAACATTATTCGGTTCTGGGGCATTCAGACACTTGAGACCAGTTCCTGTGCTTATAAACACTATTTACCTTTCACACAACAATTACACATCAATTCAATATACACAGTTTCCTGCAAATTGCAATATAGGGTATATTCGGCTTGTGCCATGTCTTAGACATCCTTGAAGCTAAAGCAATCAAATTTGGCACCCTTGGCTGATAAAGTGCTATGATTCTCTCCCCACACTTACTCCTTGCACCAAAAATCTATATTTTCCACAACTAGAGTCGCCAAATTTAACAATCAAAACAAATATTCTCAAGATGTGAATTAATTCATTTGCAGTTGGAAAGTTTTGTTAGTTTGGAATACAACTTTGGGCATGTTAAGCAAAATTGGTAAGGACAGCTGATGAATTCGTGATGGTAAAAAGCTTTCATAACTTTCGATAAACTTATCGATGGTTCTTTGTAGATCGATTATTAACTCCACCTCTTCCTTTAGTCACATGTGGGCATTAAAAAGTCAAAGTGACTCGCACACAGATACTCGTGCGTAAGTGTGTGTGTGTGTGTGTGTGTGTGTGTGTAAATAAGTAATCGTGTGATCTGTCGCATGCAAAGAATTCCATTGTCGCTTTCAAAATCAACAAACTGTAACTAAACTAAAACGCTTGGCACACACTCAAGAGTCCACAAATGTCACAAATACACTTATGAGTATGAGTATGAGTATGAGTATGAGTATGAGTATGAGTACTTGTATCTACAAGCTTGTACTTGTATATTCGCAGTATTCAGCATAAGACGTGTGAGTGTATGTGAATGCGGAGTGTGTGACACGCAATGTGACGATCAACGGCGTTAGTTCTGACTCTGACTGTGACCCCGAGGCGTGGTGCAGAAGGTGGTGGCCGAGGGGTATCTGCATGCGCAGTCAAATGTATCTACAAGTCAAATATGCATTAAATGTGTCATTTGGTGAGGCAACAACCTACGCGCGGCACGAGCAAAAAACAACAAAAATACAAATAAAAGGAAAAGATGAGGCGGCTTGCACGGCCAAGCGATCTGAAAAGCGAGTGGAGCAGTCACCAGGCTGACATATAGACAGACAGACGGACGGACGGACGGACGGGGCAGAATGAGTGAGGTCTGTCTGATCGGTTGGTTGGCTGGGCTGAGGTTATATGCCGACATCAGCATGATGTTGCTGCAGATCCCCACATCATGATGATCAACAGCACGATGATGATGAACATGAATCAACAGCCAGGCAACAATGGCAACTCTTCAAGCTTGGACAAACATTTCACGCATCAGCCATTTTATTGTGTAGAAATATAAAAGACAACGCTACGCAAATAAAAAACGAACAACAACAAAATAGAACAAATTATTCGCAAAAATATACATTTAACAATAGTCACGGGGCAGTCCGTTAGTATGGTGCTGAAAGGTTCTTAAATCTACACTCTATCTGCTTGGTAAAGGGCATCTAATTAAGCCAAATAAAAGATACAAGATTGACCATATTTCAACTCGCATCGCATTGTATCTGAGAGAACAATGAAAAAGCGGCACTAATAAAAACAATTTTGCGTGCAAATATCTAAGATACACTAGCCTAGATGCGCTCTCAACCAAAACATTCAAAGACCCTGGCTGTCCACACACACACACACACACACACACACACACGCAGCGGTAATCATATGTGAGCTATCTGTGAGTTATTGTATCTTGCCGCTTGTAAGTAAGAATGATGAGTAAGCGTTAGCTGCAAAAATTGATTGAATGTGTGCAAGGAAATTCATGAAAATAAAAAAAACACAAGTTAGAATGCTCTTATCGTGAGTGCTCAACTGGAAGATATCCTGTATGCGCACCTGAAGCATCCCTAACATCTTAAATGTACATTAATATATTATGATTTGATTTGACGTTAATGAGGTAAACATATAATTTCTTCAATAACTTCTATATTTTTTATTCGATTGTTATGAAATTTGAAATATACATAGACAGCATACAATAATACACGTGTGCTAAATGTCATGTTTCTATCTTGAAAAATAAGATTGAAATTTGAGTTTTTCTATTTGGGACCGATGTGTTCATACAGACATGGCCAGGTTGTCTTGGCGGTTGGTAATAATGGTAAATCTGTTAGCGTCGGAGCTGCCCCCTTTGGCCTGTTATACACAATTGACCTTTGCTGGGCTACAGGGTATAGCAAGTATGACAGTAAGCACATAGAAAGTGAAGAATTGAAGCAGAACTCGCCCAATGCATATAACACCTACAAATAATGCGTTCCAGAATGCAGCAGCGCTGTAAATCACTCGACGAACTTGGGGAGGGAGGGTAGAGAGGTCCAACTGGGGATTACTTCTATGGATGTGTTCAGAAATCGCTGCCCGATGACGAAACTCGAAACTCAAACTCATTTTCAAGTTTTTTGCGCTTCGTTGGTTTTGTTGTAGGTGTTGTATTTGTTGGTAGCAAAGTCGGGGCGGCGGTGAGGGCAGAGGCTCAAATTAAAACAAACTTTAAAGAAGAATACACAGCAAAAACGACCATTAAATGAATTCAAGTTAGTAGCTGGGCGTTCATGACACTGTTTCTTGGATTTCTGTGGTTCTTCGACTGTTAAATTTGGAAAACTTTTGCAACACATAAACTCAATTTTAATGGGCATAATTAATCATAATTTGTATTTGTTTTAGTTATTATAAATGGCTGTTAAGCCAGCATTTAATGTCGAGCAGCCAAACACCTGGAAACTATAAATATCAAAAACTAATTTACATAATGGGCCCCTGCACTTAAGGACCTGACCCTGAGAGCCAACTGCAGCCAAGGCCAAAGTGTCAACAAGTCACGCACTATAAGTAGCCAGAGATATCCAGCAATGCTCAGCTCCCAGCAATTTTCACACATGCTTATGTATCTCCTGGATACGTGTACTCGTACACATAAATACATGTATGCAAATAGGCAAGCTGAGAATTAAAGCGATCGAGCAGAGGGAGAGGGAGAGGTAGAGAGAGAGAGAGAGAGAGAGAGAGAGAGGGGGGAGCCGGCTAAGACATCAATAATATGTAAATGCAGCAAATTAATGACTGACAAAAAGACAATCGAGTCGAATTAAGCGGCAAGCTACAACACAACCAGCAGGAGGGTCAAATCCACAGACAGAGCCACAAAACACCGCACGATGACAAACCAAGTCACATAATTTGTATGCGGGCAGTGGGACGAGCAGCAGGGCAGCGGGGAATGGATCCATGAGATGACAAAATATAAAAAACACAACGAAAACAACAAGCACATATAGAAATTATTGAATCAAATTGAAGACGTTGTGCCAGCGAGACTAAAAGAACCATTTAAGACTATACGGACTGTCGACGATTTACGATTAAGAATTAATGTAGATTTTAGCTTGGATTTTGTGGCTGCTCAACCTTCAGTTGCTTAACTATCTTTAAGTCGAGCTGCAACACTAACTGGCAAAGTTTGATACAACTACTAAAGTTCTCGACAGCGCTAATATCAAGAACTCCCAAATCAATAACGAAACTTGCTGAAAAAGTATTTCAGTTCCAAAGTTCTTAATTTAAGCTTAACATTCATATTGCAACTGAAATATATCTTTACTTAATTCATAGGTTAAAGACGGCGAATGTGACCTTTAATCAGTTAAAATCTGAACAGATACAAAAGATACGATATTATACAAAATATAGATAAATATCTGAATGCAACAAAAACTTTGTTCACTCGGAATCAATCGGATATTCTCTCTTTTGAGTGTAAACTGTACACATTTGTGATCAGTCTATATCCTGAATCTATATAGTAGGTTCTGAGTTCGGGAGTGGAGTTATCTAAAGTCAAGTTAGGAAAGTTCTTCCATCAGAACTCTACATAATAAGTATTACTTACTCGAGTTAAGAATCAAAGAATCTTTTAGCTTATGGTTATCACTAGAAAGTTGATTTTTATAGCTGAAAAGTTTTGTGGAATAGTCTTTTTAGTGATCGGCTGATCAATTAAGCTATAAAAACTATATAGACAACTCAATAACTAAACTTTTCAACTGTTAAAATTAGACAATCATTGTTGCTTTATATCCATGTTTATTTTTCTTTGAGTGTTCATAAAAGTAACTAAAAAGTTTGTCCGTTGCTTAAACTACAGACTTGACTTTCAGCAACTAATCGAAAGATACTTTTATCAGCATTTGGCTAACTCTAAGTAAGCGTATGTATGTGTTCGTCGTAGAGCTCGTTTGAAGGATTCAAAATTCATTTAATTTCGTCAAATTGGTTGATTATTTCATTAGCAGCGCACACTTGTGTATCTGAATATGGAAATGTACATAACATTTATGGCCATAATGTGTCAAAGACCATAAATTCAATTAATTTATTATAATGTCAACAGCAGCAGCGAACCTAGGACCGTAGTCTAACTGTAACTGCTGCAGATACAGACAGAGATGCAGATACATTTACAGATACAGCTACAGCTTCAACTTCAGCTTCAGCTGCAGCTCGTTGTGGGCAGGCAGCTCCGGATTATTATTAATAAATTTGTGGCGCATGCTTCATCATGTTAACACTGGTCGAGTCAGAGCTCAGCAGATGCAGCAAAAGATACAATGCATTAATGATGCGGCGCTGTCGCTCCAATTTGTACCGCGACGCATTAAGTAAATGTATCTCAAGCTGTGCAGCGCCGTCGCCGTTGCCAATGCCTAATATGTAAACAATTTAAATAGATATTTAGATATGCTGTCGACGTGGTCTCCGGCAGCCTACGCTGGCGCCAAGCGCACCGCAGACATTTAGCTATTTGTTTTAAAATTTAATTTCCGTTTCAATTTCAGTTTCACATAAATAAATTAAAAGCCAATCCAAAAATACATATTAAACACATCAGCAGCAGCGGCGGATTGCATTCCACATTGCCAATTAATAAAGATCTGGACGTGCCCATTACAGTCAAGACAGATATTGCTGCTATACATAATCTTAATCGCAATCGAAATCGAAATCGAAATCGAAATTGAAATCACAATCTTAATCGTATCCGTAATCGTAACCGTAATCGTAGGTGCTTTGATGGCCTTTCCAAGCAAATTATTGTTGAAATAACATTTTGCCGGATGCACTAAACATATGCCACTGTATCCACCAGATTCAGATACTTGTATTGCCCAAAATGCCACAAGAGGATGTGCCATAAACAACATTGATGCCTTAATGGGCCGGGCCGGGCCGATCATCAATGAGCAATGGCGAACATCATTTATCATTCAGTTAACACTAATTATATTCGTAGTAGCTGTAACTCAATGTATCTTATGGATACGCTTTGCTTACCGCTGTGTGGCATGGCAGGTGTGGGGTGGAAGCTGTTGCTCTTATCACTGCTCGTTGCTGTTGTCGCATAATCCATGGAGAGGCGACTCGCAAGGCTGTTGTTGTTGCTGCTGTTTGAGACTGGCGTTGTGGCTGGTGTTGTTGTTGGGTAATTGGCAACCTGATTGTCTGATCCACAGACCGAGGCGGTGGTTGTCGATTCAAAGGAGTTCCCATGCACAATATCCTCATTTGGTTTTTCACAATCTGCCAAAGGAAATTCAATTAGTTGCACAACAATGTTCTCAACAGGATACCTATTTACATTAATAACGTTCACTCAAACTAAAAGCTTTTTAAACTCAATAAATTGTTTAAAATTGTTACACTTCCCACATTGATTTTCCGCCCCTTCCTCCCCTCCCGCCGTTCTGCGAGGTCAGACCTCAGCCAAATCGAATTCCGACCGAACCCAGGCCGGACAGGAAGCAACAGGCGACGGGTCGTCTCGTGAACCCCTTTTCGTGTCTAAAAATGTAATAACCGCCCCCTCGTTTTGACAGTTTACCCCATCCTTGATTTGGTTAGCGTTGCTTCTACTGGCCCCAAGGACTTCCGTCAACTCAACGGCCAATGTTGCCTTTCACCTGCTGAGCAACTAAACTTTGTTTAGCTGTCAAAGTTCCGCTATTTAAGGGGCTTTATTAGGTTTAAGCATTCAACAGATACTTTGGCAAAAGGCAGTTGTGATTTTTTACATTTTTGATACACACTAAAGTTTCAGGCTCAACAAATATAAAATTTTTGCACTTTATTTAATTATTTGTCAATTTTATTGCCTTCCGTGTGGTTATATACTTTGCAATTCTGGCGGGATCTTTGAAATTAAAGGAAACCCTTTTACTCCCTGTACCCATAGAATGGGTAAAAAGGGGGTACTAAATCTGTGCAAATGTATGTAACAGGCAGAAGGAGACACCTCCGACCCTATATATAAACTTATTCTTGATCAGTATCAAAAGAGATTTCGATTTGGCCATGTCCGTCTGTCTGTCGATCCGTATGTATGAATGCAAGGATCTCAGCAACTATGAGAGCTAGAGACACCAAATTTGGAATGTAGGTTTGTGTATAGCGGGCGCAGGTCAAATTTAATTTGGATCCGAGATATTCCCCCAATTTCCCCGCTATTCGATAAAATTATTAAAGATATAGCTTTGAAATTTTGCATGTACAATACTTTAGTCACTCTTGTTTTACTGTCCAAATTTCAAGTCGATCGGATAATAAAAACGGAAGTTATTCACGAAAGAAGATTCAGTTCTGAAGCGCGGGGGAAGAAGACGCACACACTTAAAATGCCTCGCTTGCGCTGTCGATTGTGCTGTCGCTTGTATGTGTACTCGGGTATACTCGACTATAGCATTCTTACTTGTTCTTGTTGGAAATTCCCTGAACCTATGTGACACTTGAAGACACAAGATGAACAAGAAGTCATTCCTATTTGCAATCACATAATGATTTATCTGCTAGGGTTTTTAGGAATTTTCATCGTTCATATGTCGGATATTCCTTACCGTCGTATAACAACACTCATAGACCTTTGGCTTTGTTTCTGACATCGAAATGAAATGCTTCTTTAAATTAATTTGTGTTTACACGATGCAACTTGCCCACAAAATGAGCTATTACTTTGATGAAATTAAATACCCGTGTACGATATATAAGCAAGAAAGAGAGGATATCTTCGGAGTGCGGAAGCTATATACCCTAGCAGCAATGGGTCCGATTTTGATCAAATTATAGGAAACTTTTTGAAGTGTAATAAAACTCTCACTTAGTTTGGATGTAATACATAAAGTTTTTCATACAAAAACTCATTTTCCCCCGATGCTATGGCATTTATGTGATGTAGTGGCCCGATTTTGATCATTGATGATTTGGTCAGATTGTATAAACTCTCCAGAGACTCGGTTTGGGTGAGTTTGGTTAGGATATCTTTATAAACAAAAAAGTTTTTCATACAAAGACATAGTTGTCGACCGATCACCCCTATGGAACCAAAATTTTGATAATACGGAATTTTGGAGTATCCAGTATTACTCTCTTAGCCCCATTTTCCTATGCTAATGTGAATTTTTAACCTGCACTTTATCTGGTGGTTAAACTTGTAGTCGTTTTCTCGTCTTTCATATAGTTGAGCGAACCTGAAAAGTGGAAATCTAGTGCATTTATATTCCTAACGCTTAGGGGCTGTGTTCAGATCAGCCTGTCGACTGTGGACCTGTCGACCAGTCCTGCCAACTCATCATAAAAGGCTGTCAACTCAACGACAAGGCGTTGCCACATTTCCCACATTTGATTTGAGAATTCTATATTGTGAACAACTGCTAAAAAGTATTTCAAAATCAATTTAAATTTACAATTTCTCGCTTCCATTCATAAGATACTGAAACTGACAATAAAATGAATTTCAAATGATGGGAAACTATATATTTTTGTAGTTTACTGCTGACTGTTTGACTGACTGACTGACTGACTGAGGGACTGATTGATTGAATTAGTGGCTGAGTGGCGCCAGGTGGCGCTATGCGATGCAAGTCACGTGCTCACCTTTTTGTAATATATCCAAGTGCTCCCAGAGAATGTCGCCGGTAAATGCCGGGGTTATTGCCAGGAATTTCTCCTTGCCCAGTTCGACCATTTCGCGTCCGGTCGTTTTGCAGAACGGGCCCAGATCCATTGAGAGCAATGAGAATTCATTTTTGGCCCAGTTCAGCCAATAGATGACATGGTCCTCCGTCCATTCGCGGGGATCTACAGAATACGAATACGAATACGAATTGTATGGGAATTAAAATACATAATTAAGTTAAATTGCATTTTCTAATGCCACGTTCAATGTTTGTCTAATTAATTGTTATTATTATCGTCTCGTTGTTGTTGTTGTTGTTGTTGTTGTTGTTATCGTGCGTGGGAGCGCTGTAAACCAAATTTCATTTCTAAGTCTATTGCTGTGGGAAGCGATTAATATTCATTTATGATCACGTCTTTCTATGGCCACTGTTTGTTAATTATTATTTTATTATTTTATTGGCGTTGCCAATGCAACCAATTGAAATTTCGACAAGTGCATGGGAATCGAATGGTGTTTTCACTTGAATTGGATAACTTATTGTTCATTTGTTGCCAGTATGCTAATTTACCTTTGGTTATATTACAGTTCTGCACCTCCTTTTCCCAGGAGGCAAACGAGGCCTTCAGCACCTCGTTCACCTTGCGGTTTGTGCCGGGCGTGAGGGGCGGCAATGTTGTGGGCACATCTGTAATTCAATTAAAAGAACCATTAATGATTATATAATAATTAATACAATTTAGATTAGGATATATATAAGACTAATAAATCGATTACCATTTATCGACCAAAAGTATTTCACTGAGAACGCTTCGAAAGTGCTTTGAAAACAGTTCAAATAAACTATATACTTGACTGTAACTGGTCTAACAACTAACTGAACTTCTAACCCAAGCCAATTAAAGCTTAAATAGAGAAAATATTACTTTTGATTTATATTCCTTGAGAGTTTCGATTAGGATCGAAGAACGGGAGAGGCATTTTAGCTAAGCTTGAGCTCGAGCTTTCGACTAACAACCATTAACCAAAGTCAATTAAAGCTTAAATAGAGAAAATGTAAGTTATATTTCGGGAAAGGCATTTAAGTAAAGTTCGAGCTCGAGTTTTCGTTGTCTGAGGACCTAAAGCTTGATACAGACTACAAAAGCTTTTAGATTTCGACCTTTTACTGCTTAATCAACCAAAGCTCTTTAAAGAAGAAGAAACAGGTCTTATTGAAGTTCGAACTCGAGCTTTTGCTGTTGCAGGAAGAGAAGTTGCTCAAGTTTGGAACAGAAAGAGAACTCAAAAGATAGATCGCTTAGATCGAGTTTTAAGCACTTAAGCGGAGTTCAAACTTGAAGGATAGCATTTTTAAGGAACGGAAGACATCTTAAGACACCCAGCGCATTCGGATGGCCTGAAGATGATTGCAACTAAAATAGAATTCATTTTAATATTGTTTCTGTATATATATGTGGGGAGTGTAGGTTCTCACAGACATATGGACACTTGGGTTAATTATTCGTATAATTAAGGATGCATTGCATTAGTTTCAGATCGAAAACAGTATCTGGATTGAGTTACCTCTCAGTTTGCCGTTGCTGGTGTGCAACTGTTGCAACTTGTGGGCCTTCAAATGAAATTTACTGGTTAGGCATTGGTAGTTGTTGTTAAGAAATGTTTGGTAATTGTTGTTGCAGTTGTTGTTGTTGCTGTTGTTGCTGATGTTATTGCTGTTGTTGCTGTTGTTGTTGTAGTTCGCTGAGCGCAGTGGCGGCAACATGCGGCAATCATTCCAATCGATCCATTCATTTGTCATAATTTGGCAGTTGAAACGCGTTACTTAACCGGCCAATGAAAATGTTACTGTGGTCTAATAAACTCTTTTGTGCACTTGGGTGTCAAATGTCAAAATAATTGAAGATCTGGCGGATCAAGCGGCGGTATATGCAATTGCGTTCAATTGATTGGCGTGAAAATCAAAGCAGTAACAAATTTAACCCGAAATGTCAGTGAAAGTCGCGACCCTAGCGTTAACGATCTTGTAGATACAAATGTATCTCGTGCTGGTTGCGTGTATCTTTTGTGCTTTGCAGCGCGCACTTATTGAAATTAATTGCATTTAACGCTAATTACTCATCGCCGCACAAATAGCAAACAATTAGATGACATTATTAGCTTGGCAACAGGTCTGGGCTTTATCAGTCGAGTTCTTATATATTTTGTTGTTTTTGTTTCTTATGGACACACAAACACACACACACACACACACACACATATACATATAGTACATATGTATATACACGGCACGAGCACTCGAAGAGCGATAAGATGTATTTAAATTTATTTAAGTGAAATTTACGTTGCACAATGCACAACAAAAAAACAACACTGAAATATAAATTTTCGTTTTCGTCTGGTTCTCTGTGTATCTGTTGGATTGCTGGATTTGTGAATACAAACTGAAACGAAACGATCGGATCGTCCGTTGGGTATCCTAAACAATGAGAAGAAACGAGCCAGAGAGACACCAATACAAGCGCACGCGGTGAGCGAGCGCGCACGAGAGAGCGCGTGCAACAAGTGGAATTGAAATGCTCGCCTCATAAATCTCAGAGCGAGCGAAACGAAATGGAATTCATTCACAAACGAAACTGTTTTGAGCAGCGCTGCGTACGAGGTGTGCGTGTGTGTGTGTGTGTGTCTGTGTGCGTGGAACGGAAACGGCCATCACATCGTGCCGACAACAACAAAAATAACAACGGCAGAGCAACTGCAACACCTAGTAAAACAACACAAAAACAAGCTGTTTGTTTAGCACTGAGAGAAAAAAACAACTAAATGCACGAAATGAAAGCCAATGCAAATAACAAATAAAACAGGCAACGGCAACGGCAACAGCAAAGGCTGGCAACAGGTGACACCGCGTACAGGGTGTAACAGGTGCGCAAAAAAGTCAACTCGCAAAGCGTGCACAAAGTTCAAACGCTCTCTACTACTCTTTCTCTCTCCCTCTCTTTCTTTCACACTAGCGATAAAGCACGTTGGCTAGCTAAACAATCCAGATCAAGTGACCAAAGGCTATAAGATAACTTGGCTGCTACAAATTTACCATACAGTATATACACATACATACATATGTATGTACATATGTATTATGTATGTATATGCATACATAAGAACATGTACCTTACATATGGCCATTCTACTCAAGTTTCCTCACATGCACTGCGGCTCCTTGTGCAGGCAGAGAACAAGAACAACAACAGCAGCAGCAACGGCCACGGCAACGAATTTATGAATGAATTTCTTATGTTGCCTTCACACGCGCATTCTCTCTCTCAAAAAACAAGAAGAAAAAACAACTCCAGCAACAGACAATGAGACAACAACAAGAAGTTGTAGAAGAAGCAGCAGCAATGTCGGCTCGTTTTCTTTGCGTCAAAAATACATACAACAACAAGAACAACAGCACAAAAACAATGATCGACGTCGGCGTCGCCGCTTCCGCTGCTTCCGTTCGCTGCGCCTCGTATGGCAGCCCCGTGGTAAATAATATATGTATGTATGTATGTACATATGTATGTGATGAATGTGATAAAGCAAAGCGGCTAGCAGAGGAGCTACTAAAACGAAAACAAAGACTCGCACAAGTTGTATATGTATGTATGTATGTAAGTATGTATGTAAGTATGTATGTAAGTACATGAGTGTGTGCATATACTAGAAAAGAAAGAGAAAAACGGCAAAAGGCCACAAGATAGAGCTATTATGACTACGCGACCAGGTAAATTTATGAATGAAACAAACGCCTGAGGCCCGCAACTCCCGCGAAGCCCGCGACGTCGCGTTTTCAGTCTATCAATGAATTGAAATTACGTGCGGCGACGCCAGGCAGCGCGACGCGGCGCGGCGGGCAGCGACGCTGAGATCATTTGGTCATTATCACAAAACCGCTTATAATTGGCGACAAACGCAAGGAAAACCCTTCTCTTACATATATGTATATACATACATATGTATGTATGTATGTACATGTACAGTGAGCAAAATAAGTATAATAACAACATTTTTTGCTTTTTTCGCGGTTAGATCTGGAATATACATACATATGTATGTACATATGTACATATGTACATATATCATAGTATGAACATTTTACACGAGACTTACACAGAAAATATTATTGCAACGCATTTAGGACCTAGAAAAAGTATCTAAATGCAAATTGCATGATTATCAATATATTAACATATGTAACTATAAGAAACAAAAATGTTTCATACAACGCATCAATTTTTTCCGTTTGTGATTCGATTTCGATCAAATTTTGCAAAAATTCAAACGATCGCTAGAGCTTCTCGGCTGTTGATGTTGGTCAAGAATATGTATGTTAATGTGTTATATATTTCGTGATCAAATTAAATTGGAGCCTGAACGGGTGTACTTAAACTTCAGGGGCCTAATGTATCAACCAACTCTTATAAGGTTTGGATTATTGTTTTCCAAAATACAACTTTATTTATTTAAAAAAAAAAAAATACAAGAAAAAACGGTAATCTTCGGAGTGCCGAAGCTATATACCCTAGCAGCAATGTTTTTATACAAAACTGAATTTTCGTCTGATTGTTCCTATGTGGTCCGATTTTAATTAAATTATAGAAAATTATTTGAAGTATAATAAAACTCTCACTTAGTTTGGATGTAATACATACAGTTTTTCATACAAAAACTAATTTTTCACACGATCCTATGGCATTTATGTGATATAGTGGTCCGATTTTGACCACTATTTGGTTAGATTGTATAAACTTTCCAGGGACTCGGTTTGGGTGAGTTTGGTTTGGTTTCGGACAGACGGACATCGCTATATCGACTCGGCTATTCATGCTGATTCAGAATATATATACTTTGTTGGGTCGGAAACGTCCCCTTCAGCCCATTACACATTTCGAGACAAAATTATAATACCCTCTGCTAGGGCATAAGAAGTTACGTATATATTTTAAAATCCCATAATTTGTATTTTTTATTTAGTCATGTTCCTGATGTACCTTAAACTTATTTTGCCCACAGTATGTACATTTGTATTCATGTATCTGCTAGATATAATGGCCCTTCGAGGTGGGCGCATCTGCGTGTTGAACAAATTGCTGAACACAGACAACATACATTCTGGCTACATATTTGACATTGCACATGTTTAAGTATGTGTGTATGTGTATTATGACTAGTTGGCCAAAAGGGAAAAGCTCTTTAAAACGCAGTAGTTACAACTTGAAATTACAAAACGTCTGTGCGTGTTTGAAATTCATTATGAGCTGATGCCCTGAACCAATCTTGATGGAGCTCCATTGCTGGGCCACACATCAAAACGACAAACCACTTGGGTGTTAATGCCTGGGCTCCATTCCCAGTGGATATTTCTTGGGCCTTCGGTTGCATGTGAGCTGATGCGGTGGCTAATCACACGTGCAGAACGCTCATGAGGTGTTCATTGTGCGCTATTCTCGCTCAACTAGGTCAATCAAGTCGTTAGATGATGTATGTAGATCTAATTCGAACATGATTGAATGAATTTGAAAGTTTGAAACTTAAAAGTAAGCATTAGTTTAAGGATTCTAAACTTACAAAGCCTTAGGCTTACTGTAAGTGTGATAATCACTCGTGCACTGGATATGTGTGTGTATTGGTAAATGTGCTAGTATAAGTGAACTTTTGCTCAAAAAGCTATGTGTGATATGCATTGTCTACACAAAGCTTAAAGCTTGCGAAGCTATAGCGCTTATGTGCATTGTAAGTGAGTGTAGAGATTGGATGGAGCAGCATTGGAGGCTTAATCTTCTCAATATTTTACTAGTTTAGTTTACACTATAAATGTCACGTAGTCCATAAAAATCTCCATAGAAAACTCTCTGCGAGTTTGTAAGGGTATCTAAACTTGAAAAGTTATCTGCAAGTATATACAGCCTACCAATCTCAGTGAGTCAGTTAAACTTTGAGTTCTAGTCCTAAAGTCGTTTTTATATACTTTGCATTTATATGAATAATGCGCAGTTCACTGAGCTGCTATTCAATGCCGCTTATCAAAATTCCAAGAAAGCGACAGAGCCAAAAAGTACGTTTTAAAAGTGGCCATCAAGGAAATGGAGCACTCGCAAAAATTTATTAGTGCAGGTTATTTTTGTACGGTCGGCATGTGATTGCTTATCAAAGTGATAAGGCGGCTGGTGATATGGGGACCATTACCAAGACATTTCCGAAACATAATTGTAATTAAGATCCCAGGCAAAGCTGTCATAAGATCAGTTTTGAGGTGTACTATATAGGTACATACATACAAGATATATACTATATACGAGTATGTAGATATCATGTGTGATCATTTTATTTTGGCACGCGTTCGAACTGTTTAACTTCCGGTTGTATAACGACAATGTGGATCGTTATCTTTTCGAACAGTTATCATAGCTGCCAATTGGCAATTCAATTAAAATTCACTTTATAATGATTGCCCATTTCTCAGAATTTGAACATTGCACTCAACTCAAATTGAAGTTGCGGAAGTATGTTTATCACAAATTCAACAACATCTCAACAAGTTGGCAACACCGTTCACAATGGTCAGTTGGCCGAACTGCTCAAAAAGTGGCCAGAGTGCTAAATCTATAATCAGACTTCCTTTCGCTATCGAGTACCTTCTATTCCGCTTCATTTTGAATTGTATTTTCAATAGCATTTTCCTGTTTTCGAATTAGAACAGCTAACAATGTCGACTCTGAGGAATTTGACCGGAATCGGAAATGGCAACAAACCCAAATATACTCGGTGTTGCCATATGTGCATATTCATTGCAATTTTCAATGTAGATGAACTTCGTGGCCAAAATTTTCAAGGCAGCTTCATGTTTCTTGAATATGACAAAAGGAAATTAAGTTCGACCTTATGATAAATTGGGGGTAAATGAATTTAAGCCTGGTAGCAGAGATATTTAGTTAGTTATGTGGGTAAATATTGCGATACTTTAAATTTATTTCTTTCAGAAGTACCATTTCGCCTTGATTTGCATTAGTTTGTCACTTAAATCTTGTCTCACACATTTTTAATTGTCCCCTCGCCCCTGTCAACAGGTGGGACGTGGAGCTAACTACAAGCAATTTAGCCCAGCAATGGAAATTAGCAAAGGCAAATGGCAGCCAAAGGCAGCCAAAGGCAAACAACGAAACAACCAACCACAAAGCAACGCAACGCAATTCGAGGCAGGCCAACAACATTATTAAGTATTTGCTATTGACTTCCGGTCGTTAGATATTTCATTACCAACATCATGGACTTGGAGGCTTGGGTTGAACTTGCATTGGGGTTGGGGCTTCCCTCTGCACACAGCGTCAGCGTCAATTTTATTAAATTGTAGCTATGCATAGTTATATGGGTAATGCTCTATGCCCTGAAAGATGCAAGGACAGGCTCTGGGAAAATGTGTTAGTTAAATACAGTTCTATTACTAACAGTATTATAATAGTATGAAGTGTTGCTCTTAACTCAATTTCATTGTATAACGCCCACTGCCATAAGTCAGTCTGGGGTTTTTCAAGGCTCTGCCCACAGTTCACGTAATTCACTTCCTTTTGTCTTCAGTGTCCTTTGATATTCATTCAGCCAGAAACGACTTTAGCCTCGGGCCATACAAGGCAGCTTTGTAAATGTTCAACTAATTTGATACAATTCCGATTGAAGTTGATTTCAACAGCTTGCAGCTTAATATATGTAGTAGGTTGAAGTATGGATAGTCGCTGGGATTCAAACGTTGCGCTTTTAGTGCTTAAACCGTAAATTATGTCAATAATGGGGCGACATTAAAAAATTATATAAATAAATACTATCCAAACAGCAGCAAAATGTGACTAATTCTCGGAAAAGTTGTGAACATCAAATAGAGTATACAAAATAAAATTGATGACAGCTTGGACACTCTTGTATGTTTGAGGTTTATATAAATCACACAGGTTGCAAGTTCATATATTAAATTACAAACTAACATTTCAATTACAAAAGTTCGTGGAAAATAGTTTATTTTCACAAAAAATGTTTATAAAAACATTGCCAATCTAAATAATTTTGTTATGTTTCAAGAGTATTCAGGTTTCAACAAGGTTCTTCTTTATTTTTCCTTAACTTTTCTGTCATGTCAATTCTGTGAAAATCGTTTATGCTGTTCAATTTCCTTAATATCAGACAACAAATACTTGAATTCTGGATAAAACGGAGAGACTTAAAAAATGATATTGAAAGCAAAATAAATCAAATAATGTGCATCCAAATTACGACAAAACACACAGTGGCGTATAAATATGTATGTATAAATAAATATGTATGCATGACAGGCTGTCTCGATGGCTCCTCCGTCTGATAGTGCAGTGGGGTGTTTTTTCCATTTTTATTATTTCGATATAAAAATAATTGCAGGAATTGTGTGAGACAACGCTGACGGCGCTGTCGACGTTGTTGCCTGACAAGCAGCGCCAAAACCATTGGACAGATACTTCTTGTAGTTGCTGTTGTTGCACATTTGCAGCTGAAACAGCAGAAAGCCGCGTGCAAATGCAACGGGGCAGAGGCAGAGGCAGTCGCTGAGGTAAAGGCACGGGAGGAGAAGGTGGAGGCAGCAGCAGCTAAAGACAGAGAAAACCAGCCAAAGATGCGGCCCTGGCGACGTCGAGCTGAGTTGTCGTATGAAACTTACTACACCGGAAATATAAAATTACACACTCAACACTTAAATTGTGTATGCCCGCCTCGGTGAGTGCATGTGTGTGTGTGTGTGTGTGTGTGTATGTGTGTGTTTCTCACATGTTGCATGCTGCAACTGAAGATTCTAGTGGATCGCCCCGTGCGTGCTCTGCAAACAGAGTGCAAAACGATCGAACCCAATTCGAATGTTAAGCATATTTTTGGTGTAAAAAAACAATCGGTTAAAATGTTATAATTAATTGCCAATTTGATGAGGGTAGCCAGAAAACCAAAAAACGCACATGAAAAATGCAGTGTGAAATTGTTTGGTCAAGTATTTGTAATAAATAACATGCGAAATATCAGCTTTAATTTAAAATTATATATACTATTTTTTTGGATAATTTAAAACACTTTCATAAATATATCGAGGTAAAGAGCAGATCAACGCAGGTTGGGCAAGACTTTACCAGATTGCACAGAACTTAGCTAAATTCCAATAACCTTTCTGCGGGCATCCTCCCAACAATCCAGTTATTCGAAGGAAGGTGTCGAACTAAGGATTGCTTATATAAGGATTTATTCGAACTAGATTGTGCTCAAATGAATCAACAAATTCATAGATTACTAGCCAAATTTGTGGGGTGCTTTTTGGATTTTAAGTCAAACCTTATTTCTCTTAATGTAATCCCAAATATTTCAATTAAAATTAATCACTGAATGGAATAAATTGCATTTAAAGCAATTATTAATTGAAAATTATGTAGCTTTAATTCAGGTATAGAATTTGTATGATTCTTTTTATTATTCGCAAATTGATAAGACCAGTAAAAGTAAGCAGATTTTTTATATAATAAAATTAAAATCTCGTAAGGACTTTTAATATTGATTGCAAGTATTTATTAACATCCTCAGAAGAGGCCAGCAATCCTCACAGCGAATCCCATTTTAAGGAGCAGACAATACAAATTCGCAGAAAATAAAATTCCCACGCACTTGAACTTGAAATTCATTTGGCGAGTATTTTGACATATATATGTATTTTAATATACGCTTATATTTGTTTTAGGCAAAGAGGAAAAAAAACCCCCAAAAAAGAAGTGTACGACTCGAATTACAAACACATAGTGCGAGGACACTGAGTCCGGATCCTGTGAGCGGCGCACAATAAGGCTGTCTGCCAGCCTTTACCTGCTGCTGCCCCAAAACTTAAAAAAAGGGATCGAGTTGAATACCCTGCATAGCTGTTGTGTGGCATGCTCGACTAGCTGGCCACTATACGAATACATAATTTAATCTCACAGTTACTATCACTTACTAAGGCATTCGTACATTTCAATGCCTCGATCAAGGACTCTTCCCTTGGCGTCTGGCTCCAAGATCCGTGGGAATCCAAAAATCTTGGTTTCATTTTATGCCTTTCATTTTGGGCAAAATTCTCAAGACGTTGCTGGGGATGTCTTGTCTCCCCTCAATCTTTTAGCGCTGATTTCATTTCAGTTTTCTGTTCGCTACTCCCACTAAGCCTGTGCGAAAATTTGAAAAGAGTCGGCAAACCAACTGCTTAGTCACCTGACCAGGTAGCAGGGCGCACTGGCCAAGTAATTGGTTTGCAGTTAAGGTAGCCAAACCTGAAGATAGCTGATAACAAAGCCGCTCAATGTCTAGCTGCTCAGTCATATTTAAAGAAACCACAAGGTTGCCCAAAACACACACAATTTGATTACTGGCAATTTGTGTGTGCAATATAAATACGTATAGAAAGATAAAGGCAATGTTAATTTCCAAGAACTACTGCCTTTACTTGTAACATACTTCTCTGAGTAATATTTGTTATCAAAACAAGTCAAATAACTCGCAGTCTGTGCCTCCCAGTTGCCCACAGACGACATTGCCACAGTCACAATGCCTTCGCATTTAGCTTCAATTTGGAGCCGGCTTCTTTAGGGGGGGAACTGCCTTAAAGCGACATTTTTCCTATCCAACAGCAGCTGCTTTAATTGCCGTCTTTCAATTTTCATTTTACTCA
Source organism: Hirtodrosophila confusa (assembly GCA_035043065.1). Classification (NCBI taxonomy): domain Eukaryota; kingdom Metazoa; phylum Arthropoda; class Insecta; order Diptera; family Drosophilidae; genus Hirtodrosophila; species Hirtodrosophila confusa. The sequence continues at coordinate 548,807 of JAWNNI010000064.1, forward strand.
ATTAGCCTATGAAAATCTGACAAATAAAAACCATGTAGAAAAAGCTGTACGCGTGCGCAAACCGCTCGCATTTTTATACTCTGTTTCCAAGCAAATTCATGGAAAAAGGGTATATTGGGTTTGTGCAACAGCCTTGAAGCTAGAACAATTAAACTTTGTACATATGTTGGTATATACTTTAATTTATAAGTGTTGTATTTACCGCCCCAAAAAATATGCAATATACTGGCAACAGCGTATACTGAAGTCGGGAACTTCCGACTGCAACGATCTTACTAGTTAATTTTAAATCAGCTTGTCAGTCTGTCACTCAGTCAGTCAGCTAGACAGTTAGTCAGTAAGTCTGTCCGGTTTCAGAGCTCCTTAATTGATAGTGGGCAGTATGGACACTTCGAGTATGTCTAATTGCATTTGCTCATAATAATCAAGTTTGTGTAGAGTTTGTGTTGTAATTATGTTGATCTGTGGCGGAGCAACTGTTGTTTACTGCAAGAATGTATATTAATTCTAAAGATTCATTCAGAACTATATACTAGAGCTGGAAAACCATCAATCGTTGCTTTTCATTGTACTAATTTCAAATGGGAAGATATCTTGTAAACAGCATAGGGGTTACTTTAGAAATTAATATAGATTTCATCGTATGATATACGAGTATAGAAATATTTAAACATCCCCGTCAGTGTTATTTATTTATTTGGAGTTAGATAAATTACTAAATAAATATGAAACTGTTCGTGGGCCATCCTTAACTAGCAAAGAATGCCATTTGTAATTTTAAGCCTGCACTAAAACGTTGTTCTCTTTTATCTAAACTTGTAACTAAGCAATTCTAATTTTTCTAATTTTGGAACCATCTGTGTTGAACTTTATCACACATAAGTTGTCAAACAATTTATTTTGGTTTTTTTCACTATATTTAAGAATATAAAAAAGTAATGTACAAAGGAAATTTGACTAAAAATATTATTTATATATATTATATATTTATTGTTTTTATATATACATTTTATTTCTTATTAAAATACTATTCATCACAACTGAGCTTTAATTTGATGAAATTATGGGCGAAACAGATCTTCTTTTATTTTATTTTTTTATTTATTTGATATTTCCCAGTGCTACAAGCTAAAGCTTATAAGTTAGGGCACTAGTCGATATAATTAAAAAAAATTGTATATCATATTATAAGTCTTCGTACATATCAGGACAGTGTTTCACCAAGATCAGCTCGAAAGAAATAATGATCCTAAAATATCATAAAGTAAACTACGTAGTTTCGTCAGCAGTTGTAGAAACATCAAAATTATTTGTAATGTCTAAAGTCTTGCAGTCGTGTATGTGTTCTGTAATAAGCATTTAGTATTCCTGGAAAAAGCATATACTAAATTCGACAAAAATTGTAAACGATCTTAACTTTTTATCATCATAAACACTGGCAGATTGTCGTATATTCTAATTATGTAACCATGCTTATATTTGAAGGCAAATGGCACAAAGTTAACGAAAAGGAAACTCACTGGAACAACAGCAACAACTACATCACCAATGAAAATGTTTATTTAGCAAACGATCAACACAAAATACAATTTATATAGACAGCCCAAAGTCAATCGATTGCTGGGATGTGTGAATGTGTGTGTTTATAGAGACTGGCAATCCCCAACAAATAGAAAAGCAATGATTGAGACGAGTGCAGTCGAGAGCGTAGAATGTGAGATACCCTGTAAACGGTTACAGAAATACATGATGTACAGTTGGATTAGAGAAGATTAAGTTGATCACTAGGTGTGCCCGTATATTTCAAGTCAAAAATGCCAAGAGATCTTGTTCAAATATTCGAAAAACATTTTATATAGTTGGGAAAGCGAGTTAATCCAATTAACCAGTTAAACTAAAAGCAACGGCCTGGCTCATATTGAGCATGTACTTAGATTGTTCTTTGAGATGAATCTATATTGTTTCACTTGAATCACTTGACCACTCCCCAATAGTGTTGTATATAAGAGCTAGCTATACCCATATCATAGGCTACAGCTACAGGGTATATCACAACAGCGAATCCCCAATCGCTTATGTAATAAAATTGATGATCAAAAGAAAACTCTCACATTTTGTGCTGTTCTAGTTGATGAGAGGGAAGCGGGGAAGTTAGCAGTGTGAACGGAACTTAGATCAATCGTCCCAATATTGGTTGGATTTGAGTTCTTGCTAAAAACCGAATAAATTCATTTTTAATATGTGTGTTTCAATGGCAAAAATGTAGGGGAAGCAAAGAAAACAGCCACAGACAACACAATATTGTTTTTCATATTTGTACAGCACATCTTTATGGGTATTTTGTTTCAACAAGAATAACAACAACAACAACATTAAAGAACACAAACAGACTGCGCGGCGTTTTTGTTTCAATGAATTTAGTCTGGAGAGTTCGGCGGAACTTGTCATGTTTACAAACAATGCCAAACAGCGGTTCACATTATGCTAAAATTCGGGAAAAGATTACCAAATATATTTGGTTAACTCGTATATACATATACACACATATATCTGGCAATATATTTGGCCAGCAAATTAGTGCACAATAAATTCGAGTAAAGTCGCATCCGAAAAGCGCATTGTTTATTTTCAACGATTTTCCAGCAGTTGAAAAAACATCAAACGACAATAGGAAAGGCAGAAAATGAACAACGCAAAAAACTAAAGCCAACAAAAACGCATTTTTATGTTTCTCGAAACGATTTGTTATATGTTTTCAATAGCCAACGCACGCGTCTTCCTGTCCCGCGTATTATTCGGGGCCCCGTAATCGTAATTAAATTCCAAAATCATTATAGCATACAATTATGAGTGGTACAAGGCTATGGAATTGGTTAGCTGATAGAGGTGGCAACGCATCGATGCCACTATCGATAACATCGATGGTTTCAATTACTCTTCGATGGTTCACCAGCGATAGTTTTCTATCCAGCATATTGTTTCGGAGGAGAAGTATTGAATTAAACATATTTAATTGATCATTTCAATTTGACGGTAGTACTATCGATAGTATTGATGTTATCAGCTATCGCTATCGAAAACTGTCGATGTTTTCCCATCTCTATTAGCTATGATCGGGGTTAGTTAGCTGGCTGGCTGGATATTGGGATGGGTGAGGTGTTATTGCAGTCGATAGATCAAAGCATTTGCTTTCATGTTTGTTGCCATTGCACTTGTTGTGGCTGCACTGCGTCTAGGCCGGCTAACTGGGAGGGGGGATTGGGGGTCCTGGGGAGCAACGGGCACTGTATGCAGCGCATAAGGTGTGAAGAAACTGGCAAACGGAAGGCAACTGAGTGTCTGATATCAAACAGACACTTTGGCAACTGTTTGAAGTTCAGTCATCGAGATTATGATTACATATACATAACAGACAGGCGTTTATGAGCATAAAAAATGTTTCCAAAATGCAGCAATAAAGTTTATGAAAGGAAGTGCATTATAAGCATAAACATTATATGGCTATTAAAAGTGCCAAACAAAGAAATATATGTAGATAGATTCAATAGTCGGCAACAGATATACTATCGATAGTAAGTGTATTCATGCAATTTTGAACAGTATTGAATTGAATTTTTGGAGCAGATCTCTAAAGGACGTCAAAAGTAGCTTGCATATCAAATTTTGTAACTTCAGATATCAAAATGTGGAAGATATATGCTTTCGACTAGTTATTTCTGATATAAAATTACTATATGACATTATATTTTTATATATATATTTTCAGTTTTGTAGTTTATTTAGATTCATCATAATTCCTAAGAACGTCTCATATACACAACTATTTTACTGCCCAAATAAATTATACAAAGTATGCAGAAATCGGACAAGTGTAACGTAATTGATTGATCATCAAATTGGGATGATCTTTCAGTCTCTTAAATAAATCAACCTCTCAAAATCTCACCAATAAAACTGTATCATAAACAAGAAGCAAACAAACAACAGCTCCAATGACAGAGTGGGATATCCCATCTACATAATGGTATAGTATATGTATACGTGTATGTATATAGATATTTATTTAGTTTTTAGCTGCATGATGTCTACATAAATCGCATGAGCAACAAAATTTTAATCAACACTCATTAGCTCTACAAGATCGCCGGCAATATAATTAAGAGAAATTATGTTTCCACTGGCGCTACGTTGACGTTGACGACGACGTCGAATGTTCGTATGTTCGTATGTTCGAATGTTCGAATGTTCGAATGTTCGAATGTTCGAATGGACGACCTGTTGGATCAATGGACCAGCCGTAACCACAGCATCCAACAACAACAACAAGACAAGTTGCTTGCTCTGTTGATGAGATTTGTTGTTGTTTAACAATTTCGCAATTCAGCTGTCGATCATTTCATTCATAAAATGTGCATAGCACGGCATGAGGGAGCCCCACTCTATACACACACACACATACACACGCACACCCCAGCAGCAATTCATTCACACAGTTGATCGGCTGATCTGGAAACTTGCACACATCCGCACACGCTGGGTTAATACCCAACCACCCGCCTGCTCCATCGGTCCACTACAAACGAAGTGATTAATTCATGTAGTGGTCCAAGTGACCCCGCCGCCCGTCACCCGTCAGCCCCACTGTACATGGTACACGGTATCCAGTACTAGCCCCCAGCGATTCTCCAATTCTCCGTTTTCTCAATGAAACTGGTTTCATCAGTTCGATTGCTGCCTGTTGTTGTTGTAGTTGTTGTTGATATTGGGGTTTATGTTATTATATTCATCCTCACCTGATCCCCAGCAGCTGCTCATCCGGTCAATGTGAGAAAAAATATACAACAGCACACTGCGAAAAAAAAAACAAAAACAAAAGGCAAAAAAAAAATAGACAAGCAGCGCAAAGTTGCACGAATCGAAAACGCATGCAACTTTTTCTTTTTTCAAGCAGATCATTTAGCCAGATATTGCGGCGAGCTGAGCCAGTGGCTGTGAATGATGTGGGGTGCTCACAACTTGCAGCGTTAAATGAAATGCGAAAGCTGTTGCTCAGGATATCTGGCATTCAAATCAGCTATGGAAAACTGCAACAAGTGGCCAGCCCAAGTCAACCTATTTCAGCATCCGCACTCGCAAAGGAAGCAGCTATAAAAAAAAACTGCGAGAAGCAACAACAACAACAAAAAGTATCACCAACCAAACTGGAAAAGCGCTAGCTTTTCTTCATACCCCCCCGTCTGCGGAAGTTGGCCAAGCATGTGTAAAACAGTTAATGCACACAGGATATGTTTCCGGACCAAACGAGTTTTTGGCTTGTTCGCCTTTTCTTATTTATCTGCCAACCATCGATGTTATTAATTATCAATTTATTTTAGCCAATGAATATCATTTGCGTACATCTGTAGGCGAAGAAGCTCAGATCCAAGCCAGTTCTTGAGGCATCGATTTGACTTAATTAGGTTTTAATTGGTTTGGGAAGTGTGCTTTAATATTTTCACAAGTTTCAATAATTAATATATACAATAATTTATGCAATGGGAAGTGGCGCATGGGATTGGTTTCAGATTTAGACGGTCAGTAACCTATTCGGTAAGGAAACGGTGCTCGGAATAACGGAAGATGAGCGATATAAATTACACTTACCCATACAATTAATTGGCTACTGAAGAATATACAAAATATAAATTACAAATCTACAATACTAGACTGCTGCCAAAGTGCCGATTAAAATATTTTTATTTGTGGGTTCGGAAACAGTAGTCTGTATGTCAAATTTGATGACCCTATCTGTACAGGTGTGGGAGATATAGATTTTGATAATTTGTGGGGGAGGTGGTGGAGGAGTCAAAACTTGTTTGATGTAGATTTGTCCAGGGGGTCAACATTAGTCTGTATGCCAAATTTGGTAACTCTATCTGTACAGGTGTGGGAGATATAGATATTGCTCCTCAATCTTGACTTTTCATAAATTGAGGACATACACCAACATGTGTACCTGTACATGTGTTTGGTTGCTCTAGCTTCAAGGGTGTGGAAAAAAATTGCGTTCATACGGACAGACTTTTTCCCTTCGGGCACAGAGTATAAATATATAATATGATCAGAAGGACAATTTTTAATTTTTTTAGCAGCTGACTGCTGACTTTATGCAAAAATCATTAAAATATTATTATTATTTGTATTATTGACTTTGTCTTCAGTTCACCTCTTTAAAACAGAGCCAATGTGTATAAAATCCACTGAGTACACAAAAAGTACAACAATTGAAATAACTTAAGGATAAAACATTTTCACTAATGCGCGAGGATCTGAACTTTTGGCTTCGATTTGAAAACCTTAAAAGTAAACTCAAACCATAGACAAAGATATAAAAAACACACAGAATGAAGCGAAAGGAAGCTGCTGTGCAGAATGAGGCAAGCTGGCTTGAGGAAGAGGCTGCTGCATCTTAAAGCGCAAGATAAACTCGCTGGGATGCTGATGGCATCAGCCGCCGCTGCTCAAGTTGCGGCTACAACAAAAAGCAACGACGATCGTGTGGAGATGCTCGGGTTGGCTGTTCGGTGGCAGCGGTAACGGGTGCGGGGCGAGCAACTGAAATACAGTAGCCGCAGCAGTAGCCGGCAAACAAATTACACACAATTCCAACTCCAAACAGAAACTTCACAGCATCCACAGTGAACACGAACAACAACGACAAACAACAACAACAACAACAAGAGCGACAACATTATTATCTCTGCTTTATGTCCCAGCTTGAAGAAGCAATGCCTGGCGCTTCAGCTGGCACCCCACTCAGTGATGATGATGTTTATAGTGATGATGAAGCACTGTGGGGCCTATGCCCGAAAAATAATAGAACACACAACTAAAAAAACGGGACAAAGAGTAAAACAAGAAGAAGAAGAGCAAGAATATCCTAATCATAGCAGAAAAGTTTTTTATACTAGAACCTAATATTCGACCGATTTTTCTTATGACACGATCAAGACTGTACATACATCAATTTTAAAAAAAGTATTCAGAGGTCTTGAGGGTGCTCAAGACCTGCCGACAGGATTTTGACTTAAAATCCCCGCATAAATAAATAATTATCTCCCTAATATATAATAGTATCCTGCAAACCTCCCCTAATAATAATAATATTCCTCTAGCACTCTTGCACTAGACATAAATGATTTTGTATACCTTCTGATTAGATTAAGTTGCCTCTAAGGTAACAGAACACTACTCAACTACTCACTATTTAGTTTAAAAAAAGGTGTTCTTAAATTTAATTTTATAAAGTACATTGTTAAAGAGATATTTCCACCCATATTGAAAAAATATTTTTATTTAAATTATGTTCCTTATTAGTAACAGTAATCAGTCTTACGGAAGGCTATAAATCTATTAGTGCTGCTTAATATTGGGTGTCATGTTACTATTTTTAACTGAAAAGAAAACTGAAGCATGATAATTTACTCGTATTTATTACTGTATCAAATGGACAAGCAAGTCCTTCAAGTCATTAGGATTATTTTAAAATTGGGGAAATGATCAGACGTTATGAATTGTACAAGGAAAAAGTTAGACAGGCCCCACTGTGCGACATCGTCATAGACATAAGAACGAAAACGAATCAAGTTGAGTGTTGTCGTAGTTGTTGCTACTGTTCAATGACTGTGGATGCTTCGTTGTTCGTTGTTCGTTGTTGGTTGTTGGTCGTTCGGTTGGTTTTTCGGTTAGTAAACCGGATGTTCCTAATCATTGCTAGTTTGCCTCAAATTAAATATGCTGCGTGTGTATACATACACACTCGTATAGTCGTATATAAGTAGATACGCTATCTTTTGTTTGTGAGCTGAGGCCTATGTGAGCTTTGTACTTCAGAGATACGTCGATTATAAATTTCATATACATACGTAAAGCCGCAGCGCAAATTATGAATGAATAGTTCAAGACGACCCCACTACCCCCTCCTCACCGCTCTCTGTCTTTATCTACTGTTTTTTTTTTAAATTTGCCTGACGCATCTTCAGGTCTAACTGTTAACTAAGCAGATACGTTGATAACTCTAATGTTACTTCCGCTTACCCAGAGTCGAGTTTGCCAATCAAGTTGCAAAACGACTTGTTTATTCATTCATGCCCACTGGCTGGGAGGCCAATTTAATTGATAGAACTCATAGAGACCACCACAGCATCACAAATTCATAAATTCATTTTTATCAACATCAATTAGCAATAATTATTCATTCGCGAACTGGCAGACCTACTACTGAAGTAAGGCCCCAAGTGACAAAGGCTTTTTATGCTGGAGACATTTGCTTGATTGGGGCTTGTGTATTAGCAACATTTCTGTGAAAAGTGTACTAATTATATATTTTTTGAAATATTTGTAAGATAGTATGCGTCTAACGGAACACAATCTTAAATACTTGTAACGTGTTTCTTAATTTAAAACATTTGCACTACTTTTGACTTGTTTAGTTCACAACTTTTTGAAGAAACTTTATCAAAATAAAGCAACATTATCGTTTAAACTTAATTTATTTAAACATGATCGGTGCCTTTTTTTTTAATAATCAAAATTAACGAAAATTAAAGAATGTTGACTTTTAAAGTTATTCCTAGAATCCCATAATTTTTTAATAAACTTCACAGATTTTCGATTGGGTTGGATTTTTATTCAAATTTGAAAATCAAATGTTTATTTTGATTTGTGTACAAGCCTTAATTCACCTTAGGATGAAAATTTTTTGCAAATTTAACTTTATTCAATTAAAATCAACACTGATATTTTAAAAACAGATTCCGGTGTGGTTCCTTTGTTTCCAATTCTATGATATTTATCTTCCAATATTTCCAACTCCCATAACTTTTCCAAATGGTTTCACCTCCGACATATATCGACATCTAAATTGAACTTTGAATATTCATTTTATAAATTATTCGAACATTTATCTTTACTTCTTCATTGAATGCTTTGAGTTCTGAAAAATGTGTTTTGCTTGCATTTGAAAATTTCAATTTTGAATGCATTTGAAAAAATTCTCACTATTCCGCTCAACGGCTCGGATTTAATGGCTTTCACACACTTAAAACAAAGTAATAATAAAACCGATTAGCCATTATAATCTCAGTGGCGGCTTTTAACAGCCATTTGGAAACGCCGTTGCATAAATTAAGGCACAAAATTAAATGTATCTTAAACAGTAAAGCATTTGGTTTGCTTTATGGCTCAAATGTTGTGGAAGTTGTGCCGTTTGGTTTGTTTGACAAATATATGGCCATTAGTTGATAACAATTAAGATGAAGACATCGGAGCCTGAATGCTGGTGATGATGTTGCCTTAAAAAGTGTGACGGAAAACATTTTGAGACCCGCCGAGCGGCAGCTAATTGATAGACCAACCGAAACCAAAGACAATATTAATTGTTTTTCATTTTAAAAAACAGATTTTAGTCGAGTGGCGCCCCCAGCCCACGTAGCAGTTTGGGCCACAAATTACTACAGGCCCGGAATGATATCAGCTTAATTTCCTCATAACAAATTGACAGTGGGCAGCTGTGATCGCTTCTTTCGCAGCGCACACAACATAATTCTGAATGAAGATGCAATTTGAGTTCCGTAATAAGCCCACGCGGGGCAAACAGAACGCAGCAACTTGCAACTTGCAACTGCAACAGCAGAAACAACAACAACAACAACAACTGGACAATCAAGTGGTGTCCAGTTGGATGGCGTGCTATGTGGAGCATCTACAGCATAACACCTGGCGTTTGCCCTAGCCTGTTGATCGCCAGCTAGATCAAACTGGAAGCTGCACTTGAATTGTGCGTCGCTGCATTGCATTCAATTTGCAGCCTCAAGTGCTGCCTCCTCAACCTTTTGCACCACCCGCCCCACCCCTCTCTCGGCCCAACATTTGCATATGGCCGCGAGATGCGGGGAGAGGCTGCGGTAAGCGCGCTACACATTGATCATTAGACTATTTTTAATAGAGAGACGGAGACCAGTTTGCCAGTTAGCCGCCACAAAAGTGGTCTGTCCAGCTCAGAGACGGGGCCCAAGTTTCACCTGCTCCTAGTTGAGATTTTGCAGCTTGCGTGCTGAAGTGTTTGTTGGCATTGCGCTACGAGGCACACAGATTCACAGCGTCCAACTTGCAACTGCCAGGCAATGCATTTGTTGCTCCACCTTTCCGGTGGAAAGGCAGCGATTGCTGCTACCTAAACAAGCCAATGCAAAGAAAGTCTCAAGGAAACAGCTACACTCAGAAAAATATACTAGTAAGACAGAATGCAATTTATGCTAACTTATTATAACTACTTTAATTATCTTATTTGAGTGGCTTCTTAAATTCAGTATGTTTATTACGTTAGTTCAAGACTAAACAGATTTCAACAAAAATACAAATCTTAAATCCATATGAGCGGGTTCTTCGACATCCTTGAAGCTGGAGTAACCAAATTTGGTGCACTTATGGATATATGTAGCTATACCATTGGCTGATACTTATTTTTATAGCTATTGACGGATTTGATAAGAAAATGAGAATAGTTGCCTTAAATCAAAATCATTTTGGGATTTAATTGAATAGTTCAGTCAAATCAAGTTTCGGACTTACTTGAAGAGCATATAAATTAAATAAAGACTTTTATATCCTAAAATATTCTGAAATATTGTACGTAATATATAGCTTAATAATAAGATTATTTTTGCATTTAATAATTTAATTTCGAAAAGTTGTACAAATCAAAGTTTTGTAATTCTATCAAGAAATTTCGCCCGTGGCACGTTTGTACTGAATTTGAATATATAATTCTTGATTATAATTTTTTCGAGTGTACGCGTACGAGTACTTGGCCCAAAAAATGTTTCAACAAGACGCCAATGCGATCAATGACAAACTAATTTATGCGCAAAGCAACAAATCTTTTGACTCAAATAAACAAAACTAAATGATACCAAGTATATACACATTGGATAGCATAAATTAACTTCCGATATGCTATGTACATACTACTTGTATCTATTATACTTGTATGCGGCTGGAATGTATACAAATTTATGCTCAGTCACAAGTGAGTTCCCTTCATGGAGGTGGGTGGCTGCCGGGATTTGGATTCGGGGCCGCACGAGTATTTTCACCAGATTCGAATGGTGTTATGGTCAGCATCAGGCGGCAACAATTAAAAATGCAAGCGAGCTGGAAAAACACTCAATAAAATGCGTTGATAAATTGCGCCAAGCATCAAAGGCGAACCAGAGGCAACCCACTGAGCCGATGGCGCTCCGCAGCTTCATGGAAACAACAACAACAACAAGAACAACAAGAAAAACAACAACAACAAGATCAACAACCATCACCCGGAACAGCAGCCACTTGCAATCTGCTCCGAAAAATTTATCGATTGTTTTTGTTTAGAGCATAGAGCTGAAAATCGTCTTCTCCAGGCATAGACACAAAAGCGCCAACAAAAACCGACAATTTGAAATATTAGTGAGGTGAATGTCAATTGCCAATTATAAATGGGGTTACAATAGGCAAATAATGAGGGAAACCAACTAAAATGATTACACTTTTCTATCAACAAATCAGTAATGATTAATCAAAGATATCTGGGTAAAATGAATAACTAAATGTGAATATGAAAGATTCATTAGATTAGAAAATACAAAGTTTCCAAACGTGATCACATTGATGTGAAATGCGAATATACCAAATTTTTGTCAATAAAGAAATCTTTATTCCACTTAGTATTTTTGTGAATAATGTCTTTTGGGGTGTTCACAGCCTGTTGATTAGGCTGGTTAGTTGGTTAACTGGCAAAAGATGAATTAATAAAACAACACTCAGAACTTAAGCAAAATTCACTAATACAAAATGAGCTGAATAATCGGTTGAATTGGCCCCAGTGAAGTACTTCCAAGATGAGGAAAATTTAAGGAGCCCGACCTATCAGTTCCAAATAAATGATGCTTAGCTTTCTCGCCAGGTAACCTTATTAAGTGGCCACCAAATCTGAACTTATGAAGAACTTTATACATTACGTATATTTTTGATTGAAATTCTAGAGGCATTATATTAGAGATCACCAAACAAAGATGGCACAGATTATAGCAATGACAAGACAATGGCATGGAAGTTAAGTAATTTAAGAGCGGAGATTCTTAGTTTAAGCGTATTTTCTTCAATTGGGGCTCTCAGAGTTTTTAAGGTTTGGTATAAACTGAGCAGCCGTAAGCACAACAAAATTATAGCCACATTACATTATCGCAATGAATCCCTTAACACCTGCTTTCATCGTAATGGAAAGAAAGCAACCAATTTAAGTGCATGCAATTTTAGACGACTTGCAGTTGAATTCACTCAAATGCAATGTTGAAAAGGGCTTTTAATTAAAGTGACAATTAAAAAGAAAACTCATTTGCCAAAGCAGCTTGCTGCAAATGATGACAAGACAAAAATTATGAAAGTGCCTATATGTTTAGAAAAGGTCAAAAGCAAGCGATGCGACGCCTGCGCATTGGGCCAAAGAATTTAATATAGTATGTAGCTAATTTCTTGTTTTTGAGCCAATTGAAGCGTTAAATTATCAATTGGGCTTAAAGCGAAATGAGCAGAGGGTAGGGTCAGGGGTGGGCAGCAGCGTTAAATTGGCCAAAAGGCTTATGGGCTGGTCTTTACCCCATACTCGTTGGGCCCAGGCGGACACGCTTCAGTTGATCAGTAGCTCCTGACAGACTATACTCGTAAACTATATTAACTGCCGCCCCCCCCCCCCCAACTGCTTCCCCCTTGGCGTGCAGGCAACTGGAAAATTGTGCTGCCGATTCCCAATCATAAGTATTACGAGTGTGATGCAGGTGTGCCATATTTCTTCATGCCAAATGCAGCAATGCCTGATATTTAGATCTATAGATCTATGGCATACACACACGCTCCAGATACCAATTTCATATTTCATCGACTTTTCGTTTGTCAATTGGCCGTTGGCCGTTGGCCATTGCATTATCAATTGGCTCCGCTGTCGGCCATCGGCTGCCGGCATATAATCATTTCGCGGATTGATGCAGTTCCAAGAACGGGTTTCTACGGGTATATGCAATTTGCTGTTGTTGTTGTTATTGCATTTATGGCATCTAAGTATCTGGCTATATTCGCTTGCCGATGTGGACATGTTGCCTTTTGTTGCACGAACAAATTGATTCATATTTGTAGCGGCTTTTCGCAGTAGGTTTTATAACAATCCGCATACCTTTTGGAATATTTTTAATAGGCCTCCAAATTAGGTCATAATGATGAATTGAATTTAGCTTAATATGGGCATTAAATGCGACCACGACTTAATAATTATAATTATTTAAAGATAATGCAAATGATAATTATGAAAATTATGTTGAAGTACACAAGTTTTTTTTGGCTTATTACTCCCTGTACCCATAAAAGGGCTAAAAAGGTTATTAGATCTATGCAAATGTATGAAATAGGCAGAAGGAGACATATCCGATGAAGTTTTTTTCCGATTGCAGATATCCCCACGCAATTTGATAAAAAACTTTTTGCAGCCACAATTTTAAGAATATAGCCCTGGCACTTGGCATGTATTATGCTTGAGTCATTCTTAATCTACTATTAAAATTTCAAGTTGATCGAAACATAAACACAGAAGTTATTCACGAAGGAAGATTCAGTGCTGCAGAGCGGGGGGAAAGAAGCAGAACAGCCGCCACTTAAAATGCCTCGCTAGCACTGTTTTTTGCATGTGTGCGGCTTTGTGTATGTGTATGTGTGATATGTGTAAGTGGACGAAGATATGATTGGAAGTTTTAGACCTGGGTACAGGGAGTTTCGTAGTCGGGTATACTCGACTAGAGCCTTCTTACTTGCTTTTAATTAAAATTGATTATTTTCTGTAGTATTTTTGTTATTTTAAGAAACAATATTTGCATATAACTATTCCAGAAATATGTATTTTTCACATTTTAATGCGGATTTTAAAGTTATAAGTAATTTACCATGCAGCTTGTGAATTACTGGATAATACAATTAGATATTAGATAGTATACACGCATTTTGTATTTATCGATGATATAATTTTGCAAAATACGCTTGGGTAGTCCAATCGTGGTAATATGCACAATGAAGCTATTATCCATTCAGCGATTAAAAGCGCATATTGTTTTTACTATCCAAAAAACGAAAACGGTATTTTAATTAAAGGTCGCACTCCCCTTTGACGAACTAGAATGGGGATCTAAAATAATAGATTTTAATAAAATTTCACTTGTTAAAACGGTACAAGACAAAAATCTCATCCTCCGCCAATCCTTCTAATCACAGTTATTTGATTTAGTGAAAGTCTGTTTATGGCGGACAATTTGTTCTTTATAAAGAAAGAAGCTTGTTTTGGTAAAGAGAGATCCATGTATACATTAAGTTGAGGAACAGTGTTCGCACAAGGGAGATGAATTCGTTATAGAGAAGTTCCACTTTATTTCAATTGTAGTCAACTGATACTCAAAAAAGGTTGGAAAACGTATGATATTTAGTTTGCGTGCTCGATCATTGGAGGCATGATTGTTACTCGGATCAATTTTAGTCTTGGACTGTTGGCGGTTCTAATGCTGACCTTCAAATCCACCAACGTAAGCAACCCCATCATCTAAATCTAATGCAAATAATCACATTGCCTTTTCTTTGGCAGACTCATAAAGTTAAGATGACAAATGCCGTCTGCGAGTCCTACAACAAATCGTTGTTGGTGTTCGGTGAGTGCCGACTCCGGGCAATTAGCCGCAATAAAACAACGCTAACGATTATAGGAAATGTAACAGAACCAGTTAACGACATAATCGTAAGATTGAGAATGCTGAAGAAGGAGAATGGCTATAAGCCATGGCTTATGGACTATACAGTTGACCTTTGCCAAATGTTGCGTAAACCCAATCACCCGGCTGCAAAAATGATTTTAGAACTTGTTAAGGATGCGTCCACATTCAACCATACATGTCCTTATGTGGTAAGTTATGGTGCTATTGTATTATGTCTATTTCCATTTAATTAATATCCATTCTTGCAGGGAATAAATGGAATAAGAAATTTTTATAGCTTTGCGAACTTACCAATTGTCCCACCAACAGGTGAATACCTTGCGAAATTTACTTGGAGTCTGTACAGAAAGCTAACATTCGAAACCAAAATATATTTTACATTTGTGGAGGATTTTTAGGAATTGCTCATGTTATTTATAAAATAAAATAAAATATATTGATTGATACATGCAAAATTTGGGAAGTCTAGATCTTATTGTTAGGTTCTTGTATACCATACGCAGATGAAGTTTGTTTCAGATTTCAGATCTATATTTTAGTTTAATCGTAAGAAAGTCTCAATCTCTATTCCGAAAACCTGTTCCGAAGACCGGTTCAGTTAAAAAAGTGTTTTCCGTTTATTTAGGTCCTTAATTTAGTTAATTTTAAAGAAGTAAAATGGTTTCTGAAATCGTTTTTATCGAATTGCGAGGACGCGGTCGTAAGGGTGCGGCGTGGAGGAGGTGTTAGAGATTGATTATTTTTGAAATAAACCAAAATTGCAGATAGAAATTGCTGATTTTTGATTTTTGTAACTTTTTTACGCCTTTAGACTAAATTTAGATATTTTAGATCATGTTTTCAAAACAGGCACCTCTGTTTTCTTGTTTTTAATTGGATTTTATATATTTCAAATTGGATTTTGATTAGCAGCCCGCAAAAGTATGCAATTACAAACAACCAACACCCCAAAAGTAGGCAATGATTTTGAACAAGCATCGTTAGCAGAGACACACACCTCCAAGACACACAAGATCATGTACATACATATGTATGTACGTACATACGTACACCTTCTGTACAATGCTGAGTTAGTTTCAAGGACATTATTTTAAATACAATTTGCAAATAACCATCTACTCCGTGTCCATTAATGATGTACTAACAAACAGATATAATAGGATTCTTGATCTGTATCAGTGGTCGAGTTAATTTGACGTTATTCGCCTGTCTATCCTTATGTATTCAAGGAACTCGGAAATAATCAGAGCCAGAGTCACCAAATTTAAAATTTGGGCTTGTATAGCAGACGCAGGTCAAGTTTATATTCATTTTGACGAATCCGCCTACACTCAAGATTTGTACTTATGGGAAAAATAGTATTATGTGCAATGCCATGGTTAAGTATCAAAATCTTCACAATCTGCACAGTTTGATTCCCCTTTTGTACTTTTATACTGGGAACACTAACTTTGTCTGAAATATCTTTAATTTTAGCCTATTGATAAAAACTGTTGATTACATTATGGTATTGATAGTACGGATAGGGCGCTTATCAGGGCAGTCACAAATATTTGTACGTGTGTTTTCTTCGTACTTTCGTACAGCAAACGAAAAGAATTACCAATGGCAGTAAGTTCAAAATTCTTGAAGGTCGTTTGTTGTTTTCTCTGCTTTTGTGGGGAGTTATGGGGAATACGAGGTGAGATAGCACGTGCGAGGGCTACACAAGTTTTCATAACGAGAAACCAACTCATGTTATGATACTCATAACTATCATTACAACTGATCGATAGTCTTCAAGCCATAAACCATCATTGCTATTGATAGTTTGACAACACTAGCAGTTAGCATTCTGTACATCTCTGTATATCTCTGTTTCTTTTCAGATGAGCCGGTCGTTAGCTTTATTATTCCACCTTCAAGCATGTTGCGACATTTTACCATTATGCTGGGTCAGTTTTTATGTGGCGACATTAACCGATCTGCCGTCGCCTCTCCGTGCGTGCTGATTAGCCATGCTCCGGACTTTGCAAATGATGGGGATGCATCAATTTAGTCACTTCCGTTTTGCGATTATAAATACGTAATATGAAAGATAAACATCAGCAAAAACTCAATGAAACAAAAACAAGAATTTATATCTTCATGTTTGTTCTTTATATGCTTTATGAATGAATGCGAACGCGGACCCGGGCGGACGTGATAAGATATCGCAAAGTTTTCTATCAGTTCTAAAATAGTACTAGTAGAGCCAGTACGTTTGAAGATCATTTGAATATCATGGAATATTTTCCGATATTTACACTATTCACATATGTATGTACTTTCATGCGATAGGATTGTTGTTTTTTGTTTTTTAAAAATTAATTTTTTGTAAATCTTGTAAATATTTATTTATTTAATAATAATTATTCTGCTGCCATAGTGGCAGCTTGACAGGTTGCATGTAAAAAAAACTAACTAGGGCTATTATTACATAGCATGTTTTTTTAATAAAATTTTTTTATATAACTACAGACTTATTTTTGATAGAAGTGTTCTTTGTAACCGTTTGTCTTTTCACAAAATTTTTTGGGCTTTTATAATAATTATCTTAGACTGGACTTAAACGATCTTCTGTAACTTTTTGTCAAATTTCACTGCTCCTTTTATGATTCAAATGGTTTCCATTTTTACTAAATTTGGGTACACTTCTATTCCTTTCTTCTCTTGCACAACATTGTTCTCCATGTTTATTTAATGCTCTAATCCTCATTTATCTTTGATTTTCTATTTATAGACATTCAACTCCTTCCCCATTACGGGGTTTTTCAAATATGAAAGCAATTAATTTAATTATATCTCAAATTGTAATTGTAATCAAAATATGTAAAATGCAAAATTACATTGTAATAATTTAGTTTCTTTGTGTAATAAATAAAAGTTGAAAATAAAGCAACTTGAATAAAATTTATGAATGAATGAGCGAGAATAGGAGAAGAAGGCAACATAGGAACAATCATAAAAGACAAACATACTTAAATACATACATATGCAAATATGTATGCATGTATATATGTATGTATGCATGCGTGTATGTATGTGTGTGAATAGTGTGTAAAAAGTGGCGTGCAAACGAAATATAAAACAGGCGAGTCAACAACAACTACAAGAACACACACTGCTGTCTGTGTGTATGTATGTACAATTATATGAATGAATGAAAAATTGTAAACGAGAAAAAAGGCAAAATGTTGTTAACGCAGCAATTCCACGAAAAAAGACAACAACAGCAAGAAATCTGTGAACAAGAAATTTGAAAGGTAAAAACTTAAATTAAAACAAAACTTAAATAAGAAACACGCAGCAAGTGTCGAGAGGCAGCCGCAGCAACTGGTTTAGTTTCTACAGGCAGCAGCAGAAGCAGCAACCGCAGCAGAGCAGCAGCAGCTGTCCACAAATGTGCGTTAGGCGGTTGGGAAGTCGTTTGAGTCCAAATTATGAATAAATAAAGAGCAACAACGTCGACAGCGGCAGCTAAAATCAAAATAAATACAGTCAAAAGACACAAACACAAAACTTGCAGCGAAGGCGCAGCGCCGTTCAAGCTGAGACGGGAGACGCGCCCACGTCGCGACGTCAGCAGAAGCAGAAGTCGAAGTCAAAGTCAAAGCCGAAGCCAAAGACGAAGCCAAAGTCGGAGCCGGTTTGCAGGAACATTGTTGGGAGGGGGGCACACGCAAAAAAGAAGGAAACAAGCATCAAGGCATCATTGAGCCCAGGCAACAACAACAACGCACAAGCCAAGCAATGAGAGCAGAGAGGTAGAACTTCAAGAAAGCAGCAAAATCGAAAAAATAACAAAAACAACTAAAGTTCCCCTCGATGGCCATCAAAAAGAAGAAAAACACAGGCAGGCAGCCCCCAATATTGTTGTTGCTATTCCCCATTCATCAACTGCATTTCAACGCCGCGAGGCGATCAAGCAGCAACAACGGCGCAGAACCAGCAACTTTTCTACTCGTACCGTAAGTATGAATGAAAACGAACGTGTTTTGTTTTGTTTTTTTCTTTTTGCTGTCGAGAGAGTCGCGAGAGCGTCCGACTGAGCGCATGAATGAGTTGAATCGAGCGTCAAGTGAGCGCCCAAAATGAATGAAAGTTGTGGAGCTCTCTTTTGCTGCCGCGGCGGCCTCTGCTGGCTTCTCAGTTTATTCTCTTCTCACCAACACACCCAAGCATATAATAATTTCATGCGAATCATAGCATATTAAATAAAATTTATATTTGCTTTATTTTTTTCCATTGCTCTTTGCGGCTTTGCTGTTATTTTCAAAGTTTATGATTAATATGCGCTGATTAAAGGCGCGCAAAAAAACAACAACAATATTTATGTATGTGAGTATGTATATATGTACATATGTATATGCATGCAGATAATTAAAATAAGGGCAGACTTGGTATACATACATAAATACATTAGAGATGGAAAACATTCGCTGATACTATCGATAGTATCGAGGTTATTCTTGAGCCCCTATCGAGATCATTCTGCCGACACCTTAGAAATGCATGAATATACCAATAAAGTTTATGTGTGTTAAGCGATAATATCGAGAGTTTAAGGTATCCCAGTAATCCTATCGATCATTTGAGCTAAAACTAACGAAACTATCGAGTGATGATAAAACTATCACAATCGATGATATCGAATGTTTAGCCAATAACTATCGATAGCTAAAGCGCTAACACAAGCAAAACTATCGAGGGTCTTCCTGCTCAAGTATACATACAAATTAACATGTACAATCTTACTCATAAGAATTGTATCTTTGTCTCTGCATGTGCGTATCTTTTGTATGCACATATTGTAAACTAAATTTACGTGCCTTGTTGTCTTTCCCCCCATATTTTATTATTATTTTGGTTCCCTTTCATTGAGCTCCCAGCATCTGCGCAGTTGTCGCCGTTTTGCATGTTTTGTTTTTTGTTGATTTTTATACTCTTTTCCCGACGGGAAAAAGAGTATATTGGGTTTGCGAAATGTCCGTCTGTCCGACTGTCCGTATGAACGCAATTTTTTTCCACATCCTTGAAGGTAGAGCAACTAAACTTGGTACAAATGTTGGTATATACCTTTAGTTTATAAACTGTAAGGGCGATCTTTACACCCTCCCCCACAATTTGGCGAAAACCTGTATCTTCCACATTTTTAAAGCTATAGTCACCATATTCAGCATACAGACTAATGTTGAGATTCCTGACAGATCTGCATCTGCAAAATATTTGCAAATTATACCGGACTGGGAGCAGAGTATTCTGCTGTCGGATACATCCGATTGCAACGTTCTTACTTGTTTTTATGTTGCCATTTTGAGGGCCAATCTTCTAGCGGCAAAAGAGCAGTTCATGCGGCGCCACGGACACGATTAGTAAGAACTGTGAACTGGGAGCGGGGGGCGGGGATCGGGGACTTGGTTATGGGACTGGGCCTGGGATATGGCCATACAACAATACTAAAGTGTGTGGAATAGTTGTCCACTGACTTGTCTGTCGTGCGATTGCTACGCGTTGACATTGAAATTGTTTGGGTTGTATTTTTGTTGATTCTTACGCAGCGATAAGGCATAAATACTTTTTGTATATGTAGCTGTGTGTGTGTGAGTGTGGTTTTGTGTGCGAAGACAAAAATATCTCATTTTGTGATTTGTTTTTATAAACAACATTAAATTCGGACACTTTAGCATCTGCCAATAGCTGCCAATGCATTGTTTTAATTTGCCTTGCATAGATATAATATAAAGATACATAAATACATCAGTATCTGTAAGATACTATATCTATATGAGGATGGAGGATAAGTTCAATAGAAAGATACCTGAATAAAGTGACCATGGTTGTTTTGAGAGTGACCAAATCAACTCAAAGTAAAATGTTTGCAACAAAAGTAACCCGCTCAGTATTCAATGTCAGATTATAAATTTTTGCTTAGGTTCGCAACAGGTTAATATTAATTCTGGCTTGGTTCAAGACAGTTTTCAGTATACTACAGCCTCCAATGGTGGCTCCAAGTATAAGCTGTTGTAAACGCTTTGTACTTGGTAAGAACTTCCCACTATTGTGCCTCAACCGTGCCATTTTCATCAGCATTCACACGGCAAAGATGCATACAAATCACCCGAAAGCTGCCAGATCCATTAAAACATACATGTGTAGTGTGTGTGTGTGTGTGTGTGTGTGCAGTGTTGCCAAGTTTTGAGCACCAAATAATTTAATTTTAGGACAAAAATGGAAAGAAAAAACTTTATTTGTATAAGTAATAAAAACGTGTAATAAATCTTTAATTAACTTTTACTATTTTCATTACATTATATATTTTCACCCAAGCATAGTTCGTCATGCCTTCTGAGATTCCTATTAACACACATATTACTCAAGTTAGAGATGGGCAACTCTCAGGACTGCAATTCGCATGGCAAATTATCGATAATTCAGTGATACTTCTAGTACAAACAACAGTAAAGGCACAAACTCATTTTGAAATACCATGGCACACTATAAAAAGGGTAATTCTAGCGATACAAATGAAATGCGAAGCTGGCAACCCTGGTAGTGAGTAATAGAATCATAGAGAGCAGAGTGCAGGCGCAGAGTAGTGGACAAAAGTATGGGAGACACGGGCCAAGCGAACGGCGATGTTTTGTCACATAACGTATACGTAGGGTATTTTGTTTGAGTGAGTGACTGACGTATTGCCTGATTGACAGCAGCAACGGGCAGGAGATGGGACGGTCAGGAGGCAGGGGACCCTCGCTCACTGCGTGCACTATTCAGATACATATTTATTTCGTGTATTTGAAATGCAAATGTGTGTTTGGTTGGTAGGGAACGAATGAATGACTTGACTTGGGGGCGAATGAGTGAGTGAAAGAATGAATGAATCTGTAAGTTCGCTTGGCACTTTGCCGGCGTTTTGGGGCGAGGTGCTGCTGCCTGTGCCTCTGAATGGACACCGGAAATAAACGACGTGACTTTTTACAAAAATAATAACCAACTATGTATACAGATATACTACATACACATAAATGTAATAATGCGATAGACTTCCTCTATATACTCGTATCCATTTCAATTCATTTACGCTCAACTTATGTGATCTAGTATATGGTAACAATTCTTGTCAAAATGTCCTTCTATCGCAGTGTTTTTCAGCAATCCAATCATCATTTTGCGGTCTTATCTTATCGCCAATAATTTGTATTTGCTATTTCTTTGTATCGCTCCGTTCAAATGGCATATGAGAAAAATAAAATTGCAAAAACAAATCGCATAGCCAAAGAGTCTGAACATGACTGATGATGGCATTTGTATATGTGTATGCGTGTGTGTGTAATATTTTTGATATACGAGTCTGTGCATATAAACACTCTCTTTGGGCTCTCTCGTTGCGTATGTATGTATGTACATAGGCATATACACATACGAATGGCTGAGTGCAAAGATAGCGCGAAATAACTGAGTACAATCATACAAGAAAATACAAAACATTCGCACAACATATTGCTCTTTAATTATTTCCATTTCTTAGAAATTTGTTATCTGCAAAACTCTTTAACATTAGTCCCCATATAGCAATTGGGCTAATAGTTATACCACACCAAAGTGTATGAGGGAAGTACCGAGCTGCAAATTCTTTTTAGATTTACAGTGGAAACATGATCAGAATTGGAGTTTATTCAGACAATCTTTAATATGGCTGCAAAATCTTAACCGATTGATTTCCCAATCAATTTATAACATGCTAATATAATGTTATCTAATTCCCTCATAAATTAATATGATATATAACATCGTGCACTTACCCAGCGAGGCCTCATGATCTGAAATATCCGATAAACTACATACTGGCAAATCTTTGCAGCCATCAACGGGTTCCTCCTTTATATATTTATTTGTCGACTGTAAAATTAGTAAAGAGAAATTCTATTAGCTTAGTGAGACGACTAAAATGGAATTTTTATAAAAAATTGTTATAATAAAACATTAAAACTATATTATAGGAAGAAGGCTGCAGAAATTATATACGGGCATATAAAATTATAAAAGCAATACGAACAAGTAAGAATGCTATAGTCGAGTATACCCGACTACGAAACTCGCTGTACTCAGGTCAAAAATTTCCGATCGCATCTTCGTAAACTTACACATACACAAGGACGCACACACACGAGCCACAGCGCAAGCGAGGCATTTTAAATGGTGGCAGTGCTTCTTCTTCCCCTCGCTGCAGCACTGAATCTTCTTTCGTGAATAACTTCTGTGTTTATTATCTGATCAACTTGAAATTTGGACAGTAGATTAAGAGGGACTAAAGTATTGTACATGCCACATCTTAAAGCTATATCTTGAAAATTGTTACTGTAAAACTGTTTTTATTGATTTGCGGGGGAACGGGAGGAGGTATCTGAAATCTGAAACAAACTTGATCTGCGTATGGTATACAGGAACCTACATTCCAAATTTGGTGTCTCTAGCTCTTATAGTTGCTGAGATCGACGCGTTCATACGGACAGACGGACATGGCCAAATCGAAATCTCTTTTGATATTGATCAAGAATATAGTACATACTTTATAGGGTCGGAGATGTCTCCTTCTGCCTGTTACATACATTTGCACAGATTTAATAGCTTTTGACTCATTTTGACGGCTACAGGGAGTAATTATTATAGAAATTTCAGCATTTCAAAATATTTATAATATAATATAATATAATATAATATAATATATATAATATAATTATAATAATAATAAATATTTAATTAAATAAACAAAGGTTTAATTTCTTTAAATTGTACAGCGTACTGGTAAAATTAAACGGTTATAATATAATTATATATAGCAATCATGCGATTAAAACTTTCAAAACACCCCAAAAATATTATTTTTTTAAAACCCCAATACGGGGGATTTTTTTATTTTTTATAATTTTTGAACTTTGGGAGAAAGAATGGAAAATGTTGTTGCCTTAAGTTAATATTATGTTTATACTGCTTATCATTGAGCAAGCAAGCAACTTAACTGATATATTTGCAACTAGTAGTAACTAGTTGCACACCCACCGCATAATTAATATCTTCCGAGCAAATCAGACCACTCAACAACTCATAAAACAGTAGAATGAATAATGTCAAATGGATTGATTGGATTGAATTGACTCGAATGAATGGGGCCAGTTACATCTGTGCATCGTAGCTATAAACAGAGGCACTTTTGGCCAGTTAGTAAATGCGAGTGCGCCCCCTAAAATGAATAGTAAGACCCATTGCCATTAAGCTGGGGACACAATCAGAGCAACATGGCATAGATTGTCGGCAATTGACAGCGAGGCGGGGGAAGAGGGGTGAGGCCGTTGTGAATGCCCCAATTGCCCAGTCAGTCCCATGGGTCTGATCATGTTAAGCGCGTTCTAATAAATTGAATTGTACATTTGACTTCCACAAACACATTCACGATCGGCTCTAGGGTGCTGAGGAAGTGAAGGGGGTTGTGGGAAGCATATCTGATGTGTTTGTGGCTGCTGTTGTTACTGTCGTTTATTGTCGTTTATGATAATGGAGGTCAAAGTAGTCAAACGAAATGTTTCATAAATATCGCCAACAGACAATTTAATTTGAATTTCGAATTGGAATTTGATTCGCTGCCCAAGTAGACGACAGTCTCTCAAAAAAGTTCAGCTTCTGTTACGTGGTTAGCTTCAAATATCCCAAAAAAAGAAAAAAGAAAAAAATCGAGAGGCGAAATTTAAGACACTATTTTTTGCCAGACTATAGATTAAATTACTTGACTGCATTTTCCACGCGAGTGCGCATGCGCACAAGTTCAATGCAGGTCCTTTGACTTTGGCAGGCTCGCCAGGCTGTTGACCGAGCAACCGGATGAAAGTGGTCAGTTCAACGGATATGTTTACCGCAAACTATCCAGCCACATATAGTATGTATATATATACTTAAATACCGTCACATACTACGCACTATACAAAAATAAGCTAAGGAGAGTGCGGAGGATCATCATCAGCTGAGCGTTTCATCGGGCAATTGTTTTGTATTATGGCGAAACAGGGCGAAGCCCTACAATTGCCATAGATTGTCTGTATTGTATCCTCACCATTGTCTGCCAATTTCGGAAGAGTTACGTAGATTCTTAAATTTTTGCATTTTGAACAGGTCTTTGAGTGACTATTTTTGTCATAAATTCCATGGCACGCTTAATATTTCTATGGCAAATAAACAAAAGATTCTATGCAGGCAATTGATCGACCATAGTATACCCTGCAGAGCGCATAAGGTATTAAAGTTGAAATAGAGTTTCTGATCAATGTTGAATTTAACCAGCAATTGCAGTCAACATATTATAAGAATGAGCAGTACTCTTAAGGATTATCACAGATCTCATTTAGAACGACTCAAATTTATTTGCTGATCAGATTTATAAATATCTTTCTTTTAATTTGAATTGCCCATTTCTTGACTGTAGGGTGTGGAAAGTGCATAATACACAAAAGCATAATACATAATAATTGCGCATTGTTTGGACAGCCAAATTTAGAATCAGTCGACGTGTTCTGCATTTCAAAATTAATTCAAGATCGCGTCAAGCTGTCGTTGCCTCAACTGGCCTGTCAAACTGGCATGGAATCGGATGGACATTCGATTTATCAGCCAATCGATCGACACTCAATCAATCTACGCGTATGGTTGCTATTCAGGATTATGAATAAAGTGAGCTGCATAGAAAGTCAGGCTTGTTTCAACTATGCAGCGACATGCACTCAATAATATTAAATTCAATATTAAATATTAAAATGTTGCCATAAATCTGTGTAACAATATATTTGAGAGCTCGAGATCGGGATATTACATTCGTAATTTAATTGCTTTATTAATATTTATTGGTAATATATATATAAATCTCAAATAAACATAAAAAAGAAGCACCCTTTATTGGTTAACAGTTGGTTAATTCGCTTGATTGAGCTTTTCAGCTTTTCTGCTCAAAAAGTTCGATAAAAGATTACATTTGAACCAGCTAGCCTAATTTAGTGGAAGTGAATTCCTCTTAAATGTTCCCATTCTCACATTTGGCAGGATTTTTTGTTGCAATTTGTATTTTCACTAGCTCAACAATATTTTGAGAGAATTAATGGAAATTAATTTCCGCCAAACTGCAATAGGCCTGCATAACTTACGAGATCTACGCATGGAAATCTTTGCTCTAACTTACCTCAACTAAGCTGGATAGAAATGTGACTTTGCGATTCTTTTTGAGCCGCATATTGGTGCTGCTGCTTAGGATGGAGTTGTTGGGATTGTAGTTTGACTTGAATAAATGTTGTCCCGCGTTGAAGTTAAACAAATCGTTTATATGCACCGCCCTGTCGAGGAATGAGTGTGTTGCAG
The DNA here is from genome assembly GCA_035043065.1 of Hirtodrosophila confusa. Taxonomy (NCBI): domain Eukaryota; kingdom Metazoa; phylum Arthropoda; class Insecta; order Diptera; family Drosophilidae; genus Hirtodrosophila; species Hirtodrosophila confusa. Next base: position 575,047 of record JAWNNI010000064.1, read on the forward strand.
TTGCCGTTGCCGTTGTGGTTGCGATTGCCGCTCCGTTTGTCAGCGCGGGGGGCAGCATAAATTTAGCGGCAGACAGATCTGTCTTACAAATTGCCAGTTCCATAATGTGCAATCATCTAGAATGAGGAAAAACAAACGAGTTACAATTAGTTAAAGTGCAACGGTAAACAATCAATGGTTCTTAACATATATTGGCCACCTTTACCAGCAATGCTTGCTCTCTGATCAATTATCACAAAAAAACATGATGGGCTTGATACTTTCTGGTGAACAGCATGATTCATTTTGCTGGTAAAGCAAAATTTTTGATTTGATACAATTTGATTGTCCTACGGCTACATCTACATACATTCGTAAGTATGATTTTCCATTGATAAGTTAGTTAGGGTCTGTATTAAAGATACAAGCTCATGTAGCACAATACGTTGCGGTTCCATGATACCAAATCAGTCACGTTCACCAGTAAAGTTAATAGCCAACGATCAACGAGCAAATTATGATGTTTTCTATAGATTTGCAGCGGCGCTTCAAACTCATTGCTTCTCATTATTATTGGCCTATTACTTAGCAGGCGGGCTTTCTAGACCCCGTTCACACCTTTAACTATGGCCGCTGTTAGCACCTTTATGCTCAATTTGAGCCAGGAACTCGTTGTTGACTCAAGAAATTATGACACTTTAGTACGACTTGGTCGTCCGGGCATATAAGTGCGTACAATATGTACACAGTCACAACAATCGGTATGTTTTAAAGTTGCTCGCGCCACGAGACAACAAGAATACCGACGAGTAGAACATCAAAGTATCCGCATCTTATGAGCAACTAAACGGCGACAAGGCCACAACAAAAGGAGCCGACTCAGTTTGCATATAAAGACAGTTTTGTTTACACAGCATCCATCATATAGTTTTTGTTTTTAGGTCTCAGGCGTTTGATTTTCTTCTAAATATATTTCTAATGGATTCATTTCAGTGCTAGACTTCTTTAATATTTGCCTTAACAAACCCAAAGCCGCAAGACATGGCGATCAAGTAGAAGTGTTGGTTTCTCAAGAATCGGCGAGTTGGCAAAGTGACTTTGATGTTACATAATCTAACCTGCAATCAGGTTAGTTTCTTTTAATTTACAGCTGTTTTCAAAATACAAACAGGTCTGTGCTTAATATCTTTATATGATCAAAAAATACTTACACATTACACATTATCACCGTATATCCTATCGAATATTTATAAACACTTCTCCCACCAAAACTCTCCACTTTCTCAAAGAAAAGTATAGTACACATTATATACAACTAGTTTAAGCTGCCAAGAAGGTAGTAGTGAACAAATTTAACAGTTCATGTCAAAATTTAAACAAACAAAAAAAAGAAGGACATTTTCTCTTCTGTGCTGAACGGAATGATTATTTTCTTTGTTTCCTAACTGAAGACTTTAGAAATCCTAGATCAGTATCAAGTATCATAGTATTTGAGTAATACATTTCCTGGCATCTCTGGCTCTCAGACCCTTTAGGATTGATGGGTTGGAGGGATGGATGATAGAATATATAAATAAATTTACTTATTAGTTTTATACAACAATTGTCACAGGGTATATTAAAATTAATCAATTTGAAACAAACTTTAACCGATATATCTAAAAGTCATTGTGATTTTGGCATACACATACATAAGTACTATATATAAGAATACAGATTTTAATGTGAATTATCGCAGCAGCTTCCGGTAGGGTTCTTAATAATCTGCCAAAGGCCGCATAAGCTGATAAGCTGGCCAAGATTGGACTTATATATTATGTGCAAAGCTCAAAGAGCCCAAAAACAAAAAAAAAACAAAAACTACAAAAGAGTATGCCACACAATTGCTTAAAGCATTTTTTATCAACGGAAGTGACGCTAACTATTTAACAAAAAATTAATATATGTATATGTAAAGCATTAAACGAAATATAAATAGAAAATATAACCAGACCCGCACTACATAAACACTCATTTACAATAAATATATGGGACTCAGTAGCTGTTTAGTTGTTTTGATGCCACTATAAATAATACAACTTCAAGATAAATTCAGGCGCACAATTACGCATTTTAAATTATATTTACAAGTAATGTGCCTGTGATAAGGGAATGTAAGAAAAGAACCTATATTCTGAGTATGGCTATATGTAATGAGAGTGTATATATGTGTGTATATAACATGATGCGCAGCTAAGTTATGCATTCAGCTGAGGGTTCTGAATCTGCTTGAGGCTCCGATTGTGGCAATGTCTGCCTAATTAGATACGTTATGCAAATAAAGTTTGGGGTCCGGGACGTTGACGTTGACATGGACGCTTGAAGTGTCGTCTGTATACCAAACAGTTATCTACGCACGTTATCTTCCATCTGCATATGTATATACAGATATATACTATATATACATATATATAAGTTCTATATATGAACACACATTTGCATACAAGTTTATGTTAAATGGGGGGATTCGGATTTGCGCTGATCTAACTGCATACATTTTTATACCCTTGCGAAGGGTATTATAATTTTGTCACGAAATATGCAAAGCATTGAAAAAGGGGTGTGCGACCCCATAAGGTATATATATATATATATATTCTCTTCCGTACATATGTCGAAATCGACCTATGGGATCACTATATCCCATTAAAAAATGATCAGTCGAATTCTCAGCTTTTGCCTAATAACTTTTTTGTTTTTCACCAAACTCACCAATTCCGAATTTAATTATGCTCTACATAAGTTGACTAATTCTGATCAAGATCAGCCCACTATATCTCATAAATAACTGACTTGGAACTCCTCTTAGAAAGTTCAGTTGCTTGGAAAACTTATTTATTTTTACAGCTAACCGGTCACTGATCAAACGGATCACAATATCATATAGTAATCAACCGAGAACTGAGATATTTTTATGAAAAACTTTTAGGTTTGAATATTCATCCTGTAATCAAATTGATTAACATCTCTGGAAGGGTATTAAGTCTTCGGCAGATAGCTCTTCTTTCTTGGTTTTGTGTGCGCATATGAAATCAATTTTCATTTGATTTGCTGATTTTATGGCCGTTATTTGTTCAGATCTGGCCAAATGAAACCCCACTTATATAATATATACACACACATGTACACCCACACACACACAGCCTGTCGCACATCAAGTGTGATTGAGTGCAGTAAAACAAATTTAAGTTAATCTACATTTAAATGGATAATAAAATCCCAGCATGCTGTCCACAAGTTTCAGTGCAATCAATTCAATGCAGAAAAGCAACCATAACAATGTCTTGACATACATACATATCATATAATATTTTCATATATGTATACATGATATATGATATATAATTGATTTGACAACGCAGAAGTGCATTTTATTTAAATATTTATAGTATTATCTTGCATATGTGTCTGTATTCATATGCACTAGAAGTATATTCGGCATTAGAGGTGGCAAAACATCGATGACACTGTCGATAATATCGATCGTTATCACTTCACTTCACTATCGAACGTATTGTTCGATATATTAATAAAGCAAATTGCATAAATTTTATTTCTTGAATTTATTTGCTTTTAATTATTATTTTGTATGGAATTATTTATGTCTTTTATCGAATTGCCTTTATTAACTATTTTATTTTTGCTATGCAGTTTTTTTAATAACCAAAAGAATTGTTCATTAAACAATGTATTAAATCCATTTCTTTCTTTAATTTAAGAATAATTTTATTAAAGCTTTACTAATTTTTTGATAGTTCTATCGATATTTTCAACTATTACTATCGCAAACTATCGAGTGCTCTGACATCCAAGTTTTGCCACCTCTAATATGTATTTGTATGTATTTATTTATATGCACTAGAAGAGTATTGGACATACATATATACATATGTATGTACTTAGTATACAGCTCACACGAAAATAATTTATTGACGCATAGAAATGGCAAAAATAATATTCAAACGAATATTCAGATTGATTTTACGTGTCGGCTGAGCACTTCTAATGTAACTGAATTGTATGATTAAATAATATAAAAATAAAAAATAATAAACAATATGTAATAAGTGGATTTTCAACGATTTGTTAGCATTTAGCAGTCATTGAGTCAAGTTGGTCAAGTGGCAGACATAAACGATAACAATTATCGGTATGTTAGCCAAGTACATACAAACTGTTAGCATAAGGAGCTGCTATCAGTCAATTAAAGGGAATTTTTCACATACTTCAAATATTCCAATAATTAATCATTTTGTTTTCTGTGCAGAAAGAATGTATTATTTACTTTTCATATCTCCACACTTAGATCTGCATTTGAGCGATCCACATATAACAAATATTCTGAAATTCAGTTCCCCATATTCTAAGACTCTGTATGACGATCAATCCCTCAAATATATGATATTCCATTTGCTTTGAAAAAGTTTACAATGCTTAACTAACTCATTGTGTTATGTTTTCTATTCTGTTTATATAGAAAAGACTCTTAAAAGTAGATCTCTATGTTGATCTAAACCATATTCCAAAGATCTGTTTGCGATATGTTGATTGATTCGGCAAATAAAATGTTTTTAAAATGGACCCGTTTTATTCAATTTGATATATTGTATTTGCTTTACAAATGTAATAAGTAATTCTTACCAAAAAATACCTAAATACCTTTTGATATTTCATAGCACTCATTAGCAGTTAATAAGCCTAAGTCAGCCTTCGATTTTGCAACTCTTAAGAATGCTGTTGAGCTCTACACAACCAATTGGAAGTCTGAAAAGCGTAGATGCCTCAAAAACCACCGAACAATGTAATTGTTGTGCCCACAATTCGGTATCTTGACAATACGACCTTATCTCAGAGGCACTTAGATAAGGGAGCAGCCAGAAAGACAGCAAACGACTGCAACTTTCTGCGAAGCCAACTTAAGAATCGGAGCATATGTTTTCCCTAGAAAAAAACGAGTAATATGCATGGAGCATTTCGGTTTTGTAGGCGGCAGTGGCAGAGCCAGAGCCAGAGCCAGACACAGATACAGATACAAATACAACAGATACAAATGAAGCACACAGACAGACAGCTAAGAAAGCGAGACAGAGCTGGGAAAATATGGTCCAGCCAACTGTGTGCGGGACAACGGATAGCAGATGCTCAAGGAACAGATTGTAAACGAATATGATATTTCGATATGGTGCACACTCCTTGCACAGACCCGGACCCAGACCAAGATCCAGGCCCAGACGACGACGACGGCGATGACGATGAGGATGGCAACGTGGCATGCAACAATAGGGGTGCAATTTTTGTGTGTGTACGTAACGGTAGAATACATTTTAGTTGCTCTTGCTGTTGCTGTTCTTTTTTTGGAAAGGGATCTTCACTGATCTTCTGCCTGTGCGACTGCGCACATGTGTTGACTGTCTGTCCCTCTGTCCCTCTGCCGTCTCCCTTCTCAAATCCAAATCTGTGCGCATGTGTGTCTGTGTGTCCGATTATGGTATCGATCTTGAACTCGGTATGTCTGCGGCAGGTTGTTCTTCAGCACAGGCAAGGACTAAAATCATTAAACGTGGCATGGGGCAACGAACCAGCTTGATACATGCCGTGAACTGTAACTGAAAAAGGTGTACGTATCTTGGGCATCGGTCAACTGTCATAATACAGCTGGAAAATCATCGATAGTGCCGGCATTCCATAATTTCCAATGTGGGAGTTCAAATCGTCAATAATCCAGATAAAGGCCGTTTACCTAGCATTATTTTACCCAGTTTTATTTACATTCTGAATGCCCCAACAATACAACCTTTCCAACAAAACTAAAGTCAAGTGAAATGTTGTGTATAACGCTTTTAAGCTGTACTGCACGTTTTGGCTTATTAAAATGAATATTTAAATTAGGTGTGCATCGGAATGAGAGTGTGATTACTAATTATTTTATTCATTTATTGATTGACAAAGGTATAAGGCCTCAACTAAGTTCTAAAGGTTCGGATCATCACAGGTAACTTACAACGTAATCCAAGCCGGTTATGGATAGTGGAAAAACCTGGATACTGGCTCACAAATAAACTATCGACCCTATTGATATCCCCAGCAATTGTCAATCTGTTCAACAATAACCTAAGACTTTAAGTTAGGTTAGGTTGAGTCGTTAGATCCGCCCATGGGTGGCTTCACATAGACCATCGGGTCCTTAGTGGTACCGCATAATTGAACCTTGCGACGTCTAAGATTCGTTGAAGATCATTTTCGCTAATTTTAAGAGTTGGTTCAGTGGTGTCCTCGAGACACTCTCCAGGGAAGAATGGGATCCCAGATGGTTGAGTCTGCTTCTCATGAGCGCTGGGCAAGTACAGAGGAGGTGTAAGATCTTAAGTAAATGGAAATTCCTTATCAGAGAAATATAGAATAGTTTTGTCTAGCTAAGCTAAGTAGCTTATGAAATTACTTTTGTTCTTTTTTGTCACATAAATCCATCTCGGCAGATTATACGTCTGGTATAGTTGTTGTTGGTTATGATGATCAACACGAATTTATTTTGTGAAATTAGAATAGCAATTCTTCCGTTTTCGCGTATGATCATTGCCTTACAATTTACTGGGTATTGGGACTTTTTGAGCTACAACACTTTTGATATTTCAAAAGTACGGCAATCCTGATATCATATAAAGAATTTTCTCAATTCTGGAGCTAAGTACTCGTACTTTCCGATGATTCTGTTACCCCAGAGCATACAAGTAGACTCAGTACGGGCTGAGTATTTGTATGTCTTATATCATTGAATGATCGCAACGATCTTACGCGTTCATTGATCCACATTTTGGGCACATTAAGAAATACAACAGTAGCGGTTTAAAAGACGAGCGCATGGCTCCCAAAAAGAAAAAAGAACAAAACCACAAGCATTAACACATTCCCATTAACGAAATGGGAATCGAAGCCTATAAAAGCAAGAAAAGGAAAAAAAAAGAAATGCATTCAAAGGTAACACCGGAAACTGTAACAGTAGTAATTCCAATTATGTACAAGGGTTGTGAGGCAACTTAAAATGACCAATCTCCCCCCGCCACGCTCCGCCCAGTCAAGAATCTAAAAGATTGCTAACAATCCTGGCTTCAAACTGAATTGCTGTGATAGTCAAGGCAGCAGTAGCAACTTGGTCGAAACCAGTTTTTCCTAGATTCATTCAAGAAAACAGGCAACACACACACACACACACACACACACACACACACACACACACACACACACACGCATATACACACGGCACATCGAAAGGGTTTCTTGTTGGTAGCTCAAGTTGAATAAAAATCTTCAACTACTGTTTTCAACACTTCACTCACCGGTGGGGCAATAAAATAGAGGCGCGTAACGCCCCTCAAATGGATGATGATGATGATGATGTTGATGATGAGGTAGCCAGCCGCTTGTATTTTGCTTCTTTTCTTTATTTTCTTTTGCCTTTTTGTTGTTTTCTCTTTAAGAGTCTTTATTCTCTTTTTTATTAGGGTATCCAAATTAATTACAACTTCAAATTAGGCGCATAATCTTGATCGGGAACGGCAAGTAAGCAGGAGTAGCAGTATCCCTCCTCTCACTCTCTCTCTCTATCTCTTTCTCGTTCTTTCTTTCCTTATCGCTCCTTTGCTCTTTCTTTGGCTCTCTCACACTGTCGCTGCTGTATGGAACAGTTTTGCGGTCGCAGCTTATAGTATGTATCTGTATCTGTAACCCTCTGTTTATATCGCGTGGATCAGCAGGCAGGTTGATTATGGCCGGCAAGAGAGATTACGTACGTGCCTGAAACAAAGCGCACGAAAGGAAACGCAGAGAATTGGGTTCGTGGTTCGGGGATCGGATCGGATCGGATCGAGTCGGGTCTTGGCTTTAGTTCGGCTTATAAGATGCTACGTTGACGCTGACGCTGACGCCGACGCAGCAGAGATCGAACGACGATGGATCAGAGCGACCCACACACATACACAGTTACGAATACACGAATACGCACACACACGCACACAGGCACAGGCACGCACAGACGATATTTTAAGCGATTTTGTGGTTTTGTAGACAGATTTTTGAATCTTTTCCGCTTGTTGGCTCTTTTCACGAAAAACGTTTAACGTTTTAGCCTTTTTGAGCTGCTCTTTTGCTATTTTCGATTCTTTCACTAGTTGCACTGACACGAGACAGATTCTTTTAAATTTCAATTGCACTCAAATAACAAAAACTATCGATATATGCGCTTGTTTGTTGTTATTTATTTATTCGTTGGCAAAGACGCACTCGCGATCACTACCAACAGTTTTGTTAATAATGAAATTGTATACGTATGAGCGTTTTGTTGTTGTTGCTTGTTTTGCATGTAAGTATTGCGTATGGTTAAGAAGTATCTAAATATTCAAATCACACAACCGTTAATCAGTGTGAGGCAAGACACACAACACCGCGTCCAAACGCAAAGAGAGTCGACAACAAACTGAAGCAGGCAGCGCAGCAGCAAACACAACAACACGCCGAACGCCGACGCCGACGCGCTCATGTGTGAGGGAATTGAGCGAGCGGAGCAAGTGCCTACAGCGGCAGCAGCAGAACAAGAAGAAGGAGCGGCGAACAGCAAACGTGGAGCTCAGAGTATCGCAACTGATAACGCTAAAAAAAAGCGAGAGTAATTTTTTGCGTTGCTGATGTGTTGGTGTGTGCAAAAGCACATAAAGAAATACAAAATATGGGTAGAAAGAATATGGGATATAAACATTCATATTCACATAGTATATAGAACACACATATACATACATATGTATGTACATATATGCAAAATAATTTTGTCAACTTCACGCATTCAAGATCCAAAGAGAGCGCTGCGCGTGGGAGCATCAAGAGAGACAATTTTCCGCAAACAGAAAGAGCAAGTATATACACACACACACACACGCGTAAACTGACTTGCAGCCTGAGCGAAAAGAAAATCAGAATAACCCAAACAACAAAAACAAAGTGTTGCTGCGACAAGAACGGCAACGACAAAAAAACTGCGTGGTCAGAACGCTACAAGTGTGTATGTATGTGTTTAGGTATCTGTGTGAGTTTGGGAGTTCTTTTCTTATTAATGTTTGAGTGAGATGTGTCTATGTGTGTGCGGCAATCATTTTTAGCAAACGACGCACAGTGACACAAAACCGCAAATATATTTTTAAATTGTGCTCACCAGTTCATATGAAACGCTCCCAGAAAGGCTGCAAACAGGTTTACAAACATACATAAATACATGTACACAGATACATACATACATACTTATGCATGTGTTTATATTCTGGCAACGCTTTTCGCATAAATTATACAAACATGTATGCATGCATGTGCACACACATAGCATATTCATACATACATGCACATATTAATGTAGTCGGGCAGAGCTGGCGCTACTGCGAGCCGCACACAGTAAGGGCAATAAGATTGAGCGGCTCCTGCTCCCTGTTCCAGTGGCAGCCTTGCATAACGAACACGTGTAACAAATATGGTTGACTGGCAGCGATAGCGATGCCGACAACAAAGAGATTGTCAACTTGGCAGGGGTAGCAATTAAATTGCTACACAGCGACAAGTGCACGGCGAAGCAGGACGAACTCAACGAAAGAGATCTGCGATCCAGAAGTAGAAAGAGAGCGAGTGCGAGAGCGCGAGTCACGAAAACAACAAGAGCGTCTGCGCACAGCACTGCTTTGTTTGTATTGTGTGTGTGTGTTTGTGCATGCGCGCAGGCCACATACATACGTCACACATACATACGTTGTTTGCTGACTGCATTTTTACTACGCGTGTAGGTGAGCCGGATTTTATGAATGAATTTTGTTGTGTGCGTGTGTAATTTGATTTGAGGCTGAAAATATGCAAAATGCAAGCAGACAAAATTACGGATAGATTGGAAAATAAGCAGCCAGCTAAACAGGCATAAGCGTATAGATGTACGAGTGTGTGTGTATTGATTCATGCATAATGCATATGTGAGTATTTAGATACATGTCTACATACTTAAGTGGCAAAAAACTTAACTGCAGCGTCACTGAGCCACTCGGAAGTATTATTTGAGAGCCCAATTCAATTCCCTCCAATGTCTAGACAGACAACAACAATAATGCAACAGCATGTGGCACTTTTATTGGCCAACATACAACATACAGCTGTCGTAAAGATGTGTTTTTTTTTAACTTATTGGGTACACGTCATATTTCTTAGATACATATTTGTATTTGTATTGTATACATACAAAGATTCAAGATATTCAAAGATTCATAAATAATTAAAATTTGCAAACATTCAAAGTGATGACTGGCAAATCCCGCAATTGAATTATAGATTTATTTCCATTTCTTTTGTTTTATTATGTTTAAATTATTGGACATCAAACTTTACTAATAATAATAATAAACTAAAAAATATACATAATTTGATATAGGTATTTAAGTTTAAAATTAAATACGTTGAGAAAGTTTCGTTAAATTTGCGTTCACGTTAGTTGAATAAGTGCGCACAGCCAGCTTCATGTTTTTGCGTTTCGCAGCCAGCTTCATGTTGTGCGCAACTGTGCTCACTTGAAGTTGTCTGCATTGATAGTTGGGTATTGCGGTGTGAACACAGCTCATTTTGGTGAACTAGTTGTTCAGCGGCTCACATTGCTAAATTTCTTATGAACAGTTTATCTAGTTTATCGTTGAAAAGTTGAAAGTTTATGGTTGAAAAGTTTGGTGTACGCTCTCCGAATTGCACTTAGTTGTTTTTTGGAATTATGTATTTAATAATGAAACCAGATTATATTAAATCAAATATCTAAAGAAAGACTTTTTATTCTCTCTCTATCCCTGTGATAAATACATAACTGATTATTAATTTAATATTGTTATCCAAATCCAAATCGATGTGTATTAAAAGATCAAGCAATAAACTGATTATAAATAATAAACATGTTCATCTGGTCAGTTCAGTGAGTTGCTTGTTTTTTCGAGCATAACCCAACACTGGAAACAGTGCCAAATCGATACTTATCGGCACATTGCACATCGCTAGCTGCAACAAAAGGCGCCAAATCAAGGCGACTGTTTTATGTGATGAATTATCATTAAATGAAGTAAATAAACGTAGGAATGGCAGAATCTGGCAAAGCAAAAGTGCTGCAAAACACGGGGAAATTTGTGAGCGAAACGCGTGCCGACGGGTAGGTGAGTGAATAAATTAGCTGTGGAATGGTATAACTATTGCCCTTGTTTTGATTTGCCAGCGACGATTTCTTCAATGAGGCTGGCTACCGGCAATCGCGTGAGAATGACAAAATCGACTCGAAATATGGCTTTGACAGGGTCAAGGACAGCCAGGAACGCACTGGCTATCTCATAAATATGCATGCGGTGAGTTCTAGGCTAGACCAGCAACATCAAACCAATTAAATAATGCAAACTTTTCCACACAGAACGAAGTGCTCGATGATGATCGCAGGCTTATAGCTGCCTTGGACTTGTTCTTTATACAAATGGACGGTTCGCGATTCAAGTGCACGGTGGCCTATAAGCCGTATCTGTTGATACGCCCGGAGGTGAATATGCAGCTGGAGGTGGCACGTTTCTTGGGTCGCAAGTATTCCGGGCAGATAGCGAGCCTGGAGCATATCAGCAAGGAGGACTTGGATTTGGCAAATCATTTGTCTGGGCTTCAGCAGCAATACCTGAAGCTGTCCTTTCTCAATCAAACGGCCATGACAAAGGTCCGACGCGAGCTGATGGCTGCTGTGCGTCGGAATACGGAGCGAGAGAAATCCAACACGTACTACATGCAAATGCTGGCCAATTCGTTGGCACAGTCCTCCAATAACATGGACGATGGCAGCGGCAAGCGGCAGCAGGATTATATGGATTGCATTATGGATATACGTGAGCACGATGTGCCCTACCATGTGCGCGTGTCCATTGATTTGCGCATCTTTTGCGGCCAGTGGTATAATATACGTTGCCGCAGTGGCGTGGAAATGCCAATTATATCATGCCGGCCAGATATACTGGACAGACCGGAGCCGGTGGTGCTGGCTTTTGATATAGAGACAACAAAGCTGCCGCTTAAATTTCCAGATGCGCAAACGGATCAGATCATGATGATCTCCTACATGATTGATGGACAGGGTTTTCTAATTACCAATCGAGAGATCATTTCCTTAAATGTTGATGACTTTGAGTACACGCCGAAGCCCGAATTTGAGGGAAATTTTGTAGTCTACAATGAGGAGAATGAAATGCAGCTTTTGCAGAAATTCTTTGATCATATCATGGAGGTGCGTCCGCACATTGTGGTCACCTACAATGGTGACTTTTTCGATTGGCCCTTTGTGGAGACGCGAGCGGCTGTCTACGATCTGGATATGAAGCAGGAGATTGGATTTTCCAAGATGCGTGATGGAGTTTATTTGTGTCGACCCTCCATACACATGGATTGTCTGTGCTGGGTGAAGCGAGATTCATATTTGCCCGTTGGCTCGCAGGGTCTGAAGGCGGTGGCCAAGGCCAAACTGCGCTACGATCCCGTCGAGCTCGATCCGGAGGACATGTGCCGCATGGCCGTTGAGCAGCCACAGATACTGGCCAATTATTCGGTTTCCGATGCGGTGGCCACCTATTACTTATACATGAAGTATGTACATCCCTTTATCTTTGCCCTGAACACAATCATTCCCATGGAGCCGGACGAGATATTGCGCAAGGGCTCCGGCACACTATGCGAAACGCTGCTCATGGTGGAGGCCTATCATGCCAACATTGTCTATCCCAATAAACACCAGAGCGAACTGAACAAGCTGTCCAATGAGGGCCACGTGCTCGACTCCGAGACCTACGTGGGCGGCCATGTGGAGGCCCTGGAGTCGGGCGTTTTTCGCGCTGACATACCCTGCCGTTTCAGGCTGGATCCTAACATGGTCAAGCAACTAATGGATCAAGTGGACGCTGTGCTCAAGCATTCCATCGAGGTGGAGGAGGGCATACCGCTGCTGCAGGTCAGCAATTTGGAAGAGGTCAAGCAGGAAATTGTACAGGCATTGCAGGGCCTACACGATATACCCAATCGTCTGGAGCAGCCGGTCATCTATCACTTGGATGTGGGCGCCATGTATCCCAATATCATTTTGACCAATCGCCTTCAGCCATCGGCGATGGTCAGCGACATGGACTGCGCTGCCTGTGATTTCAATAAGCCTGGCGTGCGATGCAAACGCTCCATGGACTGGCTGTGGCGCGGTGAGATGCTGCCTGCCTCGCGCAACGAGTTCCAGCGCATACAGCAGCAGCTGGAGACAGAAAAGTTTCCGTCGCTATTTCCGGGCGGCCCGACGCGCGCCTTTCACGAACTCTCCAAGGAAGATCAGGCGGCCTATGAAAAAAAGCGCCTGTCGGATTACTGCCGTAAGGCGTACAAGAAGACTAAAATAACTAAACTGGAGACGCGCAACTCGACCATCTGCCAAAAGGAGAACAGCTTCTATGTGGATACCGTGCGCGCCTTTCGTGATCGTCGCTATGAGTACAAGGGCCTGACCAAGACAGCCAAAGCATCGGTGAATGCGGCCGTCGCATCCGGCGATGCTGCCGAAATAAAGGCAGCCAAGGGTCGCGAAGTGCTCTACGATTCGCTGCAGCTGGCGCACAAGTGCATCCTCAATTCCTTCTATGGCTATGTGATGCGACGCGGTGCACGCTGGCACTCCATGCCCATGGCGGGCATTGTCTGCCTCACTGGCTCCAATATCATAACCAAGGCGCGCGAGATTATTGAGCGTGTGGGCCGGCCTCTAGAGCTGGACACGGATGGTATCTGGTGCATACTGCCGGGCTCCTTTCCGCAGGAATTCACCGTGCACACAACACACGAGAAGAAGAAAAAGATCAACATTTCGTATCCGAACGCGGTGCTCAATACCATGGTCAAGGATCACTTTACCAACGACCAGTATCATGAGCTGCGCAAGAAAGGAAATGTGGAGGACTCAACACAGTCGCCCGGATACGATATACGCGATGAGAACTCAATTTTCTTTGAGGTAGACGGCCCTTACCTGGCCATGGTACTGCCCGCTGCCAAAGAGGAGGGCAAGAAGCTCAAGAAACGTTATGCGGTATTCAATTTTGATGGCTCATTAGCCGAGTTGAAGGGCTTCGAGGTGAAGCGACGTGGCGAGCTGCAGCTGATTAAAAACTTTCAGAGCTCCGTGTTTGAGGCGTTCCTGGCTGGTAGCACGCTCGAGGAGTGCTATGCTTCCGTGGCCAAGGTGGCCGATTACTGGCTGGATGTGCTCTACAGTCGTGGCTCCAATCTACCCGATTCGGAACTCTTTGAGCTTATATCCGAAAACAAATCCATGTCCAAGAAGCTGGAGGAATACGGCGCCCAGAAAAGCACCTCCATTTCAACCGCCAAACGTCTGGCCGAGTTTCTTGGCGAGCAAATGGTCAAGGATGCAGGCCTTGCCTGCAAATACATCATATCGAAGAAGCCAGAGGGGGCGCCTGTTACAGAGCGTGCCGTACCGCTGGCCATCTTTCAGTCGGAGCCCAGTGTGCGTCGGCATCATTTGCGGCGCTGGCTTAAGGACAACACCATGGGTGATGCAGACATACGCGATGTGCTCGACTGGAATTACTATATCGAGCGGTTGGGCGGCACCATACAAAAGATCATCACCATACCAGCGGCGCTGCAGGGATTGGCCAACCCGGTGCCGCGTGTCCAGCATCCGGACTGGCTGCACAAGAAAATGCTCGAGAAGAACGATGTGCTAAAGCAGCGTCGCATCAACGAAATCTTCACCAGCAGGCCCAGACCAAAGCCAGCGCTTGCCACGGAGGATAAACAATTGGAGCTGGCTGACATGGAGGATTTGGCGGGCAAACGAGACACAGAAGCCTCATCCTCAGGCAGACCGGTGGTTACCAAACGCAAGCGCGTCCATATGGACGATGAGGAGGCAGCAGAGTCAACGCCCGAACCCAAGACATGGCGTCAGGCCGTCGGCGCGCCGCCTGCCATTGGTGAAACCCGCAAAACGATTGTGGCATGGGTGCGTTTCCAGAAGCGCAAATGGGCCTGGCAACAGGAACAGCGCCAGCGCTGCAGACAACAGAACAAAAGACAGCGTGCTGGTGATGACCTGGCAGCTGGAACAATAGCATCCAGAGCCACGACGTCCACGGCCACGCTGGGCGGCTTTCTAAGGCGGGCGCAGCGCACGCTGCTGGATCAGCCCTGGCAGATACTACAGCTGGTGCCGGTTAATGATCTGGGACAGTTTACGGTCTGGGCGCTGATTGGCGAGGAGCTGCATCGCATCAAGTTGACGGTGCCGCGCATTTTCTATGTTAATCAACGCAGCGCCGCCCCGCCCGAGGAGGGCCAGCTGTGGAGGAAGGTTAATCGTGTCCTGCCGCGCTCGCGTCCTGTTTACAATCTGTATAGGTATAGCGTGCCGGAGCAGCTGTTCAGAGACAATTGCCTGGGCATGCTGGCTGATCTGGCCACGCCCGATATTGAGGGCATCTACGAGACGCAAATGACGCTTGAATTCCGTGCTCTCATGGACATGGGCTGTATTTGCGGTGTGCAGCGCGAGGAGGCACGTCGCCTGGCCCTGCTGTCCACCCGCGAGCTGGAGACGTTCAGCATTGAACAGCTGGAACAGCGTCCACAGTCGCATATAAGATACCTGCAGCATGCCAGCAGCAAGCTGCGTAAAATCTATCTGTATCAGCACAATATACCAACGGCCAAGAAGGAAATCTGGGCGCTCTTCTTGCTGCCCAGCAAGAAGGCCATTGTGTTTGCCCTGGACACTGTGCGCACCAATCAAATGCCCAACATGAAGCAGCTATATACCGCGGAGCGTTTGGCACTGATTAAGAATCTGCAAGACCAGGCGCAGGCTGACAAATTGCCAGCGGAGGAATTCAGCTTTGAGCTGTTCATCGAGGTGGATGTCAAGCAAATCTATAGGCACATACAACGCGCCTTGGCTGCCTACAAACAGGAGCAGCCAGGACCCACAATGCTCTGCCTGCAAACGGCCACCGAGGCGCGAAAATTGAGCGCTGCCATGCCTGTGCTCCTGGAGTTTCCACAGGCTCAAATACACATCTCGGACGATGCCAGCCTGCTTTCTGGTCTGGACTGGCAGCGTCAGGGCGCACGCGCTGTGGTCCGACACTTTCTCAACCTGAACAATGTGCTGGAACTTATGCTGGATCAGTGCCGATACTTTCATGTGCCCATTGGCAATATGCCGCCGGATACGGTGCTCTTTGGAGCTGATCTATTCTTTGCCCGCCTGCTGCAAAAGCACAACTTTGTGCTGTGGTGGTCGGCCAGCACGCGTCCCGATTTGGGCGGCCGTGAGGCGGACGATAGTCGCCTCTTGGCCGAGTTTGAGGAGAGCATTACGGTGGTACAGAATCGCGCTGGCTTTTATGGTGATGTCTGCGTCGAACTGGCCCTCGATAGTCTGGCTGTGAGCGCACTCCTGCAGTCCAACAAGATACAGGAAATGGAGGGCGCCTCCTCGGCCATTACGTTTGATGTGATGCCGCAGGCATCCTTGGAGGAAATGATCGGCACTGTACCGGCGGCCACTTTACCCAGCTATGATGAAACTGCTCTATGCTCCGCAGCCTTTCGGGTCATGCGGTCCATGGTAAATGGCTGGCTACGCGAGGTGTCCATCAATCAGAACATCTTTTCCGACTTTCAAATCGTGCACTTTTATCGCTGGGTGCGCTCCAGCAATGCGCTGCTCTATGATCCAGCACTGAGGCGATCGCTCAACAATCTGATGCGTAAAATGTTTCTGCGCATTATAGCAGAGTTTAAGCGTCTGGGCGCCACCATTGTTTATGCGGACTTCAATAGAATCATACTCAGTTCGGGCAAAAAGTCTGTATCCGATGCCTTGGGCTATGTGGACTACATTGTGCAGAGTTTGCGCAATAAGGAAATGTTCCACTCCATTCAGCTGAGCTTTGAGCAGTGCTGGAACTTTATGCTCTGGCTGGATCAATCCAACTTTTCGGGCATACGTGGCAGGCTTCCAAAGGGGATTGATGAGACTGTCTCCTCGATAGTATCGGCTAGCACAACGTTGCGACAGAGTCAGGCCCGGAAGGAGCAGCTTGATGAAAATGAAGATGACGATGATAATGATGACGATATTGAAGAACAGCAAGTTGAAGCAGGCGACGATGAACAGCAGTTGGAAGAGGAGGAGCTGGCCTTAGAGCTCAACTGGACGATTGGGGAGCAGCTGCCGGATGAGAACGAGTGTCGGGAGAAATTTGAATCACTGCTCACACTTTTCATGCAATCTCTGGCGGAGCGTAAGAGTACCGAGCAGGCCATCAAGGATATTTCGCATTGCGCCTTTGATTTTGTGCTCAAGCTGCATAAAAACTATGGCAAGGGCAAGCCCAGTCCCGGCCTGCAGCTCATACGGACCATTGTCAAGGTCTTGAGCGTGGACAAAGCATTGGCCGAGCAGATCAATGAGCTGCGTCGCAATATGCTGCGTTTGGTAGGTGTCGGCGAGTTTTCCGACATGGCCGAGTGGACAGATCCCTGTGATACATACATCATCAACGAGGTGATCTGCAAGGCATGTAATCACTGTCGCGATCTGGATCTATGCAAGGATAAACAGCGCGCCATGAAGGATGGCATGTAAGTGCTTTCAATTGCTATTGTAATGTTTGTATTAAATATTCTTTGCTTGTTGCAGTCCCGTCTGGCTGTGCGCCCAGTGCTATGTGGCATATGACAATGAGGAGATTGAGATGCGCATGATTGATGTGCTCCAACGTAAACTGATGTCCTATGTGCTGCAGGATTTGCGCTGTGCGCGCTGCAACGAAATCAAACGCGAGAATCTAGCCGAATTTTGCACCTGTGCTGGCGATTTTGTGCCGCTAATCAGTGGCAAAGATATTGAAACGCTGCTCAGCACGTTTAGCAACGTTGCCACATACCACAAGATGCAGTTGCTCCAGCAAACGGTGCAGCAGGCCTTAAAAATGCCGCGTTAGACTTAAAACATCAAATGTTGTGAACCATTTCAATAGAGTTTTCTTAATTTTAATTTGTCATGTCTTTGGATTGCTTGGAGTTATTGTGGGCGAGCATATGTGATATAATTTAGAAAGCTAGCAACCTGTGGAGCTATAAGGGTTTTTTTTTTTTTTATTTATTAGACGATATAATTAAAAAAGCGTTTCATTATAAAAATAATTTTAAAACACATTTGGGACTGGCTTTGACGGTGAAAAACAAAAAAAAAGAAAATCCATAATTTTATAATTGTCAGATAACAATCAAGTGATGACATGTCTGTACTGAGCCAACCGTGAGTGCTTGGCAGGGAGACTGCGCCTTGGTAGCTGCTCAAGGAAAGTGCGCTTGAGTCTCCTGATTCTTGGTTTCTCAACGTCGAATTTGAGTGCATTCGCCAGAGGGTTTACTATAAGGGTGGAGGAAGAAATTATTAACTCTCAATATTTAAATAAACATTTTATTGACAAATTGAAAGAAACATTTATTGTTGCAAGCTGTATATTAAGCTAGTTTAGAGATTGATTGAAAATAACTTGTGGAAAGCCTGTTAGAATCTTAAACCACGGTAGATGGCCTTCCAGCTCGAATATAATCCTCGAAGTTTTTGTCATCTAACAGTGTAGGATCAAAGTCATTTATAATCTGTGGTAGCACTGGATTATCCAACATGGTCGTATGATTGCCTTCGATCACTTTAAGTACCACTTTACCAGAAGTCAGCTCGGAAAGGCAATAATCTTCTTCAATATCCTGAAGTGAGACCTCCGCTGGTCGAACTAGGGTTATTGGAGACGTCAGGTTCTTTATGCTGTCCAAATCGAATTCAGCTGTCATTTTAATCCTTCGGAACATAGCATCTACAACAACTCTAGAATACTCTTTACTGTACACACTCTGTTTGTCCACATAATCCATAAGCAGATCTATTTTCCCCTGATAAGTTGCGACCTTATTGAACCCTATAGCTACTGTTTCCTTCGCTTCTTCCGGAAATATTTGATTGACAATACTAGTGAAGAGCAAGTCATACAGTTCGTTGTCTGAGTAATTCTCCCCAAGATGAAGATTAGTTAATTTCTTTAGGAAGTGTGGTGCGCCGTCTATTAATGTGATTTGTCCATGGTATCCCAAATTTTCGAGCAGAGCGGCCAATTGAAGAGCCACAAATGATCCATAAGAATATCCAATGAGATAAAATGGATCTGTTGGCTTCAAGAGGGCCTTCACATGCTGCCGAATAAAATAAGTAAAATATATGTATTATTATATCTCCGGTAAGTGAGAACCCATGTTTTGGAAATCTTTGTACACTTAAAAACTACATACTACAAAATACATTTAGGAATTGTACTTACATCCAATGTCTTTTGACCAATGTCACTGACACTTTCCAATTTAGCATATTGATGGAGTTGTAGAACATTCGCTCTGCTGTTCAAGCTAGTACCAATATTGTACCATGCTTTGCCCGCTGTACCCTCCAGTCCAGGAATTATTATATTGGGTGGCACAGTTCGCTTTGAAAGTCCCGCGCGTGTTTCGAGGGGATACAATATTTGATCGCAATGGGCTTCATCACCTAAGTTACGTAGCAGTAACTCCATACCCAATAACTTGCCCTCAGAGGCAAATATCATTTTTACAGCATCGGTATTATCTTTTTCCTTAGTGTCGGCGAATTCTTGCAGCTTCTGGAATGTGAGTGAACGCAAATCTTGTGGAGACAAAACTAATTCAAAGTCACGCTCAAGAGTTTGCTTAATTTCGACTGCCATCAATGAGTCCATGCCCATCTCAGATAGTGTTGTGCCAAGGGATACAGATTTGAGGTCCCGTATACCCATAATATTCATAACCGTATCGATAATACTTTCATTTCCGGAACGACCCGACATTTTCTCAGCAACGACCATACTGGCCACAATTGCCGATTCGGCCTTTAGCAATGTGTCCAACTCTTGTAGGCAGGACGAAATCCTTTGCTGAAGTGTACCTCCAATTTCCATATCAATTTTATCTTCAGCCATATCGGCAACCAGTCCAACTTCGCCAACAGCACCCCATTGAATGGCCTTGGCTGGCAATCCGTCCCTATACCTGCACTCAATAATGCGTTCCATTACTGAGTTGGCCATACCATAATTGCATTGTCCCGCATTTCCACGTCCACAGGACACGCTCGAAAATACAACAAAATGCTCCAGTTCAGGACATAAAGTGCGAGATAGTACATCCAAGTTTTTGGTGGCAATCGCCTTGGGTGAGAAGCTCTGCACAAATAGTTCCATATTTTGATTCGCAAAGATGCCGTCTCGTAAAACAACTGCCAGATTGAAAATGCCGCCAACTGGGCCCAACTGTGCAGCATCTTGCAACAGATTGCGGCAACCCTCAATTGTTGATATATCGGCAGTGTTTATTACAATTTCACAGCCGTAGGTCTTCCAAAGCCTGTTTGTAGCATACAATTGCATATAATTTGTCAAATAGTCAAAATTATTAAGCAGATAATATTTTTTAATTGGCCCATGAAATTAATCAGGACGTAGATAACGATGATGCTGTTAATTTAGGATTAAGATACGTGAGTGTGGTAAACAAATCTTAACTCTTTTACTTACTGGGATACATACTAATGTGCATACCAAATTTGGTTGCGAAAAACCCAAAACCTATATAATTTTTTTCGTTTTGGGAACAGAACATAATAATAATGAACATAATAATATTAATAAGCATAAATGTACATACGCAATTCGATAAGACTGATAGTCCTTGGTAATGCCGCGACTTGAACTAAGCACGAGCTTGCGCGCTCCTCGCAGGGTCATCCAATCTGCTAGTTCCATGCCAAAACCACCCAAACCTCCAGGAATGATGTATGTCAAATGTGGCTTAAAGTAGACTTGGCTTAGCACACGCACTGGTAAGGTCTCAGGTGCTTCTGGATTCTCACGCACTTTCACCACAACCTTTCCGATATGCTTGCCACCAATTAAATGCCTGAAGGCCTGCTCAATTTCCGGTGCCGGGAAGACTGTGACTGGCAGTGGTTGAATAATGCCGTTTGCAATATCTATATCTATGAGATTTTTC
This sequence comes from Hirtodrosophila confusa, assembly GCA_035043065.1. Lineage (NCBI taxonomy): Eukaryota > Metazoa > Arthropoda > Insecta > Diptera > Drosophilidae > Hirtodrosophila > Hirtodrosophila confusa. Next base: position 596,272 of record JAWNNI010000064.1, read on the forward strand.
AAATGCTGTATATGTAAATAGATTAATATGAATGAACTTTAGTTATAAGGGCATATTTAATAATTACGGCAATATTCTCAGCAGTAGCGTAAAGCAGAGTGTCGGCCAGTACGGCATGGAAAGTGATTTCTTTGAGGAAACATCCCATACCGAGCTTGGAATCGTTTGCCATATCGAATTTACCAATTTCAGAAAGTGTCCCGATTGACCAAGACACCTCACCGAAGCCAGAAGTTTGTCTTCTGACAAAGAATTCAACACAAAATCTACACCTTTGCCATGTGTTTCACGTTGCACCATTAGCTCAAAGGATGTATCACGCGAGTTGCCAATATGAGATTCTGCATAATGAAATATAAGTATGTTTTAAATTCTAAATACTCGCAATTTGAAAAAGATATATATACCTTTTAGTTGTGGGAAGGTATCCAAAAGATATTGTTTCTTTTGGGGTGAACTGCAAGTTGTATACACCTCCATATTATAGGCCAATGCGACTCGAATTGCGGCTAAGCCTATTCCACCGGTTCCAGCATGAATAAGTATGCTCTTTCCCTTCCGGATGTCGCTGCACATAAAGAATGCATAATACACAGTTATATAAACAACTGGAACCGTGGCCGCTTCCTCAAGAGACCAGTGATCCGGAATATCCCAAATAAGCTTCGAGGAACGTTCCACATAAGACGCAACGCCTCCTTTAACAACCATGCTCATTATACGTCGACCGGTATTCATGTTGATACCAGAGTATTCAAAGCCCAGAACTAAGCTTTGATCGAATCGGCTAGAGCCATATATTTCAACTGCCAATCGACCAGTTGCTAGCATTATGTCTCTGAAGTTTAACGAAGAGTAAGCGATTTTGATCTCGCATTTTTCTGGTACAAGGGGTCCCTCGAACCATCGCAAAGATGATAAGTCTCCGCGCTGAATCCAATTTGTATATATGTGATCAACTCTAGGCCTGAGCTCGTCATCAATTGGCAGCTGTAGATGTCGGAGACTACCCCATGAGCCCTACATGCAAAAGAAAATTATTAAATACTCTTAAGTAATTAATTATTTAAGTTAAAATTATGCTCACATGACGATATATGTTGAAAGCCATGCCCATTGACAACTGTGTCGAATAAAATGGATCTGATAGGTTGAACTCGGGCGCCTTTTTATCATCGATGAAGAAACATGTCACCAAATTACCATCGGGCTCCTTTCGCAAGCAATTTACTAATCCGATTAATCCGTTGAATTCTTCATTGAATGCGTAAACAAGAACAGGACTCTTGTTGTTAATAGCAGCTTGTACTTGACCTATCCACTCAAAGCTCTTATCACTATCAGATACTTTAACCACAGTCGGTTGAATTTGTAGTTTCTGGGACACCTTCTGGAGAAGTAAGAAAACTTCCTCGTTGTTGTCAATCGGAATCACCGTAATTAAGCGGAATTGCTCAGACAAGTTATGGACTAGACTGGTTATGTTTGTCGTTGGTCGTTCTCTCAACAAAAGGTAGCCATTACCAACAAGAACATTTTGAGCAGCTTTAATCACATTCTCATTGAGCTCACCACAAATTCCACCACCCACAACGAAATGATAATTCGATAATGTGGACAATGTTCCATTTTCGGTATGTATGCCAGTGATTTCGTCTACCTTTCTGTCGGTTAAGTACATAAATTCTCCGGTAACAACAGGCAAGTCTTCAATAGCAATGGTAAACTTGTCCAACACTGTGTCTCTTCCATCAGTATCAACTTCTACCATTTTGATCTTTAAAACAGCAATGTTCTCAAGGGCAATTTGGACACAAATTCGCGCGGCATTTGACATTGCTAAAGCTGGAGCTGGCAAGTATGGTAAAAATTCGTATTTTTCCAATACGGGTATACCCGGAGGTCTGCGTCTTTGCACAGGACTGGCATGCAGGCCAATAATTTCAACGCCACCCGCTATAATGCGGTTATTCTCTTGATCAACATGTACATCAAAAACGCGGTTCTCAGGATCCATTTGGGACATTAAATTGAAATGATGTACTCCATTAATTCGCAACTTTCTTATTTTCGTTGGAAGCAACAGAGAACGGGAGTCTGTACCCACAATATGGATTTGTAGCATAGCGTCCATAAATGTTACCCAGTTGTAGTCCCACTCGACCTTTCCATATAATCCATCGGAGCGAGCACTTCTTACTGCACGGAACCCTCCAGTGTAATGGTAGCCACGTAGCTTAAGCTCTTTGTAAAAGTCTTTTTTGGCGATCATGGGAAATTCCGAATCGGCTTTAAAACTATAAACTTCTGGTATGGTGGGACTTTCAATCTCTCTTATTGTTCCTGTAGCCACTAGAGTACCCGCTTCGGTTATCTAAAATAAATGTGGACTCAAAATGTTTTTGAAGTTTCATATCAATCGTTTCAAAACCTACCTCAAAATGACCCGAACCGTAATTAATCATAACATTCAGTTCAACAGGCTTTTTGGCTACCATATTTGTAGCCCTTATAAATTTCACGTCTTCAAATTCAACTGGAACATCCATATAACTAGGTCCATGATACATTAGAGAAAACGTTTCCCAAACGAGCAACAAGTAAGATGTAGCAGGTACTAAAACCTTACCATCTATGACATGTCCATTCATAAACTCTTCATTGTCATTTGTCAATGAAATGGTGAATACGCGTTCCCCACTGGACTTAGTCTTCATATTTTCATACTTAGTCACAAACCAATCTTCACTGTGATCCCAACGAATAATTGAACTAATGCTCGGTGTAGACCGGGAAACAGGGAACTCAATTTTAGGATATAAATTTGCAACAGGTATCATTAATCCGTTTTGGAATAATCTGTAAAAGTAAATGATTTGATATAAAAATAAATAAATAGTAAATGGTAGACGAGTATAAAGGCGAGTGAGCATTCGAGTGCATATATTACTTACTTGCCGAGAGCTGTCATCAGGAAGAGAGTATTGTTCTTGTTTCCGCGATTTGTCAGTGGGATATGTATACCACTTGGCATAGATCGCTTAAGGATAGCACCCAGTAAGCCATGTGGAGCAATTTCAATGGTCAATGCATTTTTCGGTAATAGAGCGAAGGTCTCTTCGAAAAGTACACTGCTCAGCAGATTGTTGGTGTGGTATTCGCCCGAACACAGTTTTTTCTCTGGTTTTTCCCACTCACTTTTCGGGACACTCGTACTAAGCCACCTAGCGGTCCTAGACTTTGGATATGGAATTGTCTGCTTCATATGCTTCAATAATTCAGGCCCCATCTGAGCTATATATCTTGAATGATATGCAATATTTGAGCTTGGCACTTCCTTTGCAAAAACATCTTTCGATTTTAATTCGTCCACAAATTGTCTAACATCATCAATTGGTCCAGAAATGGTGCATGAGTCGGGTCCATTGTGACAAGCCACTTCTAATGCAGCCGGCAGCATATTTTTAATTACTTTGTATCCAATGCCCACAGCGGCCATACCACCTTTGATTTTTGGAACATTAACACTAACGTTTCCCCGATAATATGCAGCAAGTATCATTTGTTCCGCACTCAGACCACCATCTGCATATGCACAGCCCAATTCTCCAACGGAATGTCCAATAATAAAATCGGGTTCAATATTTAGTGAACGCAAAACATCAGTTAGACCTATTTGTATAGCCGCAATGCCGACAAATGAGTTTAAAATATTCTGATAAATGGCAGGATCACTTGATGTTAGAATGCTTATGAGGTCTAGTCCCTTTGGCAATAACGTTTTATGGCATAGCTCGATGGACTCCCGGAATCGCGGTATTGACATCAGCGACAAGCCCATTTCGTTCCATTGCGAACCCATACCGCTGAATACCCAGACAATGGGGCGTTTGAGTCCAGTATAATGTTGTACATCCTTGGCCAATGCCTTTGTTGCTTCTGCTCCATTGTTGGGAAATACGCCATAACCTCTGAATACCATTCCGGACACTTCATCCTCTTGAATATTTTGCAATAACCTAATAAACTCGGCATCCAAAGGCTTCTTTTCGATCGTATTAAAGATTTCATCAACAGCTTCCTCCGTTCTGCCGGCCCAAGTAACAATTCGTGGTAGGTCATCTTCAGGTAAACCATAATTAGTTTTTGACTTGGGGAAAGCTTTTAAAACGGCATGAGCGTTAGCCCCACCAAAACCGAATGAATTTATTCCGATATAAGGCTTTGGGAGGGGAGTAGAATCTTTAACCACAATTAACCGTCCCTCCGCTAACGCCGTAATAGTAGATTTCACTTCAACAAAGTTTATGTTTGGAGCTATTAAGCCGGTTTCAAAAGCAAGGCAAGCTTTTACAAGGGAAGAGATACCTGAGGCGGCTTCTGAATGTCCAACATTCGACTTCACAGAGCCCACCAACAGGGGTTCCTTCCTTTGGCTACAGAGCACATTATCAATCGCCAAGCACTCTTCTGGATCACCCACTACGGTGCCAGTACTATGAGCTTCCAAATAGCCTAAGTCATTGGGAGTCACATCAATCTCCTTATAAAATTGTTGCAGTAGTTTCTCTTGAATTTTACCCGAAGGATAAGTAATACCCTCTGGTTTGTATCCATCACAGTTGGTTTTTGAATAAATTACACTAGCATAAACTCGCTTCGCGTCTCGTTTCTTTTGTAGAAATAGACTGTTGATTGTCTCGGAACGTGTGTAACCGCTTGCATCTTTGTCGAAAGGCCGACAATATCCATCTTGAGCTAGTACACCAAGTCTAGCATAGAAAACAAATTGGAAACTATTTGAAAAAAAAGACTTTCTATGTTAAAAAAATATGCTTACCGAGCAAATTGAAGAGTCACAAATGGATGAAGCAACAAATTCGAACCGCATATAATTGCGGAATCAATTTCACCATTTCGAATAGCACTAAATGCATTGTCTAAGGCGTACATTGAACTGGAGCAAGCAGTATCAAGTAAAAAGGAGGGACCCTCCAGTCCCAAGCTGTAGGATATCCTATTTGCCATCATTGCACGACTGCAGCCAGTGATACCAAAGCCACCTGATGACACTTTTTCATAGAACCAAGTTTTTTCCGATTCGGATATGCAAGCTCCAACATAGACTCCCGTTTTCGAACCACGTAGGGTCTTTGGGTTTATACCCGCATCAATAACCGCCTCATACGCCGTCTCTATTAATATTCGAGTTTGGGGATCCATAGTATGCGCTTGCTTAAAGTGCACACCAAAAAACGTAGCATCGAACTTTTCCAGATCGTTAATTTTACCAGAGCGCTTGGGAATCTCTGGATTAAAGTGACGCCAACGACGCTCATCATCATCAATCATGTCAATCTGAAAACATGTGTTTCCAATCAAATCAATTATGGATTATCTAGTTGAGAGCACGCTACGCTCTGTAAGTAGCGGAAAACTAAAAATGTCCTGGGCAAAAACAAGACAATTTCAATTTCGAATTGGTTCCTTAAAAACACGAAATGCATGTTTTTTAAATGCCGTGAAATTAAATAAATGTGCAAAAAAGCAAATTATTCTGTGAAATTGGTTCCAAATGGCATTCGGGGATTAATCCTCTAAATCGTTTTTGTTGAATGACTTTAACCATTTTCATAATTTACTGAATGTAAAGTCTGATCAATTTCAAAGAAAAAATTCTACTTGGCATTAAAATTGAATTGACAGAACCTCAATCTAATGTAAAACAAGTAAGAATGCTATAGTCGATTATACCCGACTACGAAACTCCCTGTACCCAGGTCAAAAATTTCCGATCGCATCTTCGTTAACTTACACATACATACACAGATACGCACACGCACGAGCCACAGCGCAAGCCAGGCATTTTAAGTTGTGACTGTGCTTCTTCTTCCCTTTGCTGCAGCACTGAATCTTCTTTAGTGAATAACTTAGGTGTTTATTATCCGATCGACTTGAAATTTGGACAGTAGATTAAGAGGGACTAAAGTATTGGACATGCCAAATCTTAAAGCTATATCTTGAAAATTGTAACTGTAAAACGGTTTTTATCGAATAGCGGGGGAACGGGGGAAGATATCTCAAATCTAAAATAAACTTGACCTGCTCCCGCTATACACGAACCTACATTCCAAATTTGGTGTCTCTAGCTCTTATAGTTGCTGAGATCCTTGCGTTCATACATACGGACAGACAAACGGACAGACGGACAGACAGACGGACATGGCCAAATCGAAATCTCTTTTGATACTGATCAAGAATATATATACTTTATAGGGTCGGAGATGTCTCCTTCTGCCTGTTACATACTTTTGCACAAATCCAATACCCCTTTTTACCCATTTTATGGGTACAGGGAGTAAAAAAACAAGTAAGAATGTTATAGTCGAGTTTACCCGACTACGAAACTCCCTGTACCCAGGTCTAAAACATCCAATCACAGCTACGTCCACTTACACATACATACACAAAGACGCACACACACAGGCGGCAAAAACGACAGCGCAAGCGAGGCAATTTAATTGGTGGCTGTGCTTCTTCTGCCCCCCTCTCGCTGCATCACTGAATCTTCTTTCGTGAATAACTTCCGTGTTTATTATCCGATCGACTTGAAATTTGGACAGTAGATTGAGAGAGACTAAAGTATTGTACGTGCCAAATCTTAAAGCTATATCTTAAAAATTGTTACTGTAAAACGGTTTTAATCGATTTGCGGGGGAACGGGGGAGATATCTGAAATATGAAACAAACTTGATCTGCGTATGGTATACACGAACCTACATTTTACATTTGGTGTCTCTAGCTCTTCTAGTTGCTGAGATCCTTGCGTTCATACAGGCAGACAGACGGACAGACAGACGGACATGGCCAAATCGAAATCTCTTTTGATACTGATCAAGAATATATATACTTTATAGGGTCGGAGATGTCTCCTTCTGTCTGTTACATACATTTGCACAGATGTAATACCCCCTTTTTACCCATTTTATGGGTACAGGGAGTAAAAATAGGTAAATTGCGTGCAAGGATATTTATTTTTTTATCCAATTCATTTTAATATTTATATTTAAACATAGTAAATCGACCAACTATTGTCTTTTAAATAAAAAAAGATGTTTACATTTATTAAACACATTTTTATTTAAAATCGAAATACTCAAAAACGCTCCCTTAAACTATTTTGGAACTTTTTTTCGATGTTCGGAATTGCAAATTTTGTAAAAGTTTGTAATCTAGTAGTTACTCTCAAAGGAATATTGTTTCACCTTTTTAAATGCAATACAAATTTAAGTGCAGTTCTCAATTCATAAAAATTCGAAAAACACTTGTTTTCTTTTTACATATGTAAGTTTTCCAAAGCGTTAGAATGTTAAACAATTTGGACGCATCAATTGTTAAATTATAAGAAACTTAGTAAGTGTTATTTTTAAAGCTATAAAAATACGTAGTCATCATTTATATTTTGATTATTAAAATAAATATTTATGGAACGGTCGCTAATAATGTGTAGCCTAGTTCTTATTATCAAGTTTGATTTATTTTTAACTATGATTATTATGCAATCGGTGTATCCACAAACCTTGTTGTAGAGGTTGTACTCGTACTCGGATATATTTTTACAATTAGGAAATTTGCCGGCCATTCCGGAAATAACAATATCATCGCCATCTGTTTCAGGACGAGATCTAGAGTATTTTTTATCTTTTTTCACCAACATATCGGCCGCCATTGCACTTGGTTTTCACAATTAATTCTCACTTTTGCACTAAAACTGATCACAACTTTGCTATAGCTAACTTCTGTTTCGTTTTTGGAAAGTAATCCAGCGAAATTGGGCGTTCGATTTGCTAGACAAGTAGCAACTAAGCCCACAAATTTTCCATTAGCTGCTTTTATACACTTGTTGACCCTCAAAATTACAAATTCAAAAAGGTACACAAATCGTGAATACGTTGACCACACACAAAGTCAATGAATTGAATAAATAAATTGTTTCAATTACATTTAAAGTGCAGAAGTAAAAGTCAATATATAAGTAGTACTTATGTGCTTGAGCTGACAAACCATCAAAAGATTCGATATTAATACCGTAAGCTTTCGATAGTATCGACAAAGTTTGTAACAACGATTGTATGAAAATAAAAAGCTCACTTTTTTGTCCGTCTAGTGATTTTAAATAAACTTGCCAAAAAAGTGGAGTCAGGTTTTAAGCTTAACAATCTTGGTAACTTTCGCCTAAGAACATTAATCCTTGAATCATAAAATGTTTATTAAAATCGATAGTTTTTTGTTGATTGTATTGTCCTGTTTATGCGCTAAAAACGCACATGCACAAAATCAGATTTTAATTAAATTTGATTTATTGACATGTCCTAGCGCTACAACTTTAAAACTTTTATATATAATACAAAATATTGATCCTAATATTGACTAGTTTGTAATTATTAATATTTTTGAGACAATTAGGACATGGATTTACTATAGAAGATAACAAGTTTTACTTGTACTAATAATTTTCTTATTTTATTTTTATTGGGTTTTTTCTTTATTCATATTATATATTAATTGATTTATTCATTTCATGATTGTTTGTTTTAAGTAATTTTTAAAGTGTTTTATTGAACTGTGAATTGCCTCTGATTGTCTTAAAATAGTGTGGTAGATGATTCCATGCTCGAATAGCATTTACTCGTACATATGTACTTAGTATATAGTATTTTTTAATTTCAATTTATGTCTTTAAAACGTGACATTTGTTTTTTGTTTAATAATTCTTTTTATAAATAAAAACAATTTAATCATAAAATGGAAAATTAAGGTAGAAGGACAATCTTCGATTGTGAATCACAAAACAATTCAAATTACATTGCTACTACTGATGGTGTCATTGTTTTGCTGCTCTATTTCAACCTTCATTCCATATACATATGGTAAATATATATTGTATAAGTTCGAGCTTATACTTGCGTTTTAAAAAATTAAAACCTTTAACATTTACTGAATGCTTGGGAAAAGGAAATAAGTGGGTTTTGGATAAGTTGCGTGGCTTAAGAGGCCGTTGTTCTTCTTAGTCCTTGACGCTTGATGATATTCATGTAGTTTATTTATTGGGCAAACCATAGAAAAGTCCACCAAGAGAAAAACTTAAAATTATCTCAACTCCTGGCCTTTGTTAAGCAAATATCCATAAAAAATATGTAATCCAGGATCCCTATTACGAAAATCTAGACAAAACCTCTTTAAACCTGAAATTTATTATTTCTTGTCAATATGTGTGTGCTTGTTCAAATAATCTCTTTAACGGTGCTTAGGTTATGAAAGAAAGATGGATTTAAAATTGTAGTGGCTGAAAATTGAATGAAATTAAGTGATATCAATATGGATTTGCTATTTATGCTTTAAGTTGCCTTTACACATCTTATTTTGTCAAACATTGTAGAAAACATTTATAAATAGTCTAATTTGTTTTCCACTGAAACTTAATTTATCAAGTATACGTAAACGAATACTAGTGTGCTTATGTAAATGTATGGGTAAGTACCTAAGTCGTTGATCATTCGAGTAGACTTGAATTTCGTAATTGTTTAAAAGTTAATGAACTTGAACAAGCCGTTAAATGCAAATCAGAATCGTTCGTCCAACTTGTCTAATAAGATTCGTATGCATATGCGATTGCTATCAGTAGTACTCTGTGCACCTGTAGATTATGTATAGAAAACAAAAACCATCAGGTGTGTTCTACATTACGACGACAATTTTAAGCTCAGTTGTTGATGTGAGGATCACCTTGAAAGATCGGACCAAACATTTTTATTCATTCCGGCCTCAAGGACATCTTTTTGAAACACCATTTTTAAATACGCCAAACTATACCTATACCCATTTAAAATGGGGAAAGGGGTTATAAAACTGTGCAAATGTGTGTAACAGGCAGAAGGAGGCATCTACGACCATATAAACTATATACCATAAACAAAGAGCATTTTTAAACATTTCTCACTCAAAGAGCCTCTTTTTCTTGCTCTTGGAAAGATGATGCAGAAAAAAATGTTGTTCTCAATATTTTTGACTATCTCTGTGTATAGTTATATATTCTTGATCAGCATTAACAGCGGAATTGTTCTAACCCTGTACGACCGTCCGTTCGATTATCTAAAGACGTCGATCTCAGTGACTATAAGAGCTAGAGGAACCATATTTGCCTATGGGTTAATGTATACTTTGACCATGTACGTGTTTGTAAGTATGACGCCAAAAATCAAAAGTCATCAAAAGAAAGTTGCAGCTTGAGACATCTCCGACCCTATTAAGTATATATATTCTTGATCAGTATCAAAAGAGATTTCGAGTTGGTCATGTCCGCCTGTCCGTCTGTATGATAGCGATTGGATTTGTAATACGTTGGTTACTTTTAATCTACTGTCCACATTTCAACTTGATTGGATATTAAACAAGGAAGTTATTCACGATAGAAGGTTCAGTGCTGCATAGTGGGGGGGGGAGAAGAAGCACAGCCGCCACTTAAAATACCTCGCTTACGCAGTGGCTCGTGTGTGTACGGCTTTGTGTATGTGTGTGTGTATGTGTAAGTGGACGAAGATGTGATTGGAAGTTTTAGGCCTGGGTACAGGGAGTTTTGTAGTCGGGTATACTCGACTATAGCATTCTTACTTGTATTTCTTTCACAATGTCTCATAGTTTATAAAAGTGACTCCTTTTTAAAATTTTGGTAAATCGTTTCGGCGGTAGAGATCATAAGACCTTAAAAATTGTTCCATTTTGGTATTAATATAATTGTTTCTAATTTTTGTAACAGAATTACTTATATTCAAACGTTTCACTCGAGTTTCTTTGTTCCCGTCGCGACGGTGTGTTTGCAATATTCAGACCCGGGTTCTAGACTAGGGAATTGTATTATTTTTCTTGATATAATTTTGAATGTACAGACTCACATTTAAAATGCATTATTTGTGTCTTCAAAATGTTTCTGTGGTTTAGGAAACATGCTAGATTTTGGGTCCGCAATGCCTCGTTTTTAATTGGCGCCTCCTAGTTTGCAGTTCATATGACAATTAAGGCAAACGTAAATCAGACAAATACTCAATCATGTTGCAAGTCTTAAAAAAAACTTGGCACAATTTTTATCATACAAAACAACAAAGATTGCCAATGATTGTTGCTAATAATCTGCAGAAGTGGCTTGATTGCGGGCAGGAAATGCCCAAAAGGCTTTTCACAATCAACGGCAATCAAACGTTTTAGATTTTACATACCTTTTGTGCACTACATATATGTATGAATGTGTATGTATGTGAGTGCATATTTGGCTATTTGTCCAGGGGCAAATTATTCTAACAGGCAGTGTCAAATCAAATATTTTGAGTAAGCACAGTAGGGGTTTTATTGTTGCATAGTGAACTTAAGCTTAAAATCCTACTTGATATCCATATGTACGCACCTATGTATACATGTCTATATATACATATCTTATATATATATATACTTATATATACATATTTGCATTTCACGTGACAGAAATTATTTGTTTAGAACAAATGTCACATTCGAAGTACGAATGTGTTGAACATCAAAGTCGAATAAGAAATGTCTAGTCAAAATGCTTTACTTAAAGATATCATGGTCCAGGTCTGAAGTACACGCAGACATTCCACATACCAAAAACAAGTAAGAATTCTATAGTTGAGAATACCCGACTACGAGACACCCTTTACCCCCTATGCCAAAGGTTACCAAACACATCCTCATAGACTTAGACATGCACACACACATACATAAATAAGCACACACATAAATAACAGCGCAATGCGGTGCAAGCGAGGCATTTTCCTTCTTTATTCTACTGCCTTGACTCTTGTATCTAGAATTACTTCCGTGATTATTAACCGATTGTCAAATTAGCACAGTGGATTAAGAGTAACCCAAGTATAATACATATCAAATCCCAAGGCTATATCTTTAAAATTGTGGCTGTAAAGCGTTTTTATCGAATTGCGGGGGTGTGGGGAAAAGTATTCAGGATATAGGTATTTTGCCGAATTCTGTTGGAGGCGGTGGTTGTGGGCGCAAGCGGAAAATATTATACCATAGAACTTACGAAAACGATTGCGATCATTCGGACAGAAAGATGGACTTTGACAAAGTCGAGTACAAGCTCTCGTTAATTTTTTGTATTTATTTTGGGAACCCAGCGTATATTTGGTAATCGAAAAATTACTCAAATATTTGGCGTTGCGTAATAAATAATCATTTGGTGTTACGACATATGGCAAACAAATTAGTCGAATTTTTGACTAGTAAGTCAATATATATGCGAATTCTGCATAATTGCGAGATTTAACATGGATGCCAAAGAAGCCCCAAAAGCCAGTTTTGAAAAAAACGGACTATGCTTACGGCGTGTTAGAGTTGTGAAACAATACCCGTAATTGAGTAGTGCTCTCCGTGCGATAATCGCATTTAAGTTCAAGATCGTCTCTCTATCTTATCAGTCAAGAGCAGAAACTCAAGCTCGGAGAGCGAATATCACTCACCTGCAGCTTAATGCTCTGAAGCTTTTAGCTTAAAGCTCGTTTATTGAGCATTTCCATAATTTAAAGCCAAATGTATCTGATCGTTCCAAAGCTTCAAGCGGCAGTGTTAATTGAAATTCGCTCGCGTTCACAGCGATTGGAGCTGGTTGCAATACGAGATTACAAATTTCTCTGCTTAAACAAAAAAAGATTAACAAAGCGCTAATCAACAGTTGTGAGTCTTTTTTTGACCAAAAGTCAAGGTTATCATAAAACTGCACAAGACAAGTACTCTTTCAACATTTAAGCAATAGTTATTATTTTAAGGAAAATCCCCATAAACGCTTCTATATAATTTATTTGCCGTCATTGCCTACTGGGAATTTCTCATAGGCTAGCCTCAATTATTGTTTATACTTTTAAGTATGCATACACAAGTTTACATATACATACATGCTAATACAGTCATTTAACTGTGTCAAAAAAAACAACTGATTAATTTTTGTATCTACTTTTAGTGAGATTATAAACAGGTCAAACATGATCCACAGGTTTTCTTTAGAAATTTTCAGCCGCATACATACTCGTATACTACATTCACATTAAGCATGTATGTAAGTAAAAATATATGTATATATATATATATATTAAGGCTCTCACTTTTAATGACGTAGTTAGCTTTCAAGATTATGACATATTATTCCAATACAATTTGTAGTTATTCTACTCGTACATATAGTATACGTACTTAGTAGTTGTCAATATAATTAGTCAAATAGCTGCTGTGTGAGGTACACATCTTTGCGGTCTTTCTGGGTAATAACAATGTATTTATTATTCATATCAAATCTTAAGGCCGGCTACGCGCACTGGCAACACTCCAGCAATAATTGGCTACAGACTGCCGTATATGTACATATGATTGTACATCTGACAGACATTTGATGGGCTTACATTAAATAGTTAATAAAAATTACAAATTATTATATTAAAAGGAAAATAGTATAAGCTGTGACTAACACTGGCAATGGTTTGCACTAAAAAGTTTAACAAAATCTGGCAAATTTAAAAAAATAAGATTAAATTCAAATCTTAAGGCCGGCTTACGCATACTGGCAATAATTGGTTACAGACTGTCATATACATTTGACATACATTTTATGGGCTAACACTAAATAGTTAAATCAAATTAAAATTATTATAAGAGAAAAGTAGTGTAAACTGTGACTAACTAATGGCTTACATTAAATAGTTAACAAAAAATGCAAATTTATCAAACAAAATATAGAATAAGCTCTGACGAACACTGACAATGGCTTGCCAGACTTCACTGGCACATAAAATGGTCAAACATTCGACGGGCTGCCAGTGTGTGTTAACGGGTCTTTAAAATTAGTTTTCATAAATAGCTAGCCAATATTTGCAATCTAGCTGAATCATTTTCTAACTACTCGTACGTAAAATAATACTTATTTTCAATTGCAGATCAGAATGGAAGTGCATCAAAATCTCTTAATGGTTGTCATATCCATTCTAAGCGTGGCGCTTTTTTCATGTGCGAATGCTGCACCACAGCAAAGTTCGATTGCGGAGCAGAACATCCAGGATATATTCAATACAAATCCCAATGTTCCAACTCAGACGCAACGCTCCAACGGGATTGGCGATGTGGTTACTCCCGTCCCCATAGATCCCTCTAATCCACTGATTGACTTTACCTCTATCAGTGGAAAGACGGCTACGTGTAATTGCGTGCCCTACTATATGTGCGATCCTTCGTCAAATAGTATCACTGAAGACGGCTCCTTCGACGGATTTGGAGTTATCGATATTCGATTCGGCGATGACGATCCTGTTTGTCCCTCATCAGTGGACGTTTGCTGTGCCGGCAATCGCACACGCAATGAGGTCCTAAATCCAACGCCACTGGAAGAGAGACCGAACCAGCCGCGAGGCTGTGGAATTCGCAATTTAGGTGGATTGGATTTCACACTTCCTGGTTCCACGCGAAGTGAGGCAGGTTTTGGCGAGTTCCCCTGGACTATAGCCCTATTGCACGCCAGCAACTTGAGTTACTTCTGTGCCGGCTCACTAATCCACCCACAGGTGGTGCTCACTGCAGTGCACTGCGTACAAAACCACGCGCCGGGCACTTTTCTGGCCCGAGCTGGCGAGTGGGATGCACAAACTACCAGGGAGCGTCTACCATTCCAGGAACGTACGGGACAGCGAATCATTTTACATCCGCAATTCAACATCAGGAACGTAGCGAATGATTTTGCGCTCGTTATCCTTACGCAGGAATTCACATTGGACGATCACATCAATGTGGTTTGTTTGCCCGCCCAGGGCGCTGCCCCAGCGCCCAGAACCACCTGCTTCTCCACCGGCTGGGGCAAGGATGTCTTTGGTGCCGCTGGCAAGTTCAGTGTTATCATGAAACGAGTGCCTTTGCCAGTAGTTGACTTCAATACGTGCCAGAACCAACTGCGTGGCACACGACTAGGCCCCAAGTTTGCCCTGGATCGCTCCTTCATGTGTGCGGGCGGACAGCGGGGTGTGGACACCTGTCAAGGCGATGGTGGGGCACCACTTGCGTGCCCGATTGGTTTGCCCGCTGAGAACCGTTACCAACAAAGTGGCATTGTTGCCTGGGGCATTGGCTGCAACGATGAGGTTCCAGCGGCATATGCCAATATTGCCACGGCAAGGAATTGGATTGATCAACAAATGCTGTCCAATGGCTTTGGCACTGCCACATATTCGGCCTAAGATTGGCCGAATGTCTCCATGTCACCTGTTACA
Organism: Hirtodrosophila confusa; assembly: GCA_035043065.1. NCBI lineage: Eukaryota > Metazoa > Arthropoda > Insecta > Diptera > Drosophilidae > Hirtodrosophila > Hirtodrosophila confusa. The sequence continues at coordinate 611,607 of JAWNNI010000064.1, forward strand.
AAAACAAAACCATCTAATAAAATCAAATAAAACACATATTACATTAAATTCAGGCTTTTAGCTCACAAGCTCTGCGAAATCGCTATGGATGTAGTCAAGGACTTTTAAATTGGGTGGTTGGGTGGCTCTGCCATATTAGCTTACATACGTTGAGCAAGTTGCAAAAGCAGCTTCTGTCATACGCAAAATTTCAAAGTAGAGTTGACTGCGTGTCGAGACACGACTAACACGCCCAAATCGACTGGAAGATATATGTGTACATTTATTTTTACACTCTTTATCCAAATATACGGGCTACTAAAACTGTGCAAATATAGGTAACAGACAGCGTAGTCGGGTATACCCGAGTTGAGCGTTATTAGCTTTTCTATGAAAAACTTTTTGGTTTATACAGATATTGCATCTCAGCAGTTGCTAGTTTAATTATACTTCAATAGTTTACTCTAATTTGTTTTTATCAAAATCGAACCACTTTATTATGTAGCTGCTCTAGAAACAACCGGTCGAATACTGTTTTTCTGTATACAAAATATTACTGCAAGGAAACATACAAAAGTATTGGCACAGTAAGCATTTTCGAACTTGCACCCATCTTGGAGCTGTTTCTGGTAGCAAACGTCCATTTCAAATATTTTTCCTGCATAGACCTATTTATTTCCTACAAAACTCAGTGAACATATTTTAACTTTAACATAATAGTAATTTTATTAATTTAATTAAATATAAAATGACATATTTTCAAGGCATATTGCTGCAAGGATATATATCTTGGGCACGCCTTAGATATATCTTGTTTTGTTTTTGTTTTTACTTGAATTAACATTTAATGCGTGAAGTGATCATTATTAAAAACAACAGAAGTCAAAGAGCATGAAGAACAGAACATAAAACACAGGACGTGAATCACAGACGGGGAAAATTAACACGATTTGTATTATGCTCGTTTTGTGATTGCCAAATTTGTGTATCGGAATCAGCAATCAAAGTATTCAGCAGGTTGAGTTTTGTATTTCACTCGTATATGAAGTATCATTTATCGAAATTCTCTTCTGAATGCAGTACAAATATCATTGGATCGTTATCCGTTTTTGACCCCAATCTGTAGAAGCAATAATACTGAAAAAAAATGAATAAATCAAGTTTTCTTAAATAGAAGAGGTCGTGCGTGTTCATGTCGCAACGTGTTGGTTTCTTTTTTTTTTGACACGAGCCCATCTCTAACTCATAGACATGCTCTGAGGCTGATGTTAGTTCATATCCTTAATGTTTGAGGCCAAACATATAAATACGAATGACAAAGATTGCGGCTTTAATTAAGAGCTCCGTCGGCGACAAATTAAGTTAAAGATGCAAACAAATGCGTCCTTAGACCGAAATGGTGTCAAAATTCTTCTCACTTCAAACACGCCCACAAAGTGTTGCAATTATATTTGTCATGCATGCAGAGCAGCTGCGGGTAGCCAGCAGAGCCAAAGTACGCACACAGATACACACACACACACACCCGCACACACACACCCGCACACACACACACACACACACACATACACATTTGGTGTACTCGTAACTGAAAGTAAAGGCTGCAAAAGAGATGGAGCCGGAGATGGCTGAACTGGTGACGGTAGCGACAAACGTGGCACAGACTGCACCTGCATTTGAATTGCTGCATCTGGATTCATGCTGCTGCTGCCAGCTGCCTGCTGCTTACTGCAGCTTGTGGCGCCACGCCATGCCACGAGAAGCCAGGCCGAGTCGAGTCTCATTTCAGTTGTGTCCGTCCACGAGCGCGCTGCTCGTTAAGCGAGCTGCTGTGGAAGTAGAAGGTGACTGAGCCGCTGTAACTGCAACTGTAACATAACATGTGCTTAACCCAAAAGCAGACGCAGCGCCCTAGCGCCACCCTGCCACCAGCCCATCCCACACCACACCACGTCACGCCCCGACCCGATCCGACCCTACCCGCCTCGCCCCGCTGCATGACATGTTACAGCCTAATTGCAGTTTTTCAAATGTTGCAGTTGCTTCCGAAAAAATTAGGGTCATGGAATTTTAAAGACGCCTTTGCCATTGGAGTAGTTGTGGCTTAAAGGACACAATTGCTGCGCAATTGCCGCAGTTGAGCAAACGCAACGTGGCAGCAGCGGATGTAATAACAGAGTATGGCAAGAAATGGTATGCCACGGGAATGTTCGCTGCGGGAAAGTGCCCACATTTTCATTCAAATGAAATTCCCTTATAATCGCATCCAAAAACTGCACTGAAAACCAGTTACCGCCCAAATAGTTTATTTTCTAATTTTTAATTAAAGTAAGTAAGATTGTTGCAGTCGAAAAATCTCAACTGCAGTAAACTCCTATAAAGGTGTGGCAGATATAGATTTTGCTCATTTGCGGGGGAGGGTGGTGATGATCTTAATACCCGTACCAAAATGTATTGTTCTAGCTTCACCACTTCACCCACTTATTTTTTCTTTCATAGTTAAGTTAGAATGTTTCTGTCTGCAGGTACGAACTGCAATATACTCTGTTCTCAGAGTTATAGTTTTATGGAAGTGTCATCTTTCAAGAAGTTCACAAGCAGTCTGTTTATAAGCGATCCTTATAACTCTTATAACGTTGTAAAAACTGAACCGTTTTACACGCCGAAAAATATATATAACATTTATTATATTTTTATTAAAATAACAAAATTTCGTATTTTAGATTTGAATTGATGGGCGAACAAAATTAAGCTTTATTTGCCAATTAAAAAAGAAAAAACAACACAAATCTGGAGTACAAATTCTTTTATCGGATAATAAAATAAGCTTTCCAAAATATCATATAATCTACGGTTTCTGTTTGTGCTGAATAACCGACCAGTATGGATGAATTAAATCTTTAAGGTCAACTTTTGGCTTATAATTTCCAGCTAGGGCAGCGTATTGTATTTACAGTACAATCCGTTTTTTATACATACGGCCTTAACCAATAACTTAAATGAGCATCGCTTCAAGGCTTAAGTGTCTGAACATTGGTGGCTCGGAGAGAGAGAGAGTATTCGTATCCGGAACAGAAATGATTGGCATAATGATGCCAGCCAGCTGCGGCTGTAATAAGTTAAAGAGCATTTACCAACAGACACGCCAGGATATGCCCATCTTCACTCCGACTGCCTACCCTTTATAAGAGAAGCATAGGCGAGTCCCTGGTGAGGTGGAGGCATGACTCGGGCAATGGAGAAAGTTTCAGCAGGAGGCCATCACAGGCTGCATAAATTCCATAAGGACACCATCAACCTGCCACACCCACTCTCACGCCGCCTACTTATGCGTCGATTTTGGTGCCTAGGCGTTGTAAAATAGTTGAAATATTTGAGAAACTTTTCCCGACTTAATGAGGGCTTAAATGGCTTGCATATATGTATGCAATTGCTGGTTGCCGCTATTCATTTCAGTTTTGGAAAGGCAAACATCACTTTTCACAGACCTCGAGGGTAATTTTTAAAAATTTAATAAGACATATTATAATTTTCCCACGAAAAACGGTTCAGTATCGACAACAAAGCGGTTTGATTGGGCTGATCTATGGATTTATTGATAACTTAAAATATTTAATTACTATAACTAGTTAGAAAATATACAGTGAATGTTCGCAATAATTAAAACAAAAATTATAAATAAAATGTCTAAGGAAGACTGAGGAAAAATATCTAAAATGAGATAAGTAAGTAATTACCATGCTACAACATAAATACTAAAACAAAAAATGATTTTCACAAATAAATGTTACTACGATTTTGAAGAAAATCGGCTTAAGTTTAAGTTGATTTAAATTGATTATTATAATAATAATTATTGATTCAAATTTTGCAAATATGACTCCATTTTTAGGTGGAGCTTGGCCAACTCGAGTCGGGTATTAATGCTAATCAATAACTGTACATACTTTCGCCGGTTACATTGTTACAGCTTAAAGCCATTCAATGGCAAGTTGTTCAATTCAGAACTTTTTATATATTTTTTACTCCTGTACCCATAAAATGGGTAAAAAGGGGGTATTACATCTGTGCAAATGTATGTAACAGACAGAAGGAGACATCTCCGACCCTATAAAGTATATATATTCTTGATCAGTATCAAAAGAGATTTCGATTTGGCCATGTCCGTCTGTCTGTCCGTCTGTCCGTCTGTCCGTCTGTCCGTCTGTCCGTCTGTCCGTATGAACGCGTCGATCTCAGCAACTACAAGAGCTAGAGACACCAAATTTGAAATGTAGGTTCCTGTATACCATACGCAGATCAAGTTTGTTTCATATTTCAGATATCTCCCCCGTTCCCCCGCAAATCGATTAAAACCGTTTTACAGTAACAATTTTCAAGATATAGCTTTTAGATTTGGCATGTACAATACTTTAGTCTCTCTTTATATACTGTCCAAATTTCAAGTCGATCGGATAATAAACACGGAAGTTATTCACGAAAGAAGATTCAGTGATGCAGCGAGAGGAGGGAAGAAGAAGCACAGCCACCAATTAAATTGCCTCGCTTGCGCTGTCGCTTTTGCCGCCAGTGTGTCTGTGCGTCTTTGTGTATGTGTGTATGTATGTATGTGCAAGTTGGACGTAGATGTGATTGAATGTTTTAGACCTGGGTACAGGGAGTTACGTAGTCGGGTATACTCGACTATAGCATTCTTACTTGTTTTAACAAGTTGACGTTCTTGTTTCGAGAGAAACTGCAAATGAAAATTAAACTTTTCAAGCGAACTAACACAGACTGTAAGCATAAACTGATGGCAGCGCGAACAGGAGCTCAACGAAAAGGCGGACAAGCTGCCGTGTAGTACGAATACGTGAAGGAAAGATGAAATTCTCGGTGCAGAAAAATGTTCCATTAATTTTTACATACAATGACCTGAATCAGCGTTTTTGGTGCCTTGCTTCCTTCGTAGCCTGGACTACGGTGTGGGCGTGGGCGTGATGGAGGCAGTGACTTCACCAATTTCAATGGGACGATGATGCAGGCGTGTTGTGGCCAAGGATTGCTTCCCGATGAATTCGGGCTCAGGTGGGAGTTTGCGCATTTACCATTGCACCACAGCATGCAATGTGGCTGTGCTGGTGCTGGTGCTGATGCTGAAAGGCGTTGCTTCAAACGTGCGGAGAATCTAAAACAATTTGTAAACAGGCAAGGGATAGCACAGGGAACGTGCAAGAAGCTTGAAATAAATATATAATAACACACCGATTATGGTGTACCCTCGGCAGGCGTACTAACTAAAACGGTCAACAAAAAATAAATGAAAAACTAACATTTAGCTATATATATGTTTTACTTTCGACTTATGTTAATCTCCATTTCGCATTTTATTTTATATTATTTTATTTGTATTGCCGTAATGATTTGAGACTCAACAATAATCAAAGCACATGCCATAGGGCCTTGGCCTTGTACAGATCTATTTCGGAAGTAGCCACACTTCCGCATCAGCGACCAATGCCACCAACCCCACTAATTAGGCATCCGGTTCACAACTGGTGCGCAAGAAGCATTTGAGAATTCCGAGTACTCATCAGTTGCAAATATTGCTCGGAAATTACGTTGTGTGTGTTTTGTAGCTGTGTCATGGTATCCATAGCACCTTTTCAACGACTTTGTGGTTCATGGTTAGCTTTAATCCCCAAGGACTTTTTCCACCAAAGGGTCCCGCGTCAAAGGCTACATGTTAGTGTTTTTTGATCAAATAAAAAATATATATTTTAATTCAACTCTTACGGCAAGACCCTTAGGCCTTACAACAAATCACAGCAAGTTTAATGAGTTCAATCCTAGCTTAAATTCAAGTAAATACCATGGGTAAATTATTATTATTATTTTTTTAATTCTTCAGATCCTATCTGATACACAATAAATTAACTAGTTATTGATTAGAGTACATATACTAAGGAATTAACATTTCTTGATGAAAGTTACGAGGCAAAATTTACTCTATATGTATAACTCAGAATGGACTTCACAAATTAAAAATTCTTCGTTGCACAAGGCGCATGATATAGTTTAACTGCTCTTAGCCGGCCAGCCAGTCAGTCACTCACAATTTTGCCAGCCTTTTCATTTGCAGTAGACTGAAATAAGGCACCAGCAACCAAATTATACAGGAACTCAAAGTTGGCAGCGTTCGCTCAAGCAACAAAGGTCAACATGACAAAAGCCTGCAATTCCGCACTCTGCTTCAATTATACTGATCTGGAATAATAAAATTATTAAAGCAGAATGTACTCGTAGTTATTAAAATAAATTTAATTGTTCTTTGGGAAAATACTCAAACTGTCCTTCATAGAGTAAGGTACGAATATTGTATGTGCGAAATATAAATTAGTTAGTTATTTACGTTAGTTTATTTTGGCTTAAAATAAATTTAATAGTTTTCTTCTCAGACCTTAGGTTACTTTTAATAAACCTTTGTAACTGGGGAATGTGGCTTTCCTTTTTACTCCCTGTACCCATAAAATGGGTAAAAAGGGGGTATTGGATTTGTGCAAAAGTATGTAACAGGCAGAAGGAGACATCTCCGACCCTATAAAGTATATATATTCTTGATCAGTATCAAAAGAGATTTCGATTTGGCCATGTCCGTCTGTCTGTCCGTCTGTCCGTCTGTCTGTCCGTATGTATGAACGCAAGGATCTCAGCAACTATAAGAGCTAGAGACACCAAATTTGGAATGTAGGTTCGTGTATAGCGGGAGCAGGTCAAGTTTATTTTAGATTTGAGATATCTCCCCCGTTCCCCCGCTATTCGATAAAAACCGTTTTACAGTTACAATTTTCAAGATATAGCTTTAAGATTTGGCATGTCCAATACTTTAGTCCCTCTTAATCTACTGTCCAAATTTCAAGTCGATCGGATAATAAACACCTAAGTTATTAACTAAAGAAGATTCAGTGCTGCAGCAAAGGGAAGAAGAAGCACAGTCACAACTTAAAATGCCTGGCTTGCGCTGTGGCTCGTGCGTGTGCGTATCTGTGTATGTATATGTAAGTTAACGAAGATGCGATCGGAAATTTTTGACCTGGGTACAGGGAGTTTCGTAGTCGGGTATAATCGACTATAGCATTCTTACTTGTTAAACCTTTGAAGAGGGTGTTATAATTTTGTCTCTTCCCACAAATTTTATATATTCTTGATCAGCATCACTAGCCGACTCGATATAGCGATGTTCGTCTGTCTCTTTATTTCTATGCACACTAGTCTCTCAGTTTTGCAGCTATCTTGAGGAAACTTGGCACAGATCGTTTGATCAAAATCGGACCACGTTATTATATAGCTGCCATGGGGAAAGACCCTTTAATAAATTTGGACTAACTCTAATTGTATAAGGCGACTTTTAGCCCGTGAATTTCAGTCGAGTTTCCACTAAAAACTTCGTTGTATGTACGCGAAATTTACGCGAAATTGATAAACAAGATTTAAATTTGTAAAATCAACTTGTGTACTTTAAACAATAGTCGATGAGTATGTAAAAGTGTATGTACAATAGTGCAGGGAAACAGACAACATCGATGTACGCTAAACAAAACGGAATCTTTAGGAAAAAGTAAAAGATGCTTACATAGTTTTGAGCATACATATACATATAGATTAAAGCTGCAAATAGGTGAATATTACAAGTAAAATATGTTGTTTAATACCATTTAAATATAAATAATGTGTATGCAGTATAATGTGTGGCAGATGCTGGCTCAAATTAGAGAGGTTCAACCGTAGTTACAAAATGGTGATTAATAAATTAACTACTATTTTAAAGCTTTATCCATTTGAAAGACTAATACTTGAAAAACATATTTGTGAGATGTGCATGGTGAATAATGTTAGATTTCACTTGCAACACTTTAATGAGCTGGATATACATTTACATGTGTACTACTATAGTATTGTGAGTCAATAATCCGATTACTTTTATATTTGAAACCTGATGTATGCTTCGTAGTCTTAATAAAGGACTTTTACATACCACTACACACGGAATACGTTTGTGTTACTAATACTTTTGAAAATGTTGTAATTTGTACGCTGTAGTAAAATTTGACTCCGTGATATCAAATGACAATTTTTATACTATGTTCCCGAAGGGAAAATAGTATATTGGGTTTGCGAAATGTCCGTCTGTCCGTATGAACGCAATTTTTTTGCCTTTATCTTTGAGCTAGAGCAACTAAACTTGGTACACATGTTGGTGTATATCGTCAATTCATGAAGTGTCGAGATTTTATATACTCGTATATTTAATGTATATTTGTACATAAACAAACATTAATATCGATCGAAAGACCATATTACAAGCCAACTGTTTTAACGGGTTTTTGCGTTTTCTGTTTTAACGAAAAACAATTCGGCAAAATTATTGGAAATGACCAAAGGGTGGGATTTCGTCGTACTCTGCGTGAGACCGGGAGGGTACATAAATACACATATGTAAGTATAAAGTATGTAAGTATGTACGTATGTATGTACATGCATACTCTTAAAAAAATCATATTTGCAGAAGCGTAGCCGCGAAATATTGCAGCTTATTTTACTTAATGAAAATTTTACTTATACTATGTTTGTGCTATGATTGCCACACCCTAATAAAAATCAAATTCAAATAAGCTTCCAAGCAAATGCTGTAAGTGGAATTATTAACGTAAATGTTGCAATAAATGTCATAACAAAGGGCATATTCCTGAATGCCATTGTAATATAGTCGACAAAGTCAAGTTCCTATCAAATCAATGCGCTTCGGGCGCTATGAAACAATTTTTGAACCCCTACAACACGCCACTGAATGGACTTATTTATGTGAATGTAGTATCTATGTGAATACACACATGTACATACATATGTGTTCAAATGAATGTGTGTGTGCTTATACATTGTTGTTCCAGTTACTGCTGTTGCTGGCCATTTCGACATTGTTTTATGGTTTTGGCAGCATTTAAACAGCGAATTCATTAAATTTTTGCACAAAAATGGCGTGCTCCCTGTTGTTTGTAAAATGAACACAATTCAATGCAAATCGTAATTGTGTTATATATTGTAGATACATTTGTATCTTTATGCATGTAAAGCGCTTGATGCAAATTCCCAATGTAGCTTCTATAAAATAGCAAATAAAAGTTCCACATATGTATGTACACATCTTACTTTTAAACATCAAATGGCGACTTATTCATAAATATGCAATGTATTTTGCAATCTTTTTCCTTATTATCGTATTGTTGTTGCTTTCAGTTAGGGCGTTTCATTAAGTGTTATATTGTTCCATACTCATTTGCAGTATGAATTTATTGCAAAGTGCTTGTGGCTATTTAGCGTTTTTAATTGAAAAAGTTTGGTTTTGTTGTCGTTTCCGGAGCCAGACTCCCTGGAAGTACGTCCTATCATCTGCAACTAATTCACAGCACTGCGTAGATAGGATGGTCACTGCTGGCAACGGTGTGTAGTCCTGCTCCTGGTATAAGTTGCTGTCACAGTCAACGAGAACTACTTGCAGCCACTTATCATAATTAGCCTTCTGCTGGTGGTGCAAATGGAGAAGTTTTGTCTCAATATACATATATACGGACTAACGAGAGGTTCCCCCCTGCGCCACATCGCCATTAACAACTTATTGCCCACGGGTGGTTGGGTGGATGCCAGCAAGGAAAATAAGTACTCGTGAATACATTTTCATAACGAGAGCTTTCACTCACTCAGTCTGCTTATTGCTTGTACGAGTTGCTTCATCATTATTGACAGACGTAATCAATTGCAGTCCATTAGACTTTGCAGTCGCCTCGAGACTAAGAATAAACAAACAAAGTTTGCAATTATGTGTACTACTAGGATACACGGATAGCATCCTTTTTATCCTGCTCTACTGTTGACATTGTTAAGTATAAGAACACTGTTCCCGCCAGATTAGAAACCAAGAGTTGTTAGACCACCCAAGGGGCCTGAGTTGAATGAGGTCAGTTCGGCCAGTTCAGCCAATCTTGATAAGTAATCCATTGACATAATAAGAAAACACAACAATATGCCACTTTATTTTGTTTCTCAGCACGTGATAGTTTTCTTTTATCTGGCAATGAAGCCTAATAAAATTTGTTGTGCAGTAAATTATATTGCGTGATATTTCGGACAACATATATGCACATAAAAATGAATTTTGTGAAATAAATTAGAAATGTTTTATATTTTGTTTGATGTTGACTAGCTGTGACTGCATGAGTCTCCTATACATGAGGATTTTCTTGAAATTAGCCAAAGATTTAAAGGATATAAGATATCTTAGCTTTCGTAAATTGAATCTGGGACTGGGAGTGTTAAGTAAGATATTAATTTTTGCATTTGTAATTTTACTTACCCGTATTAAGAACACAATAAATGAATTGGTTTAGCATTTATACGTATAATCGTTTATTACCCTGTTTCATGATTTAACCCAAAAATTAAATATTTATAATCTTTAACAAAAACGGTTTACATTTACTTTTCTTTTGATTTCGCTTTTAATTTATTTAAATAAATAATATTTGTGTTCTGGTGGCCTATCTTATTAATAATTGCAATAACAGCATACTCGTATTTGCTTTTGGCATTCAAAAACAAACAATTTCTCGAATAGTATTGGACTGGAAGAAACAATTACACTGCAAATGCAAACACACGCAGCAATTTGCAAGTATTTGGCTGTTTCTCTGAGTGTGTTTAACAATTTCTAAATGTTTTCAGCTATTCTTGTATGTATGATTTATTTTCTTTCACTATGAACGAGTATATTTAACGGCGATAGCACATTTAATATGTGAAAGGTATTTAATAATTGATGTATTTATTGCGTACTTCTATGCACATACTCGTATTCGTATCTTATTGAAAACAGCACTGGGTCTTTGAAACCTGCCGTTAAACGAAATATTCCAAATAGTACTAACATTTTTCCTTTCTGATATCTTGTAGTTTTTCAGTGGAGCAATAAGGCAAAGTAAATAAATTAGGTCTTAAATCTCATCGTATTACGGTTCTTAACTGTCAAACTGCTTTTGTATGTACGTGAATACTTACTTACATATATATATCGTATAGGTGTGTACGTAAGCACATACATATAAAGTATTTTGCTCTTGTGCTCAACTCCATGCCACTGATTTGAGTAAATAATCTCAATCTGAAATGGCCCTTAACTGATCTTTCAGAATTTGGCTTTCGATTACTGTTCGTTTTTTCCTAATTTGTAACTTTGAGTAGATATACAAACTCGTAGTAATTTTAATAAGTTACCATTGTTGGTTTTAAGGCAAATAAAACTCTCAAGTTGTGCTCCCAACGGATCTCTAAGTATGTAAACTTGATGCTCTTACTTACGACTAGAAATTCATGAAATGTGAGTACTATCATATATGTATGTATGTATGTATAATATGTGTACGTATAAACTGTATTATACTAAATATACCAATGTATTCGAGTGGTATTAAAATTTATACTAATTATATTGATTTTTCTAGTTGCTTTAAAACAATTTCAAATTCTCGAATGTACGAGTACGAGCCGAGACCCCTTGCCTGCATACCCTAATCTATAATATTAAAGGTAATTTGTTTTGGTTATGATTACAGGATAGATAGCCTCTAAGATGCCATTGCATAATTAACCGTATAAATATGCGTAAGTTACAATTTCAAATTTGACTAACTTGATTAGATGGATAAACGGTTTGTGGAGCGACAACGAGTCTTAACATTATTTACAAGTAGAAAAGGTCCTCATCATCAGGCTTCTGGTAACCTTTAGTTTCAAAGTGATACTCATGGTTCAAAACAGTCGCCGGATTTTGAAACTGACCCTAGAAGCATTGGCTACGTCCGGACATGGACATTTGAATACCGCTGGGACCGGTGGGCGTGGTCGTCGTCTGACTGTAGTTACCTGACCGAGTGTCACTGGCTGAGTTTGGTGGTTTCAAGGCATGCACATTGCTGGCCAGAAGTATGGAGGCCGGTCCTGGCGAGGCGGTCACTGTGATCGCTGGTATATCCGATTTATTACCGTTGGTGGGTGTACCTGCGCGGCTACCGTTAGATTCAGCAACTATGGGGGAGCCCATGGTAGCCGACATCGGGAGCATGTTGAAGTTTAAATGCGGTTGCGGCCGCACCGCAATGGCGATTGGCAGTGAAGCCTTGCGGTTGAGCGAGTGTCATCCATAGAAGTACTGACCACTGCTCTCTGTCGACATTCCGCGGGCCAGACTGCGCGGCACCGTGCTGTCATAGTAGACCCCGCTGCCGCTGTTCGAGGCCAGCGAGTGTGGTGGCAGCGCCATGCCGGCTCCGGTTCCCATTCCCGTCGGCGGTGGTGAATGAGTGCTCATCAGGCCCATGCTTGTCGGTATTAGCGTGCGCCGCAGGGTTCCAGCATGCGTGTGTTGGTGTCCTGGCACCATAATTGTGCCACTTAGATACGCTGGCGAGATGCCACCCAAGTTGGAATGACCAAGCATGTGGGGACCTGTGGTACGATAAGGGGTAACGGTTAACTTTGCTACGTCTATTGCGTATCGTGTCGATTTTCTAAACAGTACAGTATAGTCATTGTATGTACTCAGTTATCCGAAGTTTTCCAATCAATACTTATTGTATGACAAGACCTTAAGTTTTTGACATCTTTAGCGAGCTTGTACTACTTCTACGACTACTACCGAAAGATCACATCATATGAAGTAAGTAAAAATATTTGAGGATATTGAGGCAGCAGCATTTCAAATATCACTGCAAACTTTACATTTTAGCTTGTTATATAATAATTATCTTATCTGTATGTTCAACACGTAAAATTCATCTGCAAACTGCAAAGATATGAGGAGTAAATATTCTCAGAAGCTGAGCAGAAAGTAAAATGCTGCAAAACCATCGACATTGGCCCTTCCCGATAATTTCGTTTGTCGCACAAAGGATGATATCGACAATTTTAAATGTTTATAAAGCAGAGCTAAAATTAAATTCATGATTACTGACAAACTCACCAAGCTCGCCAGCAACTTCAGTGATACTAGATGTCTATATTCCACATATGCCCAAATTAATCAAATTAGGTGTTAAATAATTTAAGTAGTTTTTGTTTCTTATTCAGTGGGCTTTTGCAAAAATTTTCCTCCAATACACATATTACGTCTAAAATTAACCACAGTACTTAAACATGAAAATATATACAAAAATGTTAAGGATGAACCCTAACATGTAAATATCATCCGCCATTGTTGTCAGAAATGTTGTTGTCAAAGGCAATGAATTGAATTGAAATATAAGTACTTTTAAGACTTATAAATCGTATACAAATCAAATAAGAAACCTAGACATTTAAGTATTGATATTTTTACTTTGGCTGATTATATATAAAGAATATAGTTTCCAAACTGTTGACTATCTTTTGGGGTGGATTGTAATAATTGTTTAAATAATGGACGCCTCCACTTACCAATAGTCATGGCCCCGCTTACTGCCGGATGGCCCATGCTGGTGTAAATGTTGCCCTGCGAGGACGGTGCCATCATCACGCTGGTTGCCGTGGACGAGGGGTGGTGAAGTTGGGTGCTCGGTAGACCTCCGTAGTTACAGCTGGGCGTCGGTGCGTATGTCATGTAGGTCTTTTGTTTGTCGGCCAGGCCCAAACAGTTGGCAATACCATTTTGCGCCGCATGCAGATGATGCCGAGATGTTGACGTTCAGGTTGTCGGTAACGACAAAGGATATGAAATGGCAGAGAAAAGTAAAGAAAAGAGTTAAGCTGGCGCTCATTTATCCTTGTTATTGAAAATGCCGTTTTCAGAAAAAGGCATCGACTTGTGTAAGCTGCCTCTCACTCTCATTTTCCATATACACTTGACTGAGCTGAACTGGCGTTGACTTCTTTAATGCACTTAAGTTCTTTATTACACAGTTAATACAGTTAACGTTGGACGAAATCGAATACGAATAGCGTGTGTGTGTGTGTATATAAGGATAAGGCAATCTGAATTCAAAATTAGCTTATAGATTGTTCTTATTCAGAATACTCTTTTAAATATATTTATCAAACGTAAATGTTTTCTTGATCAGCATCTACAGCCAAGTCTATATGGACATGTCCGTATGTTTGTTAGTCTGTATATAAGCGTCAATCTCAGTGACATGAAAAGGACACAACATTTGGTAAAATTGTTCTCATAACTGTGTTCTCAATCAAGTTTATTTCAAAGTTTGCATTTCCGAATTCCATATAATCGCTTTAGTCTTTGTAAATACATGTATAGTATACTAGCTGGTAAAACGCCAGCGTTACCCGTCGAAATATTTAGATTAAAATGCATTATGTTTAATTTGAATACTGTCGTCAAACGTAAGTTAAGAATCTCGAATTCCAGATTGTCCCACCAATTTTCTAACCGTGGCGGTAAATTATCCATAATCTATGAGACACGTATCGAATTATTTAATGTGTAGAGCTTTGAAAATGAGTTTGAACCAGATCAGACTAAAACAACTAAGAACGTTGCAGTCGGACGCACCCGACTGCAGAATACTATGTTCCCAGTCCTATATAAATTGGTTATTTGTGGGTTCGGAAAGAGACGCGAAAAGAACAGTAGTCTGCATGCCAAATTTTGTGACTCTACCTGTACAGGTGTGGGAGATATAGATTTTGCTCCTTTGTGGGGGATCCAAAAATCGGCGATTTCGACACATCATAAATTGAGGGCATATACCAACATGTGTACCAAGTTTGGTTGGTTCCCTTCGGGAACATAGTATATTTAGACTTTCGCCCATGGGGATGAATTTTTTATAAAATCATTGAAATATGTGTCAAATGATTGGTTTGTAAACAAAAAAGTTTTATGCAACAGTTATTTTGACTTTCCACGCTTGTGCGTGAATTTTCCAAAATCCCGTCTCAGTGTGCACTTTCGTCATAGATGGAAACGACTTTGAAAATTTCAGCATCCCTAGCTCTTACGGTTTGAGCTGTGCGATGATTGCCAATCAGTCAGTCAGTCAGTCAGTCAGTCAGTCACCAATCAGGACAAACTGTGTAGATACATGGATTTTGATAGAATTCTCGTCCAACGCATGATGACTAGCTTCCCATACGAAAGCTCACAATTAAAAGATATCCTACTTAGACTGCTTATTCTGTAGGGGCTTTCAAGAATCCGTAAGCCGATGTGGCTATAAACATTCTTGCATCTGTATTTGTTAATTTCATCCTTTGTACAGAAGATACCTCAGGCGATTGTCCAAACGGTACGGGTGCAGTAATTTTCATTTTCAACCTTTCAACATAGTCCAACAAACCATCAGAATGCTTTCACATTCATACATAGTATACATGTACATGTATATACATACACATATAAAAGGCGACTATGGTTATTGTTGTTGCTCGTTTCCTCATGCTCAGACCTCATGAAATAAACAACAAAAAGCACAAAAATTGTTGCAACGAGCATTTGGCGCAAGGCTGCTACTCGTAGTGTTTCCCATAAGAGGTGGGAGTTGGAGGTTGGAAGCATGCGATTTAAGGACTCGTCCCTTTTGTTTGGCCAAAATGGGTTTAACGGCAAGGGAACTTCACTGGCGCCCAGTTTCCTCTCATTTCCTTTTCACTGGAACCACAGCAATCCTTCTGCTGTTGATGCGCCCTCGTTGTCTATTGTCGGCTTGAGCAAGAACAATGAAATTTCCATATTTCAAAATGATTTTTACCTAAGGTAATGAGTAAAGCTAATGGCCAAGCGACTACTATGGGAAGAGCTCATTACAGCGATTGAAAGGTGATTTAGTAAATTACTCTCAACTAACTCCATAGCGAGTGTGCCGCTTACTAGTTAACAGGACTAAGCCTTGTTGTCCTGCCTATATATAATTTGTTTACGAATGTCCCTTCTGGCACTTATTCGTAAATGGGCTGTACTTAAAACATTCCAATGTAAACTCACCTCGTTTCGTGATGATAGGCTAGACAATGGCACGGGGGTGGTTAAGTCAACGTCGACATCGATGTCGGAGATATCATCGCCAAAAGAGTCGGGTAAATGTGTTTCACCTGTTGTCATCTGTTGAAAATTGCTGGTACCACCGCCTCCGACACTACCAGCGCCTCCTCCTCCGCCACCGCCTCCCGCTCCACCATCAATTTGCGTGTCAGCAAAGCCTTTGGCCACTCCGCTGACACTGGAGCTCCTTTTCTTACGTCCGCCACGACGCTGCAGGGTCAGCCGTCCGATAACAATCGTTAGACATAGGAGTATGCCGGCCGCCACCGATATGATTAGGTACAGGTAGAACTGCTCCTGGTGCTCTAAAGTAGAAGAAATATAGAAGAGTGAGATAGGCCTTCCTAATTTCCCAATGGCAACTGTGTACAAGTAGTTAGTGTGAGCCTGGCGAAGCAGGATGATGAGTTTTACACTTGGTTGATCTTCACTGACTGCGTGCTCGTCAGCGGCTTGTCTGCATTTGTGTGGCAGGCGAAGTGAGTTAAAGTTTTTAATCGGGCGACTTTGTTTATGACTAAAACGAAATCAAAAAGTTAGCCATGTGGTAAGCAACGAGCTGGGTGCAACGTGCGGCACATGCAACTTTGTTCGGCTGCGCCCTTGCTCCCGCCACTCCACTGTGTGCTCTGTTGATGACAGCAGCAGAGCCGACAACCGAGTCCCTTTTGAGGCATGGAAATGGGGGGATGGAAATGTGTAGGATGGTTTCTTTTTACCATCGTCGGCAGTGCTTCGAGACGTGACATAGCTGTGGTATTAGAGTGTCTTGTTGTTGTTGCCGTTGCTTATGTGTGTGTCTGTATATATGTATATGTTTGTAACAACAACTTCGATTAGTTACACATGAAAGCCTTAACTAAACGAACGACATGCCAACGGGAAAGAGAGCGCGGGGATCTCGAACTCACTTCGGATGTGCAGATAGGTGTGCAGCCAATTTGCCAAGAAACCAACCACTTCGACACGTTCAGTGACAATGTCCTCCTCGGTGCAGTTGAGACCTATTGGCCCCCAATCATCAACCATCTGGCACTTGCGGCGATTGAAGAAATTTCCGTTCTCAAAACTAGATTCAGTATTGGCCATATCATCAGTAACAGCGACCTCCGTCTCAAACTTAATGCCCTTATCCTCATTATTATCGTCTGATGGCCCATCAGTCGTGGTGATAATTTGCTCATTGGCCAATGTTGTAGCCACCAATTGATGGTTGAACGAGTCTCTTATGCGATTTAAAAGTCGCACAGATGACTGAAGTCTCTCTGCGAAAGATGGCAAATGGGCGAGCATTTTTGTTAGGGCCTTGTCGGTCTGGCGACCTCCCATCCATCAAATGCAAGCGCGGATGGATATCCCGGCGACAACAAACATGATTTGACGTTACGTTACGCTGCTAGATAATGCGCAGCTCGGATGGAGCCTGGCAAAGCGTATACTCGTATGCTTCAATTGCCAGCAGCACAGCTGGCTAATGAAGACGGATGGGCGTGCTCCTAAAATATGTATGCACAATGCTCAGTGGAGGCACTTTAGGCTAAGTGAAAGGCATGGCGCAGGACGACGAGACAGATTCCATTAAAAAGTGATACGCGTGCGCTTGCAAAATCAAATTATAAATCTATAGTACGCTCAAAGCCCCAATCTCAGTGACTAGCTAAACACACACAGACAGTTTTCAACTGAGGAAGGACCTTCAACTTACCCTCCAATGTGCCATCGTTGCGGGACAGCAAGGGCGGCAGGAGTGTGCTCGTACCCTCTTCTCCAGCGGCGTTGGTGTCAAAGTCAAAGGATCGGCCAACGTTGGCACCTTGTAGCTTCGGCGCCGGCGGTATGGCCTCGGACTCTTTGTAGAACTGGTCCTCATCGTACAGCTCATCTTGGTCCAAGTCCAGGTCAGTCTGTTGCGGCTCGTCCATTTCCGCAGCTGTCTCGTAGCGATCTTTGAGTACCTTGCGGGGTACTGCAATTCAAGAAAATGAGTAAGAACAGCTCAGAGCTGAATGAAAATCATGGTAAGCTACTCACTGCACGTGTAAACGACCTTCAGATACATTCGAACGTCCGTCTTGCAGGGACGACCAAAGGTGCCGGCATCTGCGGTCACCGAGCAGCGGCGTCGTCCATGACATATTTGCATCACAGTCTCAGTGGCATAGGACACCAGGCAGGCTATTATTAGGCACACGTTTAATTGGCAATTAGGACAAAGTTATGGTTGCATTATGCTTACTTGGCTGGCCGGACTCCTCACGGTTGATCACTACGCCACCAGATGAGGCACCCTGGCCACCGCACTGTACGCTCTCCCGCTCCGTGTGGCCAAAGGAGGCGCTGTAGATGGCGATTCGGGAGTACGGATTACACATCAACGGCATGTTGTCGTTCTCGCACGCCAACTTGCTACGGAATTCGTCTGTGGCGATGTCAATGCAAAAATTATGGTTAGCATTTATGGAAAGTACGCCAAAAATGCTTTTGTCTTTATTGCGGTCAGTGGAATTTGCGGAGCTACTTTCATAGCCAGGAAATTACACACAAACATAGATGTGTATTTTTCTTCAAACTTATCAATTGTGGCATTGCGCCCCAATTTAAATAAATACTCAGCAATACAAAATTGTTCATAATATGCGATTCAATAGAGTTGCTGGCGTTTCTCATTATTTTGGTTTCAAATGTTATTCAAATATTATGTGAATAACTTTATTATTTGTATACTCTGCTTCAAAAAATTGCTTGTGAATACCCTCGACTTATGTATAAAATGTCAAGATCGGACGTACCCGACAGCGGGAAACATTTTTTTACAGGGTGTACATAATTTGTATAATAAATTGATCGCAATATAGAGATCACAAATTGGGAAACATGGGAAACTTTGTGATTTAGTAACTAAATATTTACTGACAGCATCACGTCTAAATAATAAACTAATCAATTGTTTATTTGTGCGAAAACGCAAATTTTCTTTCAATTGAACTCGGAACTCGTTATTTAAAACCGTCAAATCTTTGCGATGTGAAAAGTAATTAGTACATTTTTGAACTATTCATTATTAATTCCCCATACGATAAGTTGCACGCAATTGTATTTGCTGTAGTTAATTCTTTTTAAATATTTTACGAAATTAGATCCAAACATATAAATTTAAGATAAATAACAATCAACGATGCCTTTGTATTCTAAATATCTCTGGGCATTTTTGCACAGAATATTTCGGCTCTTCTATACGAATAATTTACCATTACATAAAAACATTTACACATGCAGTCTGAAGCATCTTACAAAGCAAATTGTTGGAAGTCAGCCAAACTGGGATTTACAATTGTTGAAGTACAGTCGAGCTACAATTTCAACATATTCGTTTCGTTTCGTTTCGTTTCGTTTCGTTTCCGTTCCTCGCCACCCTCGAAGCGGCCATCAAACGGCCAAACTCAAGCAATTATGAATTGGGCTCTCGGCGTTTTTTTCCTTGTTGTGCACTTTGACAGCCACCTTTAAATGCTGTGTACTGTATGTACAATGTACATACATACTAATGTATATACATCATTTGATGCATACTAAAACGAGGGTCTGTGGCAAGAGGAAGGTCCGAGATGAACTTTAATAAATTTGGTAAATATTTGCATAGCCTGTTTACAGGCCCTGGCCCTTTGGCATTGACTGCACAGGCCCAACCTTTGGATGAGCCTCCCACATGGTACGTGCACGGCCGTACTATTGGGTGCTGTGATTCCTTGCTCCTTTTAAGAGTGCGAGTGCACGTTTTATTATGGAGAGACGTGAGAAAAGTTGAAAATTGCCATATTTTTATGACCACAATGTGCCGTCTGGCACGGCGTACTCTTCTTTCATCCTTAGCCTTCCCACCGGCTGTGGCTGCTATGCAATGCCAGCCTCGAGCACTGGTGCTGGTGTTGGTGTTGGTCTTGGGGTTGGGGTCGGGGTTGGGGTTGGGTGTTGGGTGTTGGGGCCCTGGGCTGCTAGCGCTCCCACGCATATAACCAGGCCGTAATTTTTCAACGTTTTCCACTCGTACTTTGCAGTTTTATTACTTGTCGCTGGTGTCCATAATGAGCAAAAGATAACAGACAATTTAGAAAAAAAAATACAGCTCTCCTTAATTATATTACCTACTCGTCACCCCGCCAACCCTGGGTTGCCCCGACAAACGTGCTAGCCAAGCACTGAGCTATGCGGACCAAGCCCAAGCTGCCCTTTCCCCCTGCCAACCCGCTGTGCATTTCCCTTTTCTAATTTGAATGGTGCGCTCCTCTTTTGTCTCGCCTCTGTTTGTTTCACTTCTTTGGTTTGTTTGTGTGCTTTTTAACAAGATAACATCTGCGTCACTTGTCACAAAAAAAAGACAAAAAGAAGCAGAAAAAATAAAAATATAAAAATATTTCAGCAGTTGCTGGGAATGGCTAAAAGGCTGACGCAAATTACCAAAGAATTACATGAAATGCACAATTCGCTCTTACTCCTGCTTCTGCTCCTGCTCCTGCCCCTGCCCCTGCCCTACTCCTGCCCTGGCACCTCGAATCGGAATTCAGTTGAAACAAGAGCGTTGCAGTCGGCTGTTTCCGACTGATGTGTACTCTGTTTCCTGGGTGCCAGCGGGGCTGGGCTGGAAGTGAAAAAATTCTTTTGATCTCATGTTTCAGTGAGTTCAGCATCAGCTTTCATATTAAATTCGGATTTACGAACCTGTTCCCATTTTCACATTCATCAAGAGTTTGCGGATTGAATTCACGTGTTGATTGAATATGTGGACTGAACATTCGAAGGAAAGTCACTTGCGCAACATCTTGTCCAAAATAAATTTAGCCACAAGGATCGGGCGTATATACAAATATGCTCGTGTAAAGCTCGAATAAACCAATATACTCTTTTTTTCTTTGAAAGTAGAGTATCAAAAATTGAACTGTCTGTTGAGGATATTAAGAACTCGTTTAACGATTATCATCCACTGAAGTATGGAAATGGCAAGGCCAATAGCGTGCTTTCCACGTGAATCTCAAAGTGCCATAATGGAGGAAGGACCTTCGGTTAGGCGGCTCATCTGTTCGCTTATCGGCTTCTGTTCGACGAGTGATTACGATTAAACACGAATTGCTTAGCGGATCGTAAATAATCGAATGCCATTAGCCCAATCGCCATCAGCACTGGGCAATCTGGGGGAAGTGGACGACAGCGATGCACAAAATTCACAGAGAAAAACTATGCAAATAATTTAGCAAAAGTTTATTCAACTATTTTTAATGTTTTCAAAAGCAAAAGCGCAGCTGCATTTTTCATTATGCTTCTAGCTGAATTAAATCTGCAGCACAATCCGCCCATCACCGCCCACTCTTATCACTACGAAGTTGTAGTATGAAGTTAGAGTTCTCATTAATTTTGTTTAAGTGCCTCCGATGTGAAAATATGAGAGTTTTTGGAGTATTATGCTAACACCTTCTGCCTCGGAGGTCTTTGGACTTAACTCTTTCAAAGTTTATTACTAAGGTAATAAATAATAATTACCCAAATGTTTTATGGCCGAAAATAAGCTATTACGATTTAATAACATGATTGATAGCTACTGAATAAGTTGATATTATTAAGTCTTTCTTGATCTTAAAGATGGACAAATGATGATTTCGCTTGAACCCGTCGATCCTAACAATTATATTTTGGAATTTTCTCTGCGTACTATCTCAAATAAATTATAAAGAGTATTACAACAGTTTTAGAAATACGTGTTTGTTATGAAATAAATGTGCAGTATTAATTAACTATTGGCATTTATGTGTTCTAAAAATTTCAATACGAAGCAGTTGTTCAAAAAATAAGAGGGGCGATCCAGCCCGAAGCGTATCCCTATCCCTATATGCCTATAAATACAATCAAATCTAGATATATGGATGTACAAATGAAATTAAAATATACAAAATATACAATTGATTTAGAGTAGTTTAGACCTCCAGGACTCTCGACTGGAGCATTGTTTATAGAATATCAGGTATTTGTATGCACATGGGCATCAATAAATGACGGCTTATTTCCTTTAGTCAAAACAAATTTGTTTGTTTGCTTCCGAACTTAAATTGATGTTTGCCACTTTTGCATCTGGCAAATATTTATGTTTCCACAGCGCAAATAAAATAACATATATCATGGTTAGTGCGGCAAGGACAAAAAACAGGACCAGGTCGCCCAGTAGACAATCTGGGCTGCTTGGCGCTCTGCTCGGCACAATCCCATCGATTAAAAGTATTTTACAGAGTGCATGGCGAGTGTGTTTGTGTATAGAGAGCAGGTCCTGGTTGGCTGACCTCCTAAAGGACTGGCATACTTACATGGACGGCATTTGTAGGCAATCTCGACGAATTTTCGTATGCCCGAGCAAGGATCTCCACTTGTGTGCGTTTTGGAATTCGCCGCGAACTTGCAGTGCCTTTTCTTTTGGCAGGCATCCACCACTGTCTGCAGCAGAGCATACTATAAGGAAACAGATAAACACAGAATGATATAGTGTACGTATATATGTAATAATGCGCATTGTAGTGCGCGGGCAGGTTCAATGAGGGTGCTATTGATAGAATATTGGGCACAGATGCTAGCTGCAGCCGCATCCTGGCAATCGCCGACTGAAGTAGCAACGACAAGCGGCAAGAATGGATGCTACTTGCACTGTGAGTGTCGTAAATCTCTGTCTGCCTATGAGATTAAGCTATGAATGCACTTTATATGCCTTAACAATTCGACAGCCGTAGAGGCAACAACAGCGCCCAGATGTTGCACATACGAGCATGGTAAGTTGCACGTACGATTACTCGTAAGGCCAAAGGATGTTGGGCAACTGCTTACATCGTTGCATAAGTGGTTAAGGCATGAGTTGACGAGTGTGAAAACTAAATAGGTAACGGATTAATTAGCTCTCAATGCGCTCGGGTGCAGCTTAATGTGCAACTTAAAGTACACTTAGAAAAAATTGTTTAAAGTTGACTGAATGGATTCCTAAATCGTTGTTATCATTCGTTGACAAAAATACTTTTTCCATTACAAAATGTATGTGTATAAATAAATTTTATAATCTAAGATCAATATAAATATATATATTTTAAGATTTAAATGACATTTCCCAATTGGTCGAAAAATAAGAACAACTGTTCATCAAAATTAATCTACGGTTCTAAAAATGCGAACACCTTTCAGGACTGTAGAAAAAGTGGTATTATCCTGCTTTTTTCAACCAGATGTTCTCGATTTGATTCACATTTGGTTATACTTCTTTAGAAAGGGGTTTTTCCTATTGTACCATCACAATTTTCTGAAAATTGAGCCCACAAAACGTTGATCTAGTTGAATAACAAGTCAATCTCTTAGACAAATAGATCTTAATGGTGCAGTGTAGTCCGCTGGTGCTGCTCTTCGGTACGCCGTTTTTTCTCAGTGTACCTAACCAGGGACATAACCACAAGCAGCAGCTGAGGTCGGACTCGAATGCTTTGCCTCAATGCACACGGATTATATTAAATTCTGTAATTGGCTCATATATGTAGGTAGATAAGTAAATAGAGCTTGGCGGTTGATATGTATTCAGTTGAAGATTAATTCAGGATTTACTGAAAAGTACACAGGGCGAACAAAAGTACTATATTTGAAGTATGTATAATATGTAATTGAAGTGAAATGACAGCATTAAATTATGAAGTTTTTATGATACACTCGTATGTCATACATATTGACTAATTAAGCATTGCACATAAGGAATTCTGGCTACAAAAGGGTGTAATTAATGTGTGTCATTAAGCGATTTTCGACCCAATCAAGTAAATACAGATGTATACAATGTATAAGCAGTCGATACGATCTAGCCATGTCTGTCCCAGAGATTATGAGATCTAAGGACAAAAGTGTTGTAGGTTATCCTATAATTCGCTAATATTTTCCCCGCACCACACAGCTGCAATGTGTCAATGTGAAGCTCTTAAATTTGGCACACGTATGTATTAGCATGTTGTTCATCTATTGTGAATAATATATACAGATCGAATAATAAACACAAGAGTTATTCAGAAAATTATTTACCATTGTCCGCAACAAATTGTATTTATGTGGGCGAATACGAGTGAGTGCTCTTCACATTTGAGTACAGGCTATTCTTAGTTGAGTTGATTATACACTTCTTATTTTGTTCTTTAGCGACGTCAAAACACACACACACACATTTTTGATTTGTCATTAAGTATTTGAATTCGGAAAAATCGCACTCTGTGATTCTCATATGAAGATGTCAAGCTTTGGTAATTGGATTTCCAGTTTGCTGCTGCGTCAAGCTGCTTCTCCTCTACTTATATCGATTGAACCCGTCTCATTTTAATTTGTTTACCCTCGTTTCTACTCTCTTTCAATCGTATTGCTGTCGCAGTGGCTTACGGTACACCCCAACTCCCCCTCGTACACGGAATCTGGCGTAAGCGTAAGCTGGCGTTAATGCAATGCGCCCATAAGTCAAGAGACGGCCTTGCGGCTATACGCAATTCAGTTCCGCTTTAAGGAAACGCCGGAAATGAAGCGTGAGTGTCCTGTCCCTGGCCTGGTTCTCATCCTCGTTCTCGTTTGTGGCTATTGCCGACCGTATGCCACACATAACACAGAAAGTCATAGTCTTACTACAAATTGATGCGCTCAATGAAACGCAATCAAGGCGGGCAGCTTCGTCACAGGCCATTTTTGAAGGATATGGTTCAATGAAAAATTAACCACTACATCGGTTGCAGTAAATCTATCCACATTGTTAAGGGCGACTGCGAGGACCAAAGGGCCTCATAAATGTGACAAATTGCGGCATAGTACACTCAGCCACACATAAGAGTTTGTGTATGAGAATCCAACTGAATTAAGTTTTGCTGGACAATTTATGGAATGTATGGAATTATGAAGGATAAAGTTTAGTACGTTAGTTTCATTATCCACACACATTTAAATTATGTGCAATATTTGAAATATTCAACCCACACAAGCCAAAGTCAATAAAAAGGATATTTATTTTTCATAGTTAAAGTAAGCAATTCCAATATTTGGCTGGTATGCTAAGTACACATTAGGCTCGATTTATATCGCTTTTTTTGCTATTACGGCGAACCACAAATGGAAATCCGTGAAAAATCATATATTTTCAACTAATGATTGTTGAGAGATTTTGTGTCATCGATTTAGACTGTCCGAGTATAGATTTACACATAAATATGTATGTATGATGTGGTTATAAATACTTTACTAGGTGAGTTTAAGCTTTGGCTGGCTAAGTCCTTTTACAAAATTTTTATGATTTATGCCTTCTGCTTGGCCAAAGTGAATCGAATCGATTTTCATTATGAATTATTGCTGTTTTTATGGCATCGTTCTACTTCACTGATTTATTTGTACCGCCGGCTCTCCTATATGGCGTGTAGGTGTGTGCTTTTGTCCAATGGGGAGGGCTCTTTTTTGCGCGCATGTATGTCTTTGAATGCACGCTGTGGAATCGTGCGGAAAATGGGAAAAATACATTTAGGCGAAAGGTAAGCCAATCTGCGGTCTGAGTCAAAGGAGCAGGCTGTATGTCGTTGCAGCACGTGGAAGGATATACTGGAAAATGTGTGTATACATACATATAGTATGTATGCTGGAAGTACTCTCGTGTGTGTGTGTGTGTGTGAGTGTGTGTCCAGCAGTGTGCTTAACATGGCTGAGCTTTCTTTCGATGATGAGTGCGACGATGATGGAATTGCAATTATACTGATTCAGCTTACCTGTAATCCGCTTACGGTACACGTTTCCGGCGGTTTGACTTCGATTTCGGTGCCGCTGTGGATGACAGCATCGCCGGCACTTCCGGTTGTGGTGAGGTCCTCTTGCGAGACTGGCGGACACAAGCTGTGGTCGGATAAATCTGTTCAAGTGGACGAGAGGGCAAATTTTTGTTGTTGGTGAACGTGTCGTTGTCCTCGTCCTTTTCGGAGTATGTTAAAGTGGCGAAATGGAGGGGGGAGGCGAAGTGAAGTGAGTGAAGTGGCCTGGAGTGGAGTATACTGGATCTGGAGGTTGAGTGCCCCAAAGCCAAGTAGATACAGCATTCAATGCAAACGTTTTGACCGACCATTTCCAAAAATCGCCATCGACCATGCATGGCCGGGCGTATGTTCGTATACTTGATATGGGCGTATGCCGAGCACGGTCCGATTTTCGTTTGCTTTCTGTGCTCTTGTGCAAGTACACAGAGGTTGATGATAAAGAGGGAGGGCGGGTGGTAAAACATGCTCACGTGCACACAAATAAGTAAAATACAATGCGTACAATCGACGCGTGTAACGGACAAACTTTAGGCAACAATCAATCAATTGCGATATTGGCAGTCACTTCACCCAAGAGCCCGACCATTCGTTGTTCAGTCCACTCCAAGCAAGGACCCACCCATGACTCCTTCTACCCCTCCTCCGCCTTTTCCCGTACATCGACATTCAGAGATAACGCTCGACTATCGCTGTTGCGTACGTGACAATGGAACTTACCACCCGCTCGCCCGTACTGGGCCAGCTCTATGGAAATGCTAGTGCCACGTGGACAGCTGAGTGACAGCTGCTCTGAATCGCATCCGGCGCGCTGGTATGTCCGCAAGGTGGCTGCCAGCAGAGCTGAAAGCAAACAAAGCCAAAAGTGGGCTGCATTAATAAATAGATGAAGCACGATGCGAATGTCCAAAAATTGCCAGCAAACCAATCAGACCGAGCCAACTACATATGTACATATATGTATGTATGCAGTCGAACAGCTAGCAAATGTACAACATAAGTATAATAATATTACATCTATTATACATTATACATTTTACGACAAGGAATGAACATTAATAATGCATTTTCAAATTATAAAAACTTTCCTTTATGTTCAAGATTACTAAGCATTGCAGACATACATTTTTTATGAACTCACATCAAATTGTATGTGCATCTACAATATTTATATATAAACAAAGTAAGAATGCTATAGTCGAGTATACCCGACTACGAAACTCCCTGTACCCAGGTCTAAAACATTCAATCACATCTACGCCCACTTACACATACTCACACACATACACAAAGACGCACACACCACTGTGCGGCAAAAGCGACAGCGCAAGCGAGGCAATTTAATTGGTGGCTGTGCTTATCCTTCCCCCTCTCGCTGCATTACTGAATCTTCTTTCGTGAATAACTTCCGTGTTTATTATCCGATCGACTTGAAATTTGGACAGTAGATTAAGAGAGACTAAAGTATTGTACATGTCAAATCTTAAAGCTGTATCTTGAAAATTGTTACTGTAAAACGGTTTTAATCGATTTGCGGGGGAACGGGGGAGATATCTGAAATATGAAACAAACTTGATCTGCGTATGCTATACAGGAACCTATATTTCAAATTTGGTGTCTCTAGCTCTTGTAGTTGCTGAGATCGACGCGTTCATACGGACAGACGGACAGACGGACAGACGGACAGACAGACGGACATGGCCAAATCGAAATCTCTTTTGATACTGATCAAGAATATATATACTTCATAAGGTCGGAGATGTCTCCTTCTGTCTGTTAATACATTTGCACGATGTATTACCCCCTTTTACCCATTTTATGGGTACAGGGAGTAGCGGTAATTATAGCTACCATTGTTATCAAATTAAAGTAACTTTTTATGTCAAAGGCCTAGGCATTATTCAATATTAAATAAATATGCAAAATTTTAACAAAAAAAAATAATATTTTTTCAATCATTTAATTAGTGTAATTTGATTTAATTTACTAACTACATATTCAGTTAAATTTTTTTTCTGTTTAATCCCAAAAAGTTGTTCCTGTTGGCATAAATTATAGAGTTACAAAACAAAATAATTAACAGCAATCTACGGCATGCCGAAGCTGTAAGCCCTAACAGAAAATTTTCATATAAAAACTAATTTTGTACCGATATTTCCTTTGGCAGCTATAGTATGATATAGTGATAAGTATAATATAACTCACATACAAAGTTTAATTACTTATCCCATTTTTCTTACAGTTGCTTAAGATATACTGGTCCGATTTTGATCAAATTTAGTCATCTTAAGAATATAGTGAAAGTAAGAATTTCGGAGTTTCTCTTGTGATATCTTGAAAAGATGAAAAAACTAAACTTTTGACCGATTTTTTCAATGACAGCTATATGATATGGTAGTTCGATTACAGTAAAATAGAGTCAGCATAAATAATTAAATATACTATGTGGAACCGGAATCGCTTCCGTCTCCTTCCGCGTTGCACATTTCGTGACAAAGTCTAATACCCTCTGGATAGGGTATACAAATAAATCTAAATACTCAATTGAAAATCTGTAATTGATTTTAACAGTTGAGTTGTTAATGCATTGCTAGCTGAAATTGTTTAATATTTAAACGACATTTAATTGTCTCAGACACAATTGTAGCAGGTACTACGAACTGGAACTCTTCAGTTGCTAGTTCCAATAGTCCCAAAGTACGGGTAGAATAAATTGAATTTCCATTATGCAATCGTTCAGTCTTCAACTTAACTGACACTTGACACCTAAGCAAACTCAGACATTCAATTTCATGTGAAATTATTTCCCAACATTTTCTCGTTGCGCTCACCAGCAAAAAAATTGTCTGCCATTTGTTTCTGTTTATTGTACATTTCTCTTATCCACTTTAGAGACGGCAATGTGGGGGGGATCTACCCCGAGCCACTGACTTCATTACCCAAATTGTTTACGTGTGTGCGTGTGTGCCTCTGCTTCTGTGCTTCTGTGCTTCTGTGTGTGTGGGTGTGTACATGCATGAGTGAGTGTTTACACTACAAAACAAATGTCTCACATTGGCTGGCAAACGGGGCAGAAGTGCGTGGGCGGGTATGCCAATGAGGGTCTCGACTATAAAACGCGAACTGGAGCTGTGTTTGTACCTACAACATGTGTTTAGATACATAAACTACACATCGTACACAAATATTTGTGTAATCGTATTATTAAAATCCATTGAAATGTAGTTTGAGCTATGTGGAAAACCCCTAGATATAAATAGTAATAAAAATATGGTAGTATAGTATTGTAACATTCGATATAATAGAACTCAATGGTTTTAGCGAGCATTTTTTAAACGAGAATAGTGAACAGTATTATTTGTTCCTTTAAAAATTCGTAATAATCCCTAATCCATAGAAAGCTTTGCCAATTCGTTTCTCATAACTGTGTCAGAACTGAATTCAGTTTCATGCGAATTGGCCATGTTACTCGTATATAAAAGTACATATTGAGAGTGCCCTTTTCCGGTTGCCAGTTTCGGCATAATTTTTTGGAAGGGAATTTTATCTTAAGTATTCATATTTTCTTCATCTTGCCGTTGAGCTAGTGAGTTGAATCCCAATTCAATTCTAGAATTCTATATCAAAAGTAGTTGAATTTAGTTTGCAGTTGCTGTCAAAAGTAAAAATTTAATCATTTAGGAGAAATGAACTTCCTCAAAATCTTTCCGAAAATGGCAAACAAGCTTATGTGTTATTTAGTTGTACTAAACTTATGTCTGTCATTGATATTTATGGGCGTTACTAAATTAGACATCCTCGTTGAATACTAATTGCTAGCTAAAAATGTTTACTTTGAACTAGTGATAAATTTGTCAATTTCAGAAAGATTTTAATAGCACCTTTAAGGTCGGAAGCCCTTTCGAGCATCTTAATAATTGTAATTGCGAGCTGGATGTGGCCATTAAAGAGATGGCTGTGAACAACAACAACAACAACAACAAGAACAGCAAGGGCCCCCAGCTACCGGTAACAAGGTACAAAGTACGCATTACATGTGTGTGCACGTTTATATTCTCATAAATCAGGAGCCATGCGCACTCTGCCCGTCGCGTCGTTTTACGACCGCGATGCCAGCTGCAGGACCTCCCTCCTTAGGCTCTACACCAGCCAGTAATACGGGCGGACGTTTCATGTAAATTTATGCGACATAAAATGATAATAACTCTTTCACTTTTCATAATTTTGGCAAGCATTTACCTGGATGTTTAGTTAGGTAAACGCTGACTACTTCCGCGCCCAGGAAAGCACAAGTGTTATTATTTCGAGACTAAGAAATATACATACATATGTGGAGTGTGGCATAGGGGAGTAGTATCATACCCTGTAGCTAACCCCCATAGGGCATTATAATTGAGCAGGTGTCTATTCTACGCAAACTAGTCTCTCCGTTTTAAAACTTTCGCGATGAAACTCTAACTTTGTCGCTGTACATTTGTCGGTACCAGCCGGATCAGATCACTATATCCACCAGCTGCCATTGAAACAATCGGTTAAAAATTGTCTTGTTTTTTTATATATGTATAATATTACTTCAAGGGTATATATATCATTGTCATGCCGAATATAGCAATTATTTATTGTTTTTACTTCGGTATAGCATATTTTCTTTAACCTTAATAGATATAAGACATTATTCTAATGAGAAGGATTTGAATTGTGACGTGGATGAGCAGAATCTGGATGGTGTGTTACAATTAAATGAAGGAAACATGGTCTTATCTTTGCGGTAAGCATATAATTATCAAAGAAAAGCAAAAACTGTTACTGGAGCATACCATTTTAATTTTTTGTTGCAGGGTATGGAAAATAGAAAAACAAGTATATTAACGACCCTGCGGCTTCTGTTGTGCGAATGTGGCTGGAGAGTTGAACTGTCTCGGAGGTGAAGACTCTACCAAGTCAGCCATTGTGAGAGCTACATAGTCACTCGTGTGCTCGGGTGTTCAACATCCTGTCGGGCTCAGTTAAATTTTACAGCTCATGCAAGACACTAAAAGGCATCGTATATGACAAAGGCGCAAGGACAACATTCCTCTTCCGCCCCCAGGCAACTGTTAGCCAGCTCAGCGGCGTGGCAAGCAAAGATGGCAGATTAAGGCACATCTTAATGTGAACCGGCTCTGGGAAATGTGGAACCAGCGCGTACGCCCTGAAAGTTTCCGTTATCAACGCGACCCAAGGCGCCAAAGCAGTACGCTGCCAGAATTGTGGCTTTCGGGAGATGCTACGATTAGATGGGCGCGGCTCAGCAAGTATACCAGATTGTTGTGCTTGTGTGTGTTATCTATCTATCTAAAGCAAATATTTAAAAAAAAAACACGCACACACATACACTGAGCGAAAAGTCACATAGTAAATTTGAATAGATTCATCTTCGACCCGATTTGAAATTTGATCCACTGTAATTTTAATATGCTCACTTTTAAAGTTGAAAATAGTAAATTTTGATAATGATTGTCTTAAGCTTACAATTCTTTTCTCTCAGTGTAGCAACACACACAGCAATTGAATATTTATAGCAAGCGTGTGACGCACAAGAAATCGAAACGACGCCTCATTTAATGGGAGTCCTTTGAGTTGTGGCCACTTTTGCGACAACACATCCTCGTAAATTGCATGTTTGTACCAACTTCGTGTAGTAAACATGGCCTTCAATTTAATGGCCCAGGCCACTAAGTACTTGCGGAGAAAGTTTGCAAAAATGTTATTTAATTATCATTAAGTTCATAGATGTGTGCTAGCATGAAATTTGTTGATAATTTTCAAAGGAAAGTCAAAACTTTCTGCTTCAAAGTTGAACAATTGTAAGAGAGCCCCTACATTTAGTAATTCCAAACTTTAACATACCTGAAGGATAGTTTAAAAATCTTTTGAGGTGTGAAAATGTGTGTGAACACAATTTGGAGGAATTTTTCCAAGTGAATGTGTGTGTTTTGTTTTGTGCTTGCACATCTTCAAAGCAGTCACATTAACTTCCTGTTCCTTGTAGTAACAAGTAAGAATGCTATAGTCGAGTATACCCGACTACAAAACTCCCTGTACCCAGGTCAAAAATTTCCGATCGCATCTACGTACACTTACACATACACACACACACATACACAAAAGACGCACACACATGAGCGACAGCTCGAGCGCAGCGCAAGCGAGGCATTTTAAGTGGTGGCTGTGCTTCTTCTTCCCCCTCGCTGCAGCACTGAATCTTCTTTCGTGAATAACTTCCGTGTTTATTATCCGATCAACTTGAAATTTGGACAGTAGATTAAGAGTGACCAAAGTATTATACATGCCAAATTCCAAACCTATATCTTTAAAGATGTTGGTAAAAAATCGTTTTTATCGAATTGCGGGAAAACGTTGACCTGCTACCGCTATACACGAACCTACATTTTACATTTGGTGTCTCTAGCTCTTCTAGTTGCTGAGATCCTTGCGTTCATACAGGCAGACAGACGGACAGACAGACGGACATGGCCAAATCGAAATCTCTTTTGATACTGATCAAGAATATATATACTTTATAGGGTCGGAGATGTCTCCTTCTGCCTGTTATATACTTTTGCACAAATCCAATACCCCTTTTTACCCATTTTATGGGTAAAGGGAGTAAAAAGGTATATAGGTTTTGGCAATATACTACTGGCTGTCGAACTGAATGAAATAGGGAAACTGTAATACTTGCAATGCTTTATATAACACTATAACAGAGTAGGTTTGGTTTGAAAGCGTCCAAATTTATTATTCCTTAATTAATTTTGTTCGCATGTTCAATCTGACAAGGCCATAGAAGTTGATGGAATGATTTCAATTCCGCAACGGAAACTCAATGAATATCTCATTATATCTTTCATCCCGCGGCTTCATTGGTTATCTATTGATTGAACTATAAAATAAAAATCAATAGGCACTTGGGGAAAATTAAAATGCTTTTGCATTAAGTATACCGGTATGTCGCAGAAATGTCTAGACGAATTTTCCTGCAGCGACTTCAATTTCCCGACGAAAATTCAAATGTGAAGTTCATCCAAGAGAAAAAGATTCCTAGACGGTTTGCTAATGTTCTTTAACGAAAATGTAAGTTTGAATTTCTTTGTAAGTATAATCAACAATATCAGCTACCAAGATAGTGGTGATTTGAAACTGACCCAAAGAGTTTTCTGCGAACCTCCGAATGTCACTAGAATGTCCATTTTGGGTGATAGATATTCCCATTAGCACTCAATGGAGTCTTAAGGACAGGCTTACAAAGTGCGCCAATTGGGTGGTAGAAGTATATAATACATCTCTGGATTGCCAATTGGCTGATATACATACTATGTATTACATATATCACAAACTGGACCACGGCCATGAAATAACATTTATGACACTGGAACAAAGAGTGGCGGCAGCCTTCGGGTATCTACTGCGACAGGCAGTTAATTACTGTGGTTTAATTTATGAATGTTTGTTTTGGCCACCCTATTAATCATTAATGACGAACATAAATATTTGGTCGCTCTCGCTTTCAGATCATTTATGAAACTTTGTCTGTAGAATATATTTTCGCTGCCCCAAACTGAAACTGGACAACGGAAAATACACAAAAGCCATGGCCAGGCACTTTGAGTGTGTATTTGTGCTTAATTATGATTTATACATAATGCATATACTATACATACATATTTGGTGGAAAAGCGCTAGTAGAGTTCTTATTCAGGCAAAAAAAAAAAAGTATAAAATAACTAAAGGGCGGGGTTTGGCGCCTGCATTAGCTAAAAAGCGGCACAGGACATCCAGAGCCCCTGAGTCCCTGGCCAGGGACGGGGACGGAGACGGAGACGGGAACGGGAACGGGAACTGGAACTGGAACTGGAACAGGAGCAGCGACAGGGGACGGTTATGGCTGCAGATAAAACGCAAACCAGCGCGAATTTCAACATGTAGCTGTGGCCTGTACGCGTATCTGAAATGTGTAAAAGGGAAAAATAAAACAAAACATTTACCCAAAGGATCAACTCGATAAATAACTTCCGGCATGACGGGCCGCGTCAGCAGGCACAGGGCGGCTAGCAGCCAGGCGAGTCTGCTCCAGCCGAGGATCCAGGAGCTCTGGCAGTGCACGTGCCGACATCTGCTAGATTGGGGCTGAAGCTGGCGCTGAAGCTGAAGCTGGAGTTGGGGTTGGGGTTGGGGTTGGGCATCATTCCCCTGCTGCTGATGCCGTTGCAGATGCTGTGCGGGATTGGGCTCTGACTCGGCCATTGCCAGCGGCCAGAGTTGTTGTTGTTTTTATTTTTATTATTGTTATTGTTATTGTTGTTATTATTGCTGCTGCTGTCGTCGACTCTGTCTCGGTTTTGGCCAATATTATCGTTGGGTAGTGTGTGCCGTTGATTTGATGTTCTTTATGGCCGATTTTATTGTGCGTCCTCAGATTTGACAATTTGCATTTTTTGAATTTTTATATTTATTGTTATCATCAGCGGCGTCGAATGTGATGGCTCTTACGACTGGTCAATACACTCGTATTTATGCCGATATTCATACTCATATTCATATTCATATTTATGGCCTTTGCAGAAAGATGTTTGAGAGAATACAAATATTATTTTACACACGCATTGGAGTTTTTGTTTTCATCACATAAATACTATTTTACTATTCTTTTAGTTGCACTTATTACGTTTCATTGTACGAATACATTTTTGCCATTGTTGTGTATTCAATTTGTGTCCTATTTGTTAGTTTTTTCCTCTCCCAGCGAATTTTGTTGTATATTTATTTTACTTCACACTCGCTTTTTGCGCTTGTTATTTTTGCGTGCTCTTTTATTAATTTATAGCTGCATACTGTACATTGTAAATATGAAACGAATTTTCATTACTCGCTGCGGACAACTCGATTATAACATAATACAAAAAAAGGGTAACTCAATTCGCTTTGAACATTTTTTATTTGCTTAATGATGAAACAAATTATTAAATTATTTATTTTGCAATTTCTCGCCGCGTCTTAATTGGGTTTGGGGCTATTTATTGAATTCCAAATTAATTTTCAATTAAAACATTTTCGCCACTGAAATCACAATTAATTAGTTCGGTTAACAATTTGTAAACTTTTTAATAATACCCAAAAGCGACTCTCAGCACCACAGCAAATAGAGCTGGATTATCGGCAATACCACCAACATTCCACCAACCCACCACCCACCAACCCACCACCCGCTCACCATTTGTTCTTCCTTTCACATTCCAAATCCCCTCGGGGTTATTTTGTCAGCAAATTTTGTAATTCAGGTTAAATATTATAAGCCTGTAAATGTCTCTAATTTACTTGCGAATCACGGGTGCACGTTTTCAAGTAGATAAAGTGCGCTAATGGCTCAATGGGAAAAGTTCTTATTGAATACTTCTCAACTCATTGAAATGTATTTAAAACTGAGCAACGGAATTAAAACCCAATCAATATGAGTTAAGAAAAAACTTGCAATTGTTTTCAATATTGTTGTGGCAAAATGTGGCACAAAAATGTATTCATTTTGAAAATTTCCATTCCATTCCCATTGGAATTCCAATTAAATCACTCTCTCTCGATATCGATTAATAATGTTAGCTATTCAGATCAAAAATTGAAAACCAAATAGAGCAAATAATGAATAAATATAATGATTTTCAGTGTGAAATCGCGAAGCCGACAATGAGCTTGCAAGAGTTTGCTGTTTTTAGAAAAATCTGTTGATTCTGGATAAAATATGTGTCAAAAACAAACCCCCTGATTTTACCATCTACCCAACTGACTGTTGTCTTACTATTTTTATACCATAGCAGGGTATTATAATTTTGTCTCGAAATGTGTAATGACGGAAGGAGACGTTTTCGACCCAACAAAGTATATATGTATGTATATTCCGAATCAGCATGAATAGCCGAGTCGATATAGCAATGTCCGTCTGTCCGTCTGCTTCTATGCGAACTAGTCTTTCAGTTTTAAAGCTATCGTAATTAAACTTGGCACATACCCTTTTTGCTGCAGGCAGTACATATGTCGGAACCAGCCGGATCGGAACACTATAACATACAACTGCCATAAGAATGATCGGTCGACAACTATGTTTTTGTATGAAAAACTTTTTTGTTTATAAAAGTATCCTTCCCAAACTCACCCAAACCGAGTCTCTAGAGAGCTTATAGAATCTGACCGAATTTGGTCAAAATCGTACCATTATATCACATAGCTGCCATTGGATCGGATGGGAAATGAGTTTTTGTATGAGAAACTTTTGTTTATCGAAATATTACATCCAAACTAAGTGAGACTTTTATTATACTTCAAATAGTTTCCTATAATTTTATCAAAATCGGACCACGTGGCTCCCAAAGGAGCAATTAGACGAAGAGTAAGTTTTATATAAAAATGAATTCCTGCTAGGGTATGTAGTTTCGGCACTCCGAAGATAGCCGTCCCTTCTGTTTTCATTTGATTTTAAAGTGGGAATGAAGCGTCATTTCTAATTAAACAATTTGGAACAACTGAAATAGTTCAGAATTCGTGAAAATGAGTTAAAAGTGACCTTAATCTATAATATTGAAGTCTTGTTAGGTGGCTAACGAACACAAAATCATGAATTCTAGAAACACATCTTTTACAAATGACTAAAAATGTCAGTTCCTCCGATTCTATTGCTTTAAACTATAAGCAGTGGCATGAAAAGTTCATGTGTAGGTAAGGTTATGTAGCACATACATAAATGTATTTGTTGGTTAACAATGATCAAAACTACAAAAACCATAAGTGCATATGTTTTCTTAAAATGTTTTAATATAGAACTGCCTACATGGTGTTGTTAGTTCTGCTGGCAAGACATGAATAACCTGGCTCATATTGCACAAAATTCTTGTATTTCTTGTTTGGAAAAACATAAAACATATAAATTTATGCATCATAAGGATTTTTATTTTGGCAGCTGCCAATGTTCGATAAAAGTTTATCAAAGTTGCTCTTACCCTGATTTGCAATCAGGGTGGTTTCAATGGTGATCAGTTTCTATCGTTTGAGTTAACAAGTCAGCTAGGGGCGCTCTGGCTAGATTAAAAGTACACAAAAGGTATCAATTGTGTTCATTTATCCATGAAATTCTAACATTGATGTGTGTGGCAAGCCAGCAGCACTAACCCATTCAAGATGAGTAATGGGGGACACACACACGCCCTAAACATTCAAACACACACACACACACGCACACGCCAAAGAATGTGTATTTGCAATGAAAAACTGTTTCGGATGCCTCAAGTTGAGGCTTGTGTAAAGTCGGTAAAAGATGCGAGCAGTATGACAAAACATTCATTAACTGACACTTACGGACGGCTGGTCCGACAAGGCCAAGAAAGGATGAGACAGGACGAGACAGAACGGACAGTGGATGCGGATGTTATCCCGCTAGAGTGATGGGTGAACACAAACTGATGAAAGCCAAACCCAACGAAAGGGGAAGAACGCAAGCTTTGGCTCGGGTTGAGTAATAAGCGTGCAGAGACCAAACAAATCCCTTGTTATCCTAAGAGCTATGAGTAAGTACGTCAGCTTGAAACACACTCACACACATACCCACACACAACAACACATACTAGCACACACAAACCTGCATATGTTAAGCTGTCCTGCTTGGCTGAAAAATGCTTCTTTATGTTGGCTTAATGTATTTCTCGGCGTTTTCTTATTGTTCGCCAGCAAGAAACCCAAAAACCGCAAACTTTCAAAAGCAAACTTCATATTTTGCAAACTGAGCGGAAAGTGCTTACCCTGGGCACACCCCACACACACCCCAGATGCCCCGCAAGCCATAACCAACAACCGCCGCTGCACTATGGAGAATATAAACACTTTTTGTGGACTAAAGCTAGTTTTAAGCAGAATTTCAAATAACAAAGTTTTGTTTATTATACATAAGATATACACATACATACATTTAACTGTAATACTATATTCCTGAGTGTCAACACAGCCAAAAGCTATTAAGATAACAGCTGCATTTATTGGTGGTTCAAAAATGCTTAAAACCTGCAAGTTTGCTAATGGAATTTGATATCTGTAGCTGTACTAAGTGTTGATACAGCTTTAACGTGTTGTGCACAACATTTTTTAGGTCACCAAACTAGTCTAAGAAACACAAATTGTAAAGATATTGCTTTCTTGGATATGATCGATAAAAGCCCAATTAATATTATTGCTAAACTTTTCAGATTTTTTAATTTAATCTTTTAAACAGGCATACTTATTTTGGGATATGCCGAACCAATCCACAAAATTATATTTTTCAGCCTGCAAAAATACAAATACATGTATGTATATATATATACTACTATATATATATATATATACTATATATACTATATATACTATACTATACATATTTTAAATGAAGGGCTGTTAGAACATCGGAAGTTCCCGACTGCGGCTTACTCTGTTTTCAGTCTATGCTCGTTTGCTAATTTGCGAAGGCGGAAGTCCGTGTGACACAAAATTTTTAATCTATAAACTGAGGGTATACGTATAGCAACATGCATACCAAGTTTAATGGCTCTGGTTTAAAGGATATCGAAAAAATATTACGTCCAAGGGAAAGACAGAAGGACTAAGCCAATAAGCTCACTTTTGCAAAAGTATGCGGAGGCAGAGTATAGGAGAGAGAGTATATATAGACTAGTCTCAACAACTTCGCATATTCCTTGATTAATGCCATAAAAAGTATTAATTTTTGCCATAGTGCGCTGATATTACTATATCCAAATGTGCATATATACAGATATATATATATATATATATATATATATAGTGACACCATTATACTGCCAGGACTGCAGCTGCAGAGGCATCGGCATCAGCAACGGCATCAACATCGGCATCAGCATCGGCATCAGCATCATCATCGGGTGTGTTGACGTTAACGTCAACGTCAACGTCAACGTCGACGTCGACGTCGACTCTTGTGTTAGGCTTGCCTTTGTATCTGTATCTGAAACTGAATCTGAATCTGAATCTGTCGGATTCTGACGTGCCGTCGCACTCGTTTTAGTTGTTGTTTTTGCTATTGCTGTTGCTGCTTGTTGAAGGATTTTGTAGTGGTTGTTGCAGCTACCACTCATGATGATGAACTTTCCACCAAACTTTGGTTTATGGCTTTTCGATGTTTTTCTTTTTGCGCCAGAAATTAATATATACGAATATTTTAGCTTTCATCTTGCCCGGCAATCGCGGCCGCAAGTTCCAAGTTGCAAGCACACTTCAGGGTTGTCTGTTTATAGAGTGGCGGGAAGGGCGGGTGTTGGCCCTAGACTGAAGCGGACATTAACAAGTTCAGCTGCGTACAGTTATTTATTCGAATTTATTTAAGCGTAAAACAGCGTTCGTAATTTTCTCATCTTTTGTGCTCAGTTCAATTTAGTGGAAAATTGAAATCATATTGAAATTTGACGGTCAACGAACTTATCCGCGACCACCAAAAATTTCATAGAAATATCATACTGCCTGTTTGTTTGTTGGTGCTTTTTTCCCCGCAGATTCACACACAAAAGCCAATGAATTCAATTGCATTTTGAACACATCGATTGATCGAATTGTCTACCGCAAAACATGAACAAATATAGAAGCAGTCACCCGCGTTGAAAATCATCAGTGGTTTTTGGCCTTAACCAGCTGAAAATACGGTTTATGGCTTATGCTATGGCCTCCTGAATAATTTGCAAAATTTTGTTATCATTCGACATAACTGTAAATTTGAATTAGAGGCTGCTTCGCATACACACTTTCTGGCCAATTCACAGCATGCCCGGAATGATAATGATGCAATGCCTCCCATCCAATTGTATAATGAAATTGGGCCCATATGGAATTCAGCATATTCAAACTTAAACAAATACATCAAAACAGATTTACCTTAGCCTTTCGCATAGATACAACTGGTAACAGTTAGCAGGCATTGAGAGGGCATATATCTTGGCCAATGCACACATAAATCTTGAACGGGCCAAATTGCCTCAAAATACAAAATTCATACACACATTCTGTGATTGATAGCCTTGGCAGGGGCACCGGAATATTGTAATATTCGTAGTTTTGAACCCGATCCCCGATACCCCATACCCGAACCCTTGCCTGTTGTTGACACCAGT
The DNA here is from genome assembly GCA_035043065.1 of Hirtodrosophila confusa. Lineage (NCBI taxonomy): Eukaryota > Metazoa > Arthropoda > Insecta > Diptera > Drosophilidae > Hirtodrosophila > Hirtodrosophila confusa. The sequence continues at coordinate 651,662 of JAWNNI010000064.1, forward strand.
GTTTCAGAAAAGATAAATGCACGCTTAAGGAATCTCAAGCAGCTTTCAGAGGGCTAAATCAAAATTATGGCCCAGCCAATGGGGATTGGAAAGTTTGCTAGTTTGGCAGAGAGTCGAGGGCAGAGGGCAAGGGGCAAGGAGCAAAGGGATATGGCCAGTGAGCAAGGTAAATATTTATTAGCTCAATAATTTGGCAACATTTCGCAGGATTAATGTGCAAATTCCAGGCCCATAAATTATTTGCAGCCGTATTCCTAAATTTTATTAAATAAATAAAAAAGAAACCAACGCAATCGCCAAAACAGACGTGTGTGTGTGTGGGTGGGTGTGTGTGTGTTTGTGTTGAGTTGGGGTCATTGCTGTTTTGTTTTTTTTTTTGTTTTTTTTTTTGGCAAGGACACGCAACCATAATAAAAACTTGTTGAAAAATTTACGAGCGCAGCAGCGTCAAAGGACAAATCGGACAAACAGGCCGGGCCAATGAGCCACGTGAGCAGCCGCTGGTCACGTTCCGGTCTCTGTACCCGACCCCGCCACCGCCACCGCCACAGCCACCAGCACCAGTCCCGCTCCCAGTCCCAGCTCCCGTCCCGGGCGTAGGCAGAGCAACGACAAGGGCGTGTTTATTTATGTCGTGCCCACCGCTGAAAAGTTTAGTCGTTGTACGTGTCAAAAACTTTTGACAGTGCAATGGCTTCCCGACTTAAGAAGTCGGCAGCTGCAACATGGCCCCAGCTGTGGGCCTATTAAATCGCAGAGAGCTGCGCTGTAGCCAACGTAATAGGATGGCAAAGTTAAGACACTGAGTAATTTGGTTAGCGGGTCTCGTACAACTTTCATTGGTAACTAGAATGTGTTATTAAATAATGTCCGGTACATGCGCTAGCTGGCCAAAAATCACAAGAAGCCACGTGACAGGACCAAGATTAAAACGAAGGCGTCTTCATTCACTAAATAATTGATCTGGGTTCGTGCAAATCTCGGAGCATCTGTGCCGTGTACATGCAGAATATTAAATGCGGTCTAGTTGGCCCCGGCTCATGTTTGATGAGGATATAGTTAGGCCAGCCAAGTCATGCAGACCGCAATTGCTTCTTTTTTTTTGCCCTCATCACTTTTCCACCTTACTTTTCCACCTCGCTTTCCGGCCTCACCTTTAATCTCTCGCCCAAAATAAATTAATTTGTGGGTAGCCCATGTAAGCCAATTTCACTTAAGGTAGCAAGTAGCTAAGCTAAGTTTCGTTATCAATCAACAATGTTTTTGAAATATTTGTGGCTTTTCATTTATCTATCTATAAGCTTCAGATATGCCACAGTTCTTTAAATTTAATACTCAACTTTCGTGTATTTGAGTAGAACGAATGTATTACGAGACACCCTGTACCCAGAACTGAAATTCCCAAGCACATCTGCCTACACAGAAACCAACTTTCCCGACTTGGTGTCTTTATTCTCTGACAGACAGATAGACATGCTCAGATCAACTTGGCTGTTGATCCTGACCAAGAATATATGTATATACTTTATAGGGTCGGACATGCCTCTTTCTATCCCCCCTCTTATCCATCTTATTGGAACAGGGCGCGATAAAAGCAATGTGCTAAAATGACACGACACGTTCAACATTCTCCAAATGTTTTAATTTTCTTTTTAATGACCATAAACTAATATGATGAACAACAGTTCCCATACTGAGGCTCCAACTTCAGAACGTAGGCTATCAATTTCTTCCTGCTACTGCAATTTTTGCATTTAATTTAATTTAATTTTTTATATTTAAAATATTTTTCCAAGCAAGCAGCAATATGAGATGGCTATTTCAAAATAAATAACTTGTTATTTTAATTTAATTTTTGCAAATTGTCACAGGAATTTATTTCCCAATTGAGGATTTTACGATATGTTGTCACTTGTATGGCGAAAAGTGGTGAGGTGGAAACAATTTCGTTTAAAGACGACCTAATCTAGCATGAAAGCCCGTTTCGCGCAACTTGCATATAAGTAGACACTTTTATAATAGATGAGATCGGTGAAACCAAGAAAGGTTTGATATCAGTGTTGTAAAATGCATCGAATTCGCAGTGAGATTTGATATATGTGTTGTTTAACGCTTCCTTTCAACCTATCGTAAGCAATGCGTAAAATCAATAATAAATATGAAACCAATCTGGACTAGATTCTGAATTCAATTTTGGGGCCCTGCCACTGAGTCCCCACGGATAATTAATGCACCCTACTACATTCGCAAAATGAATACTCAGTCCGCAATCATATCAGCAGGTATATTAAAATCCAGCTGGAATAAGCCTTCTGGACAACAGCCTCCACATCCGCCATCTAAACAGATTCCACCCCTTCAATCTACTATTCAGGCAATAAACGACAATAAACAAAAAACCAATAACTAAACTTCTCTTAAATAACTCTTCAATATAATATGTATTATTACAAGTTGAAATAATAAAATACAGATTTTAAATAAATAAAGAGTTACTGACTATAAGAAAATAATTTAATTGAAATGATGACTGTCAAAAGCGAAATATATTTTTGTTTTGTTTAGTCGCGTTGGGTCCTGAAAGTTCGTGTCACGCGTCCGACCCGACTTCCAAGTGCACAAAACGCCATTCATGCACCGCTGGAACAGGTGCTCCGATATTTTCCAACGTGTAGAGCACTTGGAGCATACATGCAACGTATAACATATTATATGAGAATATACGCACACATATATTAAAGTGAGTGTGCCACGCAAAAAAGAAAGCAGAAAAATAATAAAAACGAGTGAGACTTAGCAAAAAGTGGTTCGTGGTATCAAGGGCAAAAACATACATTTTCCGCTTTACGATGGCATTTGGCGAAAGTAAAATGAAAGGGGCTCCGAATGGGCATAGGATGCCATGGGACGATGGAATGATGAGGCGTTGGGACGATGGTCATGCTGATGCTGCGCAGCTGCGTAAAATGACGAAAGAACAAAGAAGTAGAAGTAGGAGTCAAAGTCCGACACGGAGACGGAGACGGAGACGCAAATGGAGTCGGAGTCGGAGTTAAGGTTGAAGAAGCCGAAGAACGTATGCGAGGCAAGACCACCCCTCTCCCCCGGTCGCAGATGTGGGTGTGAGCAGCACCGCGGACGGTGAAATGTTGGCTCTGTTGAAGGCAATAAAATGAAATTACAACTTAATTGTCATAAATAATTCAGGAGATTCCTTGCCAGCGACGTCAGAGTCGAAAATTCTGCGATAGCGAGCGAAATCAGAGCGACCCGCAAATAATCCCGCCCCCTGCATCGCTCACTCCCCTCCCTCAACAGCTATGGCCCTGTCCAACATTTTCAGTGGCGCGCAAAGCTTAACGAAAATTTTAAAGCCAGCTGCTACTTTGGGCAAAGGAATTGCTTCACGGCAGCTGCAGGAGCAATATTACGTGTTTTATTATTAACAAAGTTAATCCCCTGACCTAGTTAAGACGACTCAATAGCACACACAAACACACACACCACAAATACAAACAAACAAGCTGATGCGGATGCGAATGCGGATGCGGATGCGGATGCGAATGCTCACAGACAAGCCGCATGAGGCGTTAATAAAATATTAGACGAGCTCCAAAAATAAATAGCTGATTACAGCATCACAATTTGGTGTCGCGGCTAAAAGTCAAGTGGAATTTTATTTAATTACCGCTTGAAATTGTAGATTATCCTTAATTCAGAAAGAATATGCCAACAGTATTTAAATTTCAAGCCACATTTTGGCCAAGTTCATACTTAGCCCACACTCCAACATAGTCCTTGCTTAAATATGTATTTCGCATTATCTGCGATTCTGTAGAAGAAAAAAAACATATTCTTCAGGCTTATACCATGTAAACATCGAGTAAATAATGGTAAATTAGCAAAATGACAAAAGTTCTTCAACAATCACATACACGCAATCGCCCACACGCTTGTAGGCTTACAATTTTGGTGGCAAGGGCAGGGCAGGGCAGGGCAGGGCAGGGGAGGGCAGGGGAGGGTCCTGATTGCCAGTTAAGAATGTGCAAACAAGCAAACAAACCGTCGCGACGGCCGGGTCTGATTGTGATTGTTAGAACCCAGGACCCCAACCAGGACCCCAAGCCGGGCCCATAGAAATGGGTAAGGACAAGAAACTGCTTACGAAAACAAAAATGAAAATATAACATGTGTTCAATGGAACATCATATTTCGATGTCCTTTGCCAATAAACCACTTTGGATGCGGATGCTAGCGAAAATTGAAGGCCTTTAAAAAGTAACACTCTGTTGAGCAAACAAACGAACTATTTATATTCCTTTAATAATAATAAAGCAGCCCAAAACGAGAGAAAGTGCAAGCCGAGTAAAAACCGGAAACATGTACTCGTATATATATATATATATATATTTATGCCCGCCAGGCATCGAGTGAAGGTGGGAGTCGACTCCTTCTGCTCTGAACGTAAATTAAAAATAATGTAAATATTCGCTTTCGGATACGCACAAGGAAAGAAAAACAAAACAAAAGGACAGAAATAAAATAAAATAAAATAAAAGCAGACTTTCATACACATATAATATAAGTGCATATTGTGCAGAGGAAAATCGTAGATCGTAAAGCCACATATAAATGCGTTATACCATTTTAAGTTAATAAAAATATTAAAAAAAATTGTTGTTAAGTGAATTTATATTCAACTGCATACGCTATGCTTCTCTAATGGTATTAGTACATTTGGAAATACTATATTTGAATTGAAATCGAGTTAGCCAATTTTAAACACGAGTTTGTTTATTTGTTCAGTTTATCACTTAAGGAAATGCAATTTGACATTTCCCGTAGACTAAAGCTTGCTTGTTGTTATATAAAACTTCCTTCAATGGGGTTATTTTATATTACAAAAGACGCATATGTACTGTGACCCAATTAAGACATTTTACTTTTAAATTCAATTTATATCATTCGAGAGTATTTGGAGTTTGGAGTCTGTTTCCGTGAAGTTGTTTCTTCTTCTGGGCACTTTGAATTTAAAATCAGCTTTCATTTCTAGCAATACCTTATCCTTATCTTAAGATGACTCCCCTCTGCATTACTAATTTCTTCTGGAACTAGTTCCGTTTCCACGTTTTCGAAAATTAACTACTGTCCGGCTCTTCTACTTGGTAGAACTCTATTCCGTTTTTCCCTGGCAGGCCCGCCCTGCCAATTCATGTAAAAAGTATTGCCAACTTATTGCCTTGGCGTTGCCAATGCTTTATAGATTTCATTTCACATTAGATGGGATAACACACCACAATTTAATCAGGTAGAAATCTAGATGAAAACTCGAAAAACTCCAACTCGAAAGTTGTACATTGCACTCTTCTTTCGTAAATCGTTTATAATCTTCTTTGTTTTTCCTATTACATTTAATAAGAAAGCATATTACAGCTCATTTATCCAGTTGGCTGGTGCTATAAACAGCTTGCAGTGGTTTGTGATAGTTAAATGGAAATTAAAAGGCATTTCGCCAAACTTTTGATCCAATTTGAATTCAAGTTGCGTTTTTAGCCGCAGATTGTTTGTCTGTCCCTGAAATGTTTTTGTGAGGAAGCGTTTAATAATCAAGTTAAAGTTGCCGAAAATCTAAGCAAGCAATTAACTAGAACTGAGATTCCACTGGTGCCCCACCAATTTGGGCTACAAGCTAAACGTCCATTTTCTGCTGGGTACTTTCTCATCTTGCGCGATAAACTTGCGATAATTTAATTACACGCGAAACTTGAAGCTGATGCCGGGCGGGATAAAGGAGCAGAAAACGAGGGGGGGAGCGGGTATCGCAGTCTCGGAGTCTCGGAGTCTCGAGTGTCGGGACTGTGACAGTGACGGAGACAAGTCTCAGACTGAGAGTGCTGCGAGTGGCTGGATCTGGTAGAGCAACTGCGGTAAGTGGCAGCAATGTAAATTACGCGTATTAATATCAATTTATAATCCGAATCTAAAACCGAAAAAAGCATATATTTTTCTCATTTTTTTGCAGAGTCAGCAGGCCGACGATGATGCTGCAAATCCGTGATAAATCCTTAAAAATTACTTTTAATTTCGCAACGGCAAATGCAAAGCCTCGAATTGATGCCGCCGCCAGACGGCGGGTCCTGCTGCAACCAGCGCGAGCTGGGGATTTGTCCTGCCAGCAAGAGGAGAGCTGGATCCAGCTAACCAATTGACTTTGGCTGCTATCTTGGCTGTGACTAGAGGGCCGCATCTAGATTAAAGTAAGTCGAGCGATGAAAATAGATTACGCGCGTATTTTGCAAATGATGCGGCCCCAGTTGAGCGTCGCGTCGCGTCGCGTCGTCGGCGACGTCAGCAGAGGCGTGAAAAATTCCCCACAATTTAATTTGAGTTTTCCGACTTTGCTGTTGCCGCTGCCGTTGCCTTTTGTTTGATTAGTCGATTTTGTGGATTTTGGCGCTAATTGTGCACGTCGCACACACACACATACACACAAATACACAAACATACACACACGGGAGATATGTATATGTGTGTTATGTGAGTGCCGAAATTGCATATACAATTTGTTTAAGTGTATGGGTATAGGAAGCAGGAACAGGCAGAACCAATGCCGCATCCGCTTATGCTAATCAATTCGAGCTGGCTAACGCACACATACGCACACACACACACACATGCACACAGGACACTCTGTTGCCGTTATTTTTGCAATATTTGCATAATTGCTTTTGTTGCTTTCGTTTTGTCGGCTTTGGCATGACGCTTTGGCGTTCGTGTGCCAAATATTTGCACAGCCTCCGTCGCAGTCGCCGCCGCCACTGCCACTGCCACTGCCGCCTTAGTTCCCCCTCGATAGCCGCTGCCGCCGCCTGAGTCTACGTGAACGCCTCCGGGGGGCTGTGGTCGCGCAAATTTTTGGCCAATTTCACAAGTTGCACTCGCTGCCTACGTTGCCATACTACACACATTAACATATTATAATTAGCACGTTTCCACTGGGCCAAGCGGCGCTGTGTGTGTACTTTATACGCATTGCAAGACAGCGGCAGTTGCCGCATTGCGATTATTGGCAGGATTTGAGGCGACTATGGCACGCTGCTCTCACGGTATTCCGTTGGCGCTCCACTTTTCAAATTCGCGACCGCAAACGCGTCGCTTGCCAAAAACGCCGAGCGTCAACGAGCTTTGGCATCCCCGGTGCGGCAGCCATTGGCGATGGCCTTCGAAAGTGTCAACAGCATCTGTGCTGATGCTGATGTCACGCTAAGAGCACCACCAGCAGCAGCACTAGTGGCAGCATCGCCAGACACTAGACACTTACTGAGCGAACGGTGGGTGGGGTGTCGGCAACCCATCACGAGCACACACGAACACAAGTGCAGCAACCGCGAGACGATGTTTACGTATCCACTGGTCCCGTTAGACTGGCGCGCTCCATCGCCGAGCAGGCGACACGAAGCGCACGGCAATAGCAACAAACTTGGTAGCTGTGCAGCGGCTCTCTCTGCCTACCACTCTCACACTGCCTCTGACTCTCGCTACAATCAGCGCTGCCAGCTAGGACCACAGAAAATAGCTAAAAGTATGTTTTAAAATAGCTAAACATTAGAGCAGCATTAAATTTGAAAAAATTAAAGATAAAATTACATTTATTTTTCTAGAATTTAGATTTATATATTATTGGCAATTAAATCAATTAATTTAAATTGGATTATCCTAATATAACCAACTCCACAATTTATTAAGAAACTATGATATGGGATCTAACTCATCAACATTAATTACTAGTACTTTAAGTTAGAATTTGCATCCAGTCCTGAATTTGGCTTTTATTATATTGACTACCTAAAGATATGTCTAATCACATCAATAATCAAATTTATTGATTATTATCAGGATTGATTCCTGTTTCCTTAAATGTTCCTGTTTTCGCCGTTGAGCAAGTACATATATTTAATATGAGCTTAACCCGTGAATGCAATTCTAGTTCACTGGCAATTGATTACTAGTTAATTAAATTGACTACCAGTTAATTAATAATAATTGGAAAGAAATTGTCAACGTTAATTTTTAAAATTAGCATTTACAAACTGATAAATTAATGATAGAAAACTACAATACTTTTTCACCCACCCGCAAATTTGTTTGGTTGTGAGATCTGACGTGAAATAGCTAAATTAGCATCCCTGGTTACAACCCTCTGTGGCAACAGCGCTCTCTTCACCAATGACATGTTGAAAGTTTTTGTTGCGATCCAGGCGGTAGACAGCGAGATCAGTGGACTTAAACAATATGAATGATTGAATTTATAAATAAATACAAGTACTTATTAATAGTTACTGGACTTGTGCACAGTTTCTGAATTTGATTTTAGATCAACTTGCCTATGTCAAGGTATGAGATTCTGCTAATCAAAGAGTAACCTCCTACCACCAAAATTAAAAATTTTAATATAAGCTGTGATATACTCGTATATGTTTACTTTCAGATACAAATTCACAAATTTTCAATAAATAATTGACTACCAATTGGCTTGGAATGTGTCATCATGTACACACATACGTAGTATATGTCTCCTTTTGATTACTTTATTTATTTTGCCAATTATTGTGGGATCGGGTGTAATTCAAAGGAAATCAATTTAGTGCAAATTACGGGGCAAATGTTTCATAGTCAGAAAGTCTTTATTACCAGCTCTACCACTTTTATTAAGTGTTGCTGCAACATGTTGCCAAGCGCAAACACTGACGGAAATGTTGATGAGTGAACGACAAAGAGAAATATGAACTCTTATACGCAAATGCGCAACAAATGCGTGAGCGGTCATTCTCGACTGCCATCGTTGCTTTGTGGGCCTAATTTGATTCTAATTTATGTAAGTATTGACAACAATAGAGGTCCTACCACAAGCCCCTATGAATGCCTTTTGTTTTAGCCTACTTTCGTTCCATTTAGGCCCTGCGGTACGTAATATGTCCATGCTACTCGTATATATACAACATAACAATGTAAGTAATCGAGAGGAGTTTTTGTCTGTTTCAACAAGAACAAGATTATTTTCTTAGAAATCCAAGTAAATGCACCTGGACATTAAGTATATTTTGAATACCGGCTTAATATAACAGAATTATGTAAGTACATATGTGTGTATTTATTTACAATATAAACAACACATTGTTCCTGGAATGTCCTTTGAAATTCACCTATGTTTTTTCGGTCAAGCTCATTTACAAAATTGTACATACAAATAATATGGCTCGTATGGCTCGCCAATTTCGGAGAATCCGTTCCCACGGGTGGGAAATTGGGGTCAATGTGAAATGTGCAAAACATTTCTCTTTCAAATCTGCTTTAAACAAAAAATGTATCGACATAAACTCTACCAAATTTAGAAAATTCATCCCCATGAGTGGCAATTGAACACAAGTGAGCTGGGCATACCTATTAATGTATTTATATCTATAGATACATAAAAAAATATGCTGAAAATTAATTTAAGCCCTTTATGTATAAAGTAATGTTACAAATTTGAGCTTGACATTTATAGGCTTTTGTTTTGAGGTCCTTTCCATTTTTTCTCTAATACAATTACAACATTCTATACTTACCATTTAACTAGTCAATAAAACTATATTTTCTTAGAATTGAGAGATTGAAAGTAGTTAGAGGCCTAAAAGTATTTATATGTATTTTATAAACGAAGTGAGGTTATGGTTATTATACACAATATATATATACAGTTATGAAAATTTCAATTTGACTAGAGGACGTTACGATGCGTTAAGTCCTGAGGGCTTATGATATGTATGGAACTATTACTTGATCGAAAATTACATTAGTGTATTTGGAACGCGACAGCTTGTTCAAATTTCGAATGATGATTTTGAAATTCAAATTCAAATAGTTAATTAGCTGCGGCGGACGTCAATCATTTGATATCAGTTAGTTATTCGTTGTTTGCGATTAGTGCTTACCTAGATTAAATATTTACCGGTCAGTACTTATTGCTATGTAGTTTGTAAAAGTAAATATTACTATTGTATGTGTAGTATGTGAATATGTTGAATGCAAACCAACATAGACACTCGATATGTAATCAGGTCTAAGCAGGAGATTCCCATGACAATCAGACGCTGTCGGGCATTTGCATAAAACCAAGATAAATAAATTCCACATGCAGACGGACAATGTCAGCCGCAGATCGACCGGTTAAAGGTTAACATTGCTATATACATATACACACATATATGTATATACATATATAACATACATATATTGAACCTGAGGGCAGAGCCCTTTTATTATTTGCTTGTCTCACTGGCCCCTTGGAGCGAAATTGATTAAATCGTTGCAATCTGAAATCTGATAGAAATATCTGCAAGCGAAATACCAGGACGACCATCAATTCTGAAATATTTCCTTTTGTAATGTATAAAATGCTTGAATGTTTTAATTGCGATTGAGCGATTGACCAGCTATGAAAAGGTCAGAGAAATATCAACTGACATTCAATTGTGCATATGCAATGCAATTTGAATGCAACATCCGTGGCAGGAAACCTCTGCTACTCTACAGTAGGTTGAGAGTCATGCCCCAGTCAATCAGATGCGTGAACATAATCTAGCCCAAATGGGCGCCAAATGAATCCAAGTGCAACAATTTGAATCATTCAATCACGCCACGTGCACGTTTAAATGCAAATGAATGTTCCACGGCAGGCAGCTGTTTAAATGCTCATTTTGAATAAATTATGTTCGGTAAACAATTGTAAGCCCAACCACATCAGGCTATTCCTGGCGCCGGAGTTGTCGGTGACGTCGTTTATCTTGGTAAAACGGAAATTGCGGTTGAGTTCGCGCTTAAAACTTTGTTGCCAACTGATTATCGCCGACACGCCGAGAGCTTCTCCTCTTGCCACAACAAGTTGCAAGTATTGCTTTCAGTATATCTGCTGTAGTATGTGCATATGTGTGTATGCGTGTATGCGTGTTTGGGTGGCAAGGATAACCCACATCGGTCACAGCACTGGCTGTCTACTGTCAGAGGAGGACAAAATCAGGCAACCAACTCTTTGCTAGAGCCGTCAGCTCGACAGTTTGGCGATAATTAATCAAGACCATCTGCATTCACGGGGGCGTAAAAATGAAATGTCACAATAAAACCATTTGCGAGTCCTTTCGCATGGACTCACACACACATATACACATATACACACATACAAGCCACACTAGCGACAATTAGCTTTTGTCAGAGCCCATGACAAACGGATTATACAAACGCCTCAATCATTCTGGCACAAAAAACCCGCGACAAGAAGTCAGGCCAACGGCTACTCTGACAAGCGGCTAAATAAGCGATTTACACCGAGAGAAAGAGTCTATACACATATGGTGAGTTGACAGCGACAGGTTAATTGGGTTAACTGGTGAAAGATGTAAGCTATTTGATTATGTAAGAATAAATATATAGAGAAAACTGATATAACTTCTTCAACTTAAATTTGCTGAAGTCGAGTTGGCAAAAAGAATATAACACACTGTATTTTGATAATTTTCATATACGGAAATATACTAGAGTCGATTGAGATAACGATGACTTATGGATGAACAGTTGATTGCCAACCAATTCTACCAATAGTATTAACCTTTAGCTATAATGCTCCTCATAGTCATCAATTAAGCCCTAATACATGAACATGAGCATTAAACGATTATATCTAGCTATCCACATAAGTATCCACGAAATATCTGAGCTTTTGATTCTTTAAATTCATAGTAACTTTGGATGGAATGGAATCAAGTCTGTCCGTAGCTTTCTTCTGTTCGTCACAAACAAGCAAAGTTTCAAATTTAGATTTACATCTTAACCCCCAAAGGAATCGAAGTCGAGTGTTTCGACACCAGTCAATTTAGAGTATGATAGAAGATTATTTTTCAAATTTGGCATTTGTATAGCCAAGTACTTTAAGTGTACTTCTATGCCACACACCATGCAGACAACTGTTGTGCCGTTAGGCCAACAACAGGAGCCAGAGTCGGGTGTTGTGTAAATGATGAATCCCCTCACGAACTTTGGCCCACAGACAGCTCGGGGCGCGACACTTGTAAAGCTGTCACAACATTAATCAAATCGGGGAGTGCAAAACAAATGCATGCCATAAATTTACAGTTCAGTCGCCAGACATCGACCCTGGGCTCTGTTGGCCAGTGAAAGTGGCGGTGAAAGTGCGACCTAAGGCCCGGGCTCAAGCTCCTTGTTAGGAATTCTGATAAATATACTCGATTGCATACGTTGTCTAGGCAACAAATACACTCGTATCAGGTAAGTATTTACAATCGTTTGATTGTGTTGCTTTTGCAGTTTGTGCCGTATTGCGAATACACACGCACACACATATGTAAGTACATACGAGTAGATTTGTCTGTGTCTAATAGTCCTATAGTTCACCCTTAGCCTGACTGCGATCGGCCCATCGAGACGCAAGGACATTTGGCCTTCCGGTTGTTGAGCATCTCATTTAATGACGCAATGTCGTTGGCAATGATAATGATGGCGCTGCCGGCATATCGGATGACTGTGCCCCACATACACATGTGTGTGTGTGTGTGTATCTGTGCTTGCGAACTTGGCTAACACAACCAGTTTGGCATGATATCAAGCTTGTTTCCCGGCTCAGTGCTGATGTGACAGTGGCATTGCAATGCCATTAAAGTGGCAATTAGCAGCCATGATATAAGGTACAACAAAACAGTCTTGTACTTTTATCTGAAACCTAATTTGCAGAAATTGAATTAAATGAGCTCAAAATGCAGCCAACCATTACAGCATAGAATTCGTGAAATATAAATAGAAATACTACCATCCCCGTCCTCCTTCTCCAATGTACAGTTGAGCTGTCATATATTCCACAAATAAATCATGTTCACTTTACGCCCTAACTATTTTCTACCCATACAGCAAAACAAATTCTACGTAGTTCGTGTCGACATATGCACATATTTCGCATACACTGAAGCAATACAAATTCCCGACGACAAGTCCTTTCACGTACCATTGGACATGACTGTAAGTGCGGGTATATGCACTCACACTATGTAAATAAGATGATATTTCCCCTTATGCTGAATATTAAGTTGCTTAAGATTAAAATTTTTACACTGTTCCCGAAGGGAAAAGGAGTATATTGGGTTTGCGAAATGTCCGTCTATCCGTCTGTCTGAACGCAATTTTTTTCCACACCCTTGCGTCTAGAGCAACCAAACTTAGTACACATGTTGGTGTATACCCTCAATTTATGAAGTGTCAAGATCTATAATCTATATCTTCCACACCTGTACAGATAGAGTAATCAAATTTGACATACAGAATACTGTTTCCAAGCCCAGAAATTAGCAAATTATACCGGACTGGGAACAGAGTATTCTGCTGCCGGATACGTTTGACTGCAACGCTCTAAATTGTTTTTATATTATTTACACTCCTTAAGGTATTGGATTTTACGGATTTATTGTCAACCTGTTTTGTTTTTTGTCAAACACAACACATTTATACACATTTCATGCAAAATTCTTGATTTCCGTATTATTATGCTTATTAATCGTGCGGTATGCCAAAGATGGTTATCCCAGGTGTCTGGCAGAGTTCACACAAATGTTGCACCCGTCTTCAAGCCTGCCGACTCAATCTGTCCCCACAGAGAGTATGGCAGCCACCAGTGCGTCACTTTCCTGCCCTCCAACCACAGAACAGACCTCCGCCGCCGGCGGAGAACACAACAGTGCCAACAACAAATATAATCAAGGCGATCGCTTTCACGGGCGCATTCATCATTGGCTGCTTCGCTGGCGCTACCATCGTGGAATACGAGAATACTCGCAGCAAGATTATTTCTAAGGCTAAGAAGGCGCTGTTTGACGGATGGCAGGAGCACCCTGTGGTAAATCGCGACCTCTGGTGGCAGTTGAAGCAAGAGGTACGACGCTATTGGGACTCACTTGCGCCCGGGGACAAGACATTTGCACCCATATTGGTGTGCAACTTGCTGCCTTTTGCGCTGTGGCGTGTGCCGGCAATGCGTTCCACCATGCTAACATATTTCACCACGAATCCCGCAGCGAGAATCGTTTGCTGGCCCATGTTCCTATCAACATTCAGTCACTTTTCAGTCATGCACATCTTTGCCAACATGTATGTGCTGCACAGCTTCGCCAGCCCGGCCGTTTTGTCAATGGGCAAGGAGCAATTTATGGCAGTCTACCTGAGCGCCGGCGTCTTCTCCAGCCTGATGAGCGTCCTCTACAAGGCAGGCACCAAGCAGCCGGGCATGTCGCTGGGTGCATCGGGAGCCATCATGACAGTGTTGGCATACGTTTGCGCCCAGTATCCCGATACGGAGTTGAGCATATTGTTCCTGCCCGCAGTTACCTTCTCTGCCGGTGCCGCCATCAAGGTCGTGATGGGCATCGACTTTGCTGGCTGCGTGATGGGGTGGAAATTTTTCGATCATGCGGCGCATTTGGGTGGCGCCATGTTTGGCGTCCTTTGGGCACACTGCGGTGCCCAAGTATGGGCAAAACGCATTCGTTTGCTAAATTATTATCACGAGCTGCGCAGAACAAAGCCACAGTAATGCAAATCTCAAATGACTCGTGCGAAACTAAGCAAATTGCGAATTTTCGTAAGTGAAACATATGTATGTATGCATTATAGAATCTACATAGATTGTTTAGCCTCAGAGACTCGTATTATCATGTACTATGTTCAATAAAACGACACGACCATAAAGAATTCAACTTTAATGGCATTGGAAACAATATTAATTAAACACTGGAAGCAAAAAATTATAAAAATAACCATTTTTACAGAACTGATGTAATGTGTACATTGTAAATCATGTAATCGATAAATAGAAAATTGCAAACAATTTAAAAAAATAGTAGACCGAGAAAAGGCTTCTTAAAGGTTGTATTGAAATAACTGTAGTACAGAAAAGTCCACATTACAAATGCAATATAATCTTGTTTCAGGTAAGATATTCGTTATTACAATCTGCCGCTTTAAAAACGATCTGAATTGATAATGACATCGATGTGTCAACATTGGATGTAAGGGGGCTCAGCATTCCGCTGCAAGTGATTTGGCTTTGATCCAGGTTAAACACCTAACACGCTGTGAACCGTCGCGAATCTCGGCAAATCCACTCATGTGGAATACACTTAATGCCCGCACATGTTACCTCAAAGAGCGAGCGGGGTAAGCGGCTTGGCTGGAGCTGGTATCCTGATGGGTTCAACATGAGACTGGCGTGGCTGACACTGCCTCTTCTCTTTCACAGTTGTGCCAAAAATAAATAATGTTGTGCAGAGCGACACCGACACCGTCAACCGCTCACAAAAAACAACGCGCACACTTTTATATACATGTTTATATGCAGTACATATGTATGTATCCAGGGAAACATGCCCAGAATCCTGCCGATCGACATGGAGGGTAATGCCATGCGACACGGACACAGACACAGACAGAGACACGGGACACGGTGGCGCGCCACCACAGACACGCCACCACCAACGCAACACCAGCAACGCTTGCCGCCTAATTCGAATTTCTGGGCCAGTCGGCGTTCTTCCTACCATTTTTATCAGCTCTGCCGCCTGTTGATAAGGCGGTATACGGCGGCGTCTCCGCTGCGTACGCCTGACGTTGAAACATGTCATGTAGTTTTTCTTTCCAAACAGCCGACACCAACAAACACATTCGTGTGTGTGTGTTTGTGATTGTGGGTGTGTGATTGTGATTGTATTAGAGATGAGCCGTATCGAAGTACCTGTGACTGAACAATGAGAGTTGCAGATCCTCTCCATCACAGACACAATTAGCAGTCAAAGGAGCAAATACCAACATAACTGTAAAATAATCACAGTCCATCTGGCCTGTTCCCATTTTCGGTTACTTTTCATACACTATTATATTTTATTATATTATATTATATTTTGTCACGAAGTGTGTAATGTATTGAAGGAAACGTTTCTGGCCCCACAAAGTATATACATAGTATATGTATTCTGAATCAGCATCAATACCCGAGTCGATATAACGATGTCCGTCTGTTTCTATGTAAATTAATCTCACAGTTTCAAAGCTACCTTGATGAAACTTGGCGCAGATCCTTCTATTTGCTGCAGACAGTAAAAATGTCGAAACCGGCCGGATCGGACCACTATAACATATAGCTGCAATAGAAATGATCGGTCGAAAACTATGTTTTTGTATGTAAAACTAATTAGTTTATAGATGTATCCTTACCAAACTTTCACAAGCCGAGTCTCTAGAGAACATTCTAACCAAATTTGGTCAAAATCGGACCATTATATCATATAGCTTCCATAGGATCAGGTGAAAAATTAGTTTTTGTATGAAAAACGTTTTTTTTATACAAAAACTACATTCAAACTTCGTAATTGATAGTTTTAATTATAATTCATATAGGTTTCTATAATTTTATCAAAATCGGACCACATTATTTTATAGCTCCCATAGGAACAATCAGACGAAAATTGAGTCTTTGTATAAAAAACATTACTGCAAGGGTATATACTTAGCTTCGGCACACCCAAGATAGTAGTTTCGATTTTGGAATTTCGTTGTTGAGTGAAATAATAATCAGGTTTCCTTAATGAGTTTATGTTCGAAAAGTTTTCAATGCACTGGCTCAACACAGAACTCTAGAATTAGAAATTATATTCGAAAGATGTTCGGAATTGAGAACAGCTAACAATTTCGATTGCGAAGGATGTGATAGAAATGGTAATGGTGACTGATTAACAGCAGGAGTTTTTAGCAAATCTTGGGAAATACAAAATCTGAAATTTGATATGTCAATTTGGACATGACGATATTATAGTATATGTACATAGTTAACACAATACCTGATTGCCAACTGATATATATTAATCAGATATCACTGATTGTTGTCAGTATCAAGTTATGTAAATGTAACAGTTACAGTTCTAATTATCAATCACAGTTGTCCTGTGACTGCACAATAAGAATTATACTCATCTCTAGCGACACTCACTAAAATGCGACACCACATTCAGTGGGCTTGTCTGCTGACTTTTTTCCACATGTTTCGGCTGTTCCGTTGAAGTTGTTACGATGAACGGGAGCGTCTTTTCGGCGTGCTTCCTTTCCGCTTTCTATATAAGCCACGTGCGGCAAACTTTCCACTTCCTCCGGTGGCCCCAGACGTGCAGCTGCGGTTAGTTTTCTGTTGCTTTTCTCGTGCCACAGCGGCACCCGCCGGCCCCATGAGTCGACAGTCGACTGCTTTGGTTTGGTGTGAAGTGTGTGTCTGTGTGTGTGGTTGTGCGCGGTGAGTGTGTGTGGGGCAATGGTGATGGTGAACGCGGTTTCTTTGTCGCACCAACAAATGTGGTAGCGCTCATTGGGTGGAACAGATTGGTTAAGAGTTGATTTGATGGGGCGTACAATGGCATGCCGGGAAAGAACGGTTGAAAGTGAGACTTTTGTTTAAAGATATCATCAGCATGTATGTCAATTTCCTAGGCATTTTATGTGTTTCAATCGCATTTTGTATGTATTCATAAATTCAATATGAAGACTAATTGAGTTTTCATGATAAATAGAAAGATGAGCCGATGAGCCGATGAGTTGGTCAGTTTTCATCAATTACATATTTCAAAGCAATTCTGTTTTTTATGCTTTTCTAATGTAGGCTAGTTATTACTTTTAAACAAAATAGACTACTCTTGCCAATTGTAGCCACATTCTTCTCCCGATAATACATGTATTAATAACTAGCTGGCTTAAAATTTTCGATTCAAATTCATTTGCAGAAAATGAAGGCAATCGCAGAGATATACCAGAGATTTCCATTATTTTTCCGACCAGTCAGTCAGTCACTCAGAACGAAATCTCTTATATAAATAGATAATATTACAAAAAACTTACCATGTCACCTTTGTTGTCTACAATGTTTGCAAAATCGAATTGCAAAACTGTCAAAGCATTTTGTTCTTGGATATGAACAGAGCAAACTCTTTACATTAGAATTAAATATATACATAAATAAAAGTTTTGTCATTTCGGGAGATGAGTTGACTAAGTGACCGGATGTTTAGCACAATTAAACGAACTGATCCAGGTCGGAATTTCCGGCTGAATATTTTTAGCCAAATGTCGAGTCAGTCAGTGCTATAAAATAAATCATTTTAATTGAAGTTCGTCTCTTATAACTCTTAATATTATAATGGGGGACTTCTTTGCTGAATTTGACTTATAATATTTACATAATCTAAACACTTTGACAGCTTCTAGTAATTATTCAAGCTGTACACAAGCCGATACTAAGGAAACTGCTTCGGATTGAAATCTCAGACGACGGTATGGATATTGCGATGTCTTCTTAGCCAAAGTCAACAGTCGCCATACTATAGAGTATTTTATTTATATATTTTCCAACGAAGCTCCTTATTATAATAATGAACTACTTCTGCGGTGAATTTCACATTCCATTTTCAGACTTAGATATTTGTATAATCTGAACACTTCGACAGCTGACAGAGATAGTGTCCAGTCTGCAGGCAACTGCTGTGGCTAGCAGTGAGCATTGAGGCTAACACACACACCCAAACATTCACATGCAGACATTGACTTACCCACCCCACCCCAAATTCCCCCTTTGTGTTTGTCGGCAATAATACGGACATTCCCCCTTCACCATGGGCTTGCCACGCTCCGACCTGGGGCATCGGCCACGCCTTTGTTTTAGTCGTCATCGTTGTCAGCGCTTTCTGTGCTTGCCAATGGTAAGCACTGAGAGCTGTGGCTCATGTTTCGAATTCGATGACTATGTCTGCGGCTTGTCGTAGGTCTGCGAACTCTGCTCCTCACCACACCTCACCTCACACCTCGCACACCTCGCACACCTCAGCGCAGCTCCTGGCTGCTGATGTTGGTAATAGTCGTGCTATTTGGGTGGGTTGTCTTTTACAACCGGTGTCGGGGCTGGCACAAAACACCCACTTTGTGCCATTGTCGCATAGCGTACATCTTTTGTTCTTCATTTGACTGGTATTTGCTAGCAGAGTCACACGTGGCCACAGCATCCACTGGGACCTCAACTATGCTGAGAAATTGGCGGAACATTACTCGTATGTGCAAGGCCTGCTTAATGGCACAAAGGCACATGACCACGCGCATATGTCGTATGTTTATTAGCTCTACATATGGATGCCTAGCGAGTAATTAGAGGTTGAATGTTGGAGCTGACAGTAGTCAACAGTACGTTATTGAATTCCCCATTTCAAACTAACTAAAAAGTAATCTATTTTTGTCACATTTCTCATGTTCAAGTGTCAGTTTCTAGGCATCCAGAACGAAAATCTATTGTACATTGCGGCTAATTAATATGTTAAATATTTTATGTGTTGCCACCACACATGCATTTTTATGAATATGCACACACAGTTTGTCGAATCGCCCAGTCCCCTCATCGATGAGATGAGGGGACTGGACTCTAAAGTCTCTAAATGTTCATTATAAAAATACTGTGTAGATTACTAAATAATCGATGAAGTGTTTAGTTAGTTACAACAGTATCGTATTATTTCTACTCTATCTGATACTTCCGTGTATCCTAATGTAAGTGATTGCAACCCCTGTCGCAGGTCTGGTAAAGCACATGTGAAAGTGTCCATGATATGGGGGGGTGGAGGAAATGGGAAGTTGTTGTTGCTAGCCCGAGGGTGCGAGCTGATTGCGAGCTATTTTTGTTTTAAACACAATGGGTGTTAAATTGGATTTATCGCTTGACCAAAATGATTTTCCGCCTTTTGCGAGGCACAGGGTGCCTTAATTAAATTTCACAGTTTTAGTTTATTTTTAAACGAAGTTGACAACGAAAACAGGTCATTAGGAGCATTATCGCATCATAATTCTGTCACTGCGATAACAAAGCTTTCAATTCAATTTAACTACCACACACAGCCTCCCCCACCGCACCACTACATCTATCCACCATAAACGGCCTACAAATGTTGCTTGTGTGGATTTTGAGGCCGGTAATGTTCGGTGCGAATACGGAACGTGATGGGGCTGTAGGAATGTCAATGGGAATGGGAAATGCATGTAGGTACATGTGTCTATACATAGATATGAGGGCCAGATTCGTTGTATTCATATGTAGTTGGCCAACAGAGACTGTTTCAGATTGTCATCCCTTGGAGACGCAGCTGTGGGGAATGGGGAATGGGGAATGGGGCACAACTGCTGTGATGTACAAATGCAGGCACAAACGATATTGTATCATGTCGAGGACATTGTTGCTGCTGCTGTTCCTGCTGCTGCTGCTGCTGCTGCTGCTGGTGTAATATATAATTTGAACAGCAGCACAATCAAACATCTGTCAAGTGCTATACAAAATTGGGCCTTTGTTTACTTTTTAACAACGACCCACAAAATGAACTTACCCAAAATGGCAAATGCTCGTGTTCTTGTGCATGTGAATATGCTTGCATACATAAATGCCAACTTTTGAATATATTAGTAGGATCGTTTAGAGCAATCAGAATACGGCTGCCACTCAAAGTGTCTGCCTGTCAGAGTCCTTGAATGTCCGTTTGCTGGCCAAAAGCTGCGTCCGATTTCTGGTTCGTTTCGCTCTACTCAGCGCTCGGCGGGCATTTCCAAACGTAAACTGCCAAGTAGGCATTTCGGCAATAAGAATTTGCATAATTTACTTAGTTGAATATCCGACAAGCCGCAAAGGGACAATCAACAGCAAGCAGCCGGCAATCCTGCCACCACCCGGACTCTACACTAGTTGGACAACATCAATGTGGATATATTTGTCCTCTTGTTTCTATCTGGTCCGTCTGGCAGCAACAACAACAACTTGCATTGCTAAAGGCGAGAGTGATTGCCTTGAAGATACCCTCTACCCTAGTCTTAACCACACGCTCCCATACACACAGACTCAATCGAGCTTCGAAAGCCATTTACAGCAAATCTTAAAATATTTTGATTGCACATATTTTTACGAAGTATTTCAATCGATTTTTAATAGTAATTCAAATTTGAATAAAATATCGCTTACATTATTTTCGTGGCTGTGACTTGATACTGCAAACACTTTATTTATATCCGCTCGTTTTTAAATTTGTAAGACACATGAAACGCATAATAAACCATTTGTGAACCACAAAACCTATCTACCTATCGCCTAGCTCGAGAATGTATCTATGTAGCTCTTATGGTCCTTAAGATCATCGTTTTCAGACAATTTTACAATCAGAGATGGGTATAGAGTCGCTTATTGATGCTGATCAAGAATATTCATGCTTTTGTATAATCGTAGATATGTCCATCCGCTTGTTACACACAAAACCGCATTATACCCTTTATAGACATTTTCAATAGATATTGGATTAATATCATTTCAGTCCAGTATTGTCTGCGGCAGCCAACGACAAAAGCTGTTGATGAAGTTGTCCAACTTAAAGAGGATTTCATCGGACTGCGAAAAGTGATTCCCATTAGGTGTATCAATGGTCTGCCACTTCATCCATGGCCATGGATTTGTATAACAGTCCATTTGGCTGTCTACCTTTGTCTGTATGTTTGAGCCAACTTTAATTGAATTTGCAAATCATTTGCAGCATGTTCCATTTCAGTTTGCAGATGATTAACGCTTACAGCCACCATTAGGCACTGTTGTGAGCCATTCTGATTATTTTACAATCATTTATTCAATCACAATACGAGTATAATGCACATTGCTTATAAATTATTGCACATCAGTTTCTGTGTGTTTTCATGACGATATAAATGCATGTGTGTGTGAAGGGAATTCTCTATAAGATGCTGTGGAATTTCGCCCACAAAGTGAGTGCTTAAGTAATTGCCAAATAATTAGTCTTAGAACGGTTGCGAAACCAATCAACAAATTTGAATTAATGGTATAGCTGGTATTCTTTTGACCCTGCATACTTAACTGATTATGATTCGGCTCTTACCACCCCAACTAGTCAACAAATTGTCCTCTGATAATATTTTCCTGCAACAAAACTGTCATTTACGTATGTATATACAAATTTACATGTGTAAGTTTGACATTCCAAAGGGTTGTCAGTGTGTTGACTTGATGATACTTAATAAGAGTTTAAAGTGCACTTGAATATTTGTTTGCTGGTTTTCCGGATCCATACGACTTGCTGTACGCCCTACACAAAGTGCCTGCTGAATGTGAATCTGGATCTGATTTATGTCAGACTATGAAATTAACATCTGTTTACTCATATCGACCGTCACTAATTGCTGGAAGCATTCCTCATAAGCCAGTGGCACCCTGATGTCCATGTGCGTCTCCTGCGCCTCAGATCTCTGATTGATTTTATGTGACTTGTAAGTTGCCGTTGATGGCTCCGTCCCTATTCTTCCCCGTATTCCACGGCTGCGGCTTGCGCTTCCCGAAATATTTGTTTTTATGACACTTAGGCGCCCTTCTTGTTTGCCTGATGAGTTTGAATAATTTGAAAATGAAGCGCGCACAGAATTTGAAGCGAAGTGACTTAAATGGAGGGAATTGAAACTGACTGTCGATAAGACATACACACATTTGGATATACATATGAATATATTTAAATACCAGCGGAGTCCGTATGAATGTCTTTTAACATTTGCGGCGGCTGTGCATGGTGTTTGATGTAGCTGCAACAGGAGATGGGGCATATTCCCTATGTACGCGTATACCAGTATTGTCTTGTGGCACTCAAACAATGTCAGGCGCCAGGAAATGATTTTTTATACGGAAAAGTCGCGCACGTGTGTTTAAATTTTAAAGTAATATCAATGCCTTTACAAAATATTGGAGTTGTTCATTTAATTTCAATAATTATTTTTACTTTATTCTTCTTTTAGATTTAATTTAGACAATTTCAGATGTTAAAGAAAATTAATTATACTTTATCTTTATTGTATATTTTCAAGTTACCAATTTGATAATACTATAGGTTATAATAAACATGTATACATACATATGAAATGTATTGCGCAAGTTAGCAAATTTGGTTAAATATGATTTAAGGATTTACGATAACAATATACGTTGTCGCCTTTTTATCTTTGCATTTACAAATCACTTGTTATCTAGTGCACCATCCCAGTAAGAAACGAAGCTTCAAAGCTTTTAAGCTTTTCAAACAATTTGAACTTGTAAAACTTTTGATTTTATGAATCTCGGCACAGGGTGTTCCCAGTTGCATTGACTTACAATCATAGCCAAGTTCACAACCTGCTAAAGGGAATACAAAGTCACATACATTCATTTCTGAATTTGCATTCTCTCAGAGGCGGCTTGAAGATATTTTATTAAATCTAGATACGGATGATTGTTTTTGCATCAGGCAGAAAATATGCATTATGTAGAAGGCGATCAATTCAAAACAATGCATAATATAGCTGTCATTTGATCAGTGGCTCCAAAATCAAGCTGTATAAATAACTTTATTGTCTAAATTGACTTGGCATTTACATTTTGATGATATTCCAAAAAAATTGTTTAAAATTGTTCGAAATATTACAGAGGTACCTTACACATTTTCTAACATTAAATGTAAATAAAAAAAATAAATCCCGAAATTTCACTTTTATCCGGTTGCGGTATCAAAATTTGTATATAAAATTATTTCAAAATTCTTCTGAGGAAGCTCATGCTTGTAAAGTTTTAAATACCATAATGGTATACTACTTCCGAGTCTATAAACTGTTATTACTTTGTCAACACCTAACCGATTTTAACACGGGTTTTGTACTCTAGTTGAAATTTCAATTTTTCCTACATTCCAAAATAAAATGTTCCAAATTTTTGCATACCTTACGCAAATTTAAAAATATTTCTAATATCAAAATTAGTATAAGACGCTATTATAAAACATTTTCATGCTGAAAATTCAAAAATGGTCGAAATGTCGAAAGGTCGAAATTTTAAGCTCCGATATCGTTTATGAAGATAATCGTATCTTAACCAAACTCACCAAATCGAACCAACATACTGCTTCAAACAAGGTAACCAAATTTGGCCATATGAAAGATCGGCCAAGATTTAATTATATGAAAACTTCTTTGTATTAGAAGATAGTTATACCAAACTCACCAAATTCAAGTTCCATTCAGTCTTACCAAATTTGGTACAAATCGAACTAGTACAATATATATTATAGCTGCCATAAGAAAATTCGCATGAAAAATTACTTTTGTGTGAAAAACTTTTTGGTTTATACAAATATTATATCCACAACTCACAAATTACGAGATTTATTATCCTTCACATAGTTTCCTATAACTTTATCAAAGTCGGACTTCATTGTATAGGTGACGAAAATTGAGTTTGTGTAAAAAAAACATTGCTGCAAGGTTTTGTATCTTCGGCACGCCGAAGATAGCCTTTCTATCTTGGTTTTACCTTATTTGTCAGGCTTGGAAATGAGTTATATTTATTATTCCCATGATTCGAAATTGCATACAATAAGCCCCAACTTTCTACTCACCTTCGTGTTGCGGGCTTATGTGACTTTTAAATCCGTTAACCGTAAGAACTCCAGCGACGATCCAAAGTAAATTTAAATACATATTTAAAGTATTCACGTATGCAAAGTAACTCACTATAACTCAATATAACTGTATGTGTATTTAAATTCCGGCTAAATGGAGCAGCTGCGACGGCAGGTCTACTCCGGCTGACGACGACCAGAGAAATGAGCAACTGCGTCAGCCCAACTTCGGGTCTATGCTCAAAGGATAACCAGCATTCGCTTTTTTTGCGTGCCAGCTCATGCATCGATGTCGAGTGTCCGCATTTATGGGAAACGACAGTTGCCCCCGTGAATCGTCGTCTAGACGACGCAGAAAGATACAACAGCAACAAGAACAGGCCGACCACCATCCAACGTAATGTGTACAGACAGACATGCTTTTGCATAGCTCCCTGGGCTTGGCCAGCACACAACTTCAGCTGCAGATACATGTGTTAAGCTCATCAAAGGATACGGTGTCTTTGTGGTAATGGGTTGGTCAACTACGTCGTTTGCTTAAGCTGACGCCTTGTTAGCCCGGAAA
The DNA here is from genome assembly GCA_035043065.1 of Hirtodrosophila confusa. Lineage (NCBI taxonomy): Eukaryota > Metazoa > Arthropoda > Insecta > Diptera > Drosophilidae > Hirtodrosophila > Hirtodrosophila confusa. The sequence continues at coordinate 676,799 of JAWNNI010000064.1, forward strand.
AGGTGCAGCAATGTAAATGCCTCTGCCTCCAAATGAATCGTTTTAGCGTCTACCATTATTATTTAAGCTAATCGCTGTGATTTTATATGAAGCATAGTGCCCTCTATACCGCTGAATAAAATATATATCTACATGTACTACACATGTACCATACACAAAAAAAGGTTAATAAGAACATTAAATAACAGTTCGGGGTGCCACAAAAAATTAAATTTTGTAAGCATAATCACAATTGAAAATTCAAAACTTTGCCAAATTATCTTAAAACACAAAATACAACAAATCCAAACTTCCAAACTTATGAAATTGTGTTCCGATCTGTTTCATCAACATAGCGTAATGAGAGTTAAGTCAAGAATATAAATATCTACCTTAAGAATGTAAAAATTACCGTTGAAGCTAATTTAGTGCAAAATATCGTAAAATATATATTTTGGCCCAAACATCGCTTAAAAGGTGCTGTGCCCAAACGAAACTTATAGCTGTTTTGTAACTTTTTATAATTAATAATCCAAACTTAAACTAAGAATACAAAGAGACTTACAACATCGGTGTTTTTCCGTTCGGTTTCCTACCTAAAGATGATAGAGCTTCGTTTGCATCTTAAAACAAAATTAAACTGACAATGACTCGTTGGGGTTCGTTGGGATTGTTGCCAGAGACAATTGGATACTCACTTTAATTTATAAAAAAAACGACGCCTGGCATTCGAAAGCACTATATGCCCATATGCCATTGTTTGGCCAAATTCGACTGATTTAACATGGATGGCGAACAATCGGAAAACCTTGCTGCTTTGATGACTCTTCGAAGAGCAAACGAAACTTGACAAGATAACTACCACTAGCAACTATGAATTGTATTGCAACAGTTAAATATATATATTGAACAAATATTTCTTAAACAAAAAACAATTAAAAGTGTATGCTCGTACTTTGCTTCTCATTTAACAAATTTTAATGTATTTACAAGTAAAAGCGTATGATATTTTGAGAAATGAGCCGGCCAGTGCACAAATTTATTCAACCACTCCATCATCCACAAAAAATCTTAACATTACTGACGATTACTTTTTGTCTATTCTATCCTATTCATTTTATATACGTTAGTTAAAAACTATCCCTGTATTTAGGGCTGCTATAATATATATTTGAATTTTTAATATAAAGGAAATTTTAAAAGCTATGACATTATTGAAACACATTTGTCAACTTTTTGGTAATCAATCTGTGCACCGACCTGCTTAAATTTGGGCCTTTACCTAGTTAATAATTTATAATAAATCATTCATTAAAGTTTAATTAAAGCGAGAGGAATAATGTAGAGTACTGTGGATGCTTCGCTTGAATTGGTATTACGTTGGATAGCAAAGGTTTCAAGTATATATGACAGAGTTATATAAAAGTGTTAAAAGAAACATACATAGTATTTGCTAACTTTATACTCCTTATGCTTTAGGCAGCAAACATTCGACTTACCAAACCTGAAAATTCCATAATAAAGTATTGTGCATTTTTATTACATATTATTTATCATTTTATTTATAAGTATTCCCATTTGACTTAATATACATAAATATATTTTCATACAATTAGATTTACGTCTTCAAAGTTGCTTTGCCTGCTTTCCATCTATTCTCCTACACAATTTTCTTATAAAAGGTGATAAAATTGATAATTTATATTAAGTTAAGCTTAAGAACAGTCGCAAATAAATTTCATCTAATAAAATTAACTAGAATTCTTATTTAGCAATCAAAAAGATACATTTTCTTAAATGGTGTGTGACATAATGAAGCTCTGAAAACTCAGACTGATAAATCCAAAATGTAAACAAATATGTGGACGGATATGCGCAAGTATATAACTGGATGTGTGGGATCTATAAAGCCAAATAATAGGTTAATAATAACTAAACAAATATAATATTTACATCGAACCAACAACTACTCTCTTAATCGAAGGAAGTTCTTCGTATGTTTGTTTTTCAAAGTATTTTTACTATGTACTTAGATGATTTGTAAAACTTTCGAAATATTGACTTTTAGTGTATGTTTGTATTCGGTATTCTGTTTTTAGGTTTATACATTTTTCGAAAACAGTAAAATCGCTCCAAAAACTTGTTACTGGTTAGCTACTAAAGTTTGTTGCCCATGTGTACTATATTTTTACTGTTATTTGTAATAATTTTTGTATGTACTCTATACGCGTATCTGAGCAGATTGACATAGTTTTTGTTGCAAACATGTACGAGTATCTTTGAGTAAGTCTTTGTGTTTAGCAAATAAATCGATTCATAATAAATACTATATAAGCAATTTTGAAAACAAATTGGAAATATAAGTTATGGATTCTGTTGACCAACAAGACTTTCTGACAATGTGCTGGAAGCTTGAGTCCAACTTGGATACTTCAATACAAAACTTAAACAAAGAGTGCTATCTTAGCTATGAAAGAGATAAGTGCCAGATGTTGACAGATTTTCTCAGTTTCAAGCCCAATGAAACAAAAATTTGTATTATGGATATAGTAGACTACAAGTATATTGTGGTACCTTCATCTGCCAATAATAGTACAATGATAGCGTTTCAATTTCAGGCTGACTCTTAAACAATTTGACAATAATAAATATTATGTGCACAAATAAAAAGTGTCGAGCTCTGGCAAAATACTGATCTATTCTCTAGGGTATGTACATATGTTAAGGTAAGTAGTATGTCTATATGGAGTGATATCGTATGTATACATTGTGTCTTACTATACTGGCTTTTGGGAAAGGAAGAATTTTGTGATATATCAATGCGCACATTTACATTTACATATACACACAAATACTGAATAATGCTTAATAAACGCGACTTATAATTCTACATATATGCTATACATTTTTCATCGTTTGTATTTCTCTATATATTTTCTGTTAATGGATTTATAGTTTGTTTCATTTTATCGTATTTTATAATATTTTGTGTGTATTTGCTGGAAAAATATGTTGATCTGTTTTAGCTTACTTACTAAATTACTTTGCTTTTATAAAATATACATACATACATATACAATATAGATATATCTTTATGTTCAGTTGTAGATATTAGAAAATGGCTATAGAAAAATGCTTTTGTCAATATACTTAAGACCTTGGTGTGTTTGTCTTCTTAATTTACAGTATCATTTTTATGTTAACTAAAGTGCCTATGCGTACTTATGTAGGAGGAAGCTAACACAACTAATGGAGATCTCAAAACCCTGTTGATAATCGCAAAATGGCAAGTGTATGGCAATGATATGGTAATTATTATTTCATAGTAAGTACTCGTTAATGCGTAGCTCCAAAATTATATATGTAATTCATTAATTTCGTGATTAATTTCTGTGTACTTGTGTGTATGCAAGGAACATAAGTAATTACAAATAAGTTGGGAGATCATATTCTCCAAGAACCACAGAACATATATACCTAAATTGTATTGTTTAGAAATGGGAAATTAAATCCTCTATCGATGAGAATGCAAATTGCTCTCCACCCATTTATATAGCGATGTCTGCGATCTAGCCACCCATTCCACATTCGAAGCAACGCTGCTGAGCGTCATGTTCAGGATCGACATGCCCTGACCACGTCCAAAACGGTGCACCAAGGATTTCAGCTGCAGAATACAAAATATAGAATAAGTAGAGTAAGTATATGTTTTGATTCAGCACGATTTTCTTACCTCATCGTAATCAAATTTCGTTGCGCCATATTGCGTTATGGCCGATATCACTTTTGCAAAGCTAATGGTGCCAGGTCCCAGGCGCTTTTCCAGCTCAAACCATTTGGCCTGCAGGAAGCGACAGGCCATGGCACCGCCCGTGGGCGTGCCCGCGATGGCCTTGAGCACCTGCACCACCTCCTCGGTGGGCAGCATTGTGACATGCGATAGCAAACGATTCTGTAGCCAGGCATCCTTGGTGCGACCAAGAGCTCGCAGCAGCTGCATCCGCTCCACAAAAGTCTCTGAGGTACGCTGAAGCGTGACAAAGCGGTCCCAGCAGTGTTGCCAGTAAATATACTCGCCGGAGAGAATCGAGCCCGTGTAGACCACCTGGAAAACAGCATTTATATACCGAAATCCGCTGTATTGGAGCTATTGGAGCTTACCTCTCTTAAATTGGGCGCTATGGCAGAGCCATTGTAGTACAAATATTGATTCAACATATTCTTCGCCTTGGTAATGCTGTCAATATCCTCCCAAAGCACTGAGGACAGCAGCACCTCAGGACGCATGAGTCTGTCGTGGGTATTTAGTTGAATTAATCACATTATCAATAGGAATGTTGTTGTGTATTCACCTGATGGCCACATCACCCTCATCGGTCCAGCCCACCTTCTCCATAACAGTGGATATTTTCATTTTGATAAACTCGCTGAGCATTAAGAAACACTCCGAGTACTTAAGTATTCGACGCCATTTCTCCAAATGCCGCACAGCCAATGCCATCGGTCCATAGTGCGTTTCACTGGGCAAATACTGGATCATATTCATCGTAATCTCACAGGGCAATAGATTTGCATGGCACAACGTAAATGCATCCGAGAGCAATCCAAGGCGATCCTGTAATCAGTTTGTTAGGCTGGGACTACAACAATTTGAAATGATAACAAACCTCGCTGGTAAAACGCTTGGGATTGTTGGAGAGCTCCTCTATGAGGCTGGCCCAGTTATCATCATTGTAGACAACGCGGTAGTAGCCGTTTTGGATGGCATTCACCTTGATCCATTTCACATTTTCCGGCACATTGAAGGTTACTGCAATTCAAGAATAAAATATTAATATTGTTTGCTTATCCGTTATTCATTTAGGCCCCCGATATTTTTACTGTCCTCTGTAACTTGTGGTCAAACTGTGAATTGTTTTTTCAATTTACATCTACATCCACCTTACCACTAGCCCTACCAACTCATCGATGTAATTACACCAACTACACCAATTCTACACAATTTGTGCAATTAAGATATCGAAATTTATCTTCCCGTAACTTAACGTTGCTCCCTTTTTTAATTCCACAAAAGATTAACTTAAAACGGTTCCATTGAAGATTACTCCCTTCCGGACTGAGCCTTCCTACTCACCATCGACATTCTGCATCCAAAGCGTCTCGCTGACATTGTTGATGTCCGTGACATATGTAACCGGGAATATCCACTTGAGATGGGGAACTGACTTGTGTTTGCTGGCATGGGTGGGTGCCACCGTGCTGGGTATGTCTGTGGCATTGACTGTGGTCTTGTTGTAGTTGTTGCCATCGTAGGAGTCATCGTGTATGGCCAGAAAGTCGGCGGGTTTAAAGGGACGCTGGGTAATGGAAATGCTGTTGCCCATTTTGGTAACGGTGAGCAGGGGAAAACCTGGCTGATGTGTCCACAGGGTCATCATGTCCTTGATGTTCTTAGAACCGTTAGCTTTTTTGGTACAAATGGTCCACAGATCAGTGGGTTCTGCGGTCTTGAAGCGATTCAGTTTAAGGAAAGTGCCCAAACAGACGCGAAAGCGATCCTCGCCAATGGCCGTGTGCAGCATGGAGAATATGGATGCCGTTTTTTGCACAAAGAACTCCTCATTATTGCCATCGTGACTGGTGCCGTTCATTATGCTGTCCCAGCCTTGTATGGCATCGATGTCCAGCGCCGCGGTTGCCATCTTAAGCAGGTACATCTCCCGCAGCGGCCAGCTGTCCTGGAGTGGAGCCAGAGCGTGTATGCCAACATACTGAATAAGACCCTCCCACAGCCAGACGTCCTTGAGCACCTTGCGCGAGGTGATGCCACCAAAGAACTGACGCACCATGGCCTCGGCAATGCGCAGCGCGCTAAACTGATACTGCTCCGTGGTAATGGAGTGGGGATCCGTCAGGAATGAAGTCTTCAATGTGACCAGACCCAACGAGGATATCAAATTACGATCTAGCGAGGGCAGTGCCACAAAATCCACCTTCGTCAATGGATAGCTAATGTCCAGCCATGTCTGCAGGTACTCCAGCACATCACGCGATGTGTGCAAGATGAAGGATGAACGCGGCAGCAAGTCCCTGGGTGCATAAAAGGTGTACGAGGGTGCCCGCTTTATAGACGAGCTGGTAGACTGCGATAAGGAGGTCAGGTTTGAGGGTTTGCCATTGCCATTAAGTATCACGGGCAGCGCCGTCGTCGTCGAGCTGCTAACATTCTGATATGGCGTCAGATTCACGTTGAGCGAGTGCGTCAGGGCAGTGATATTTCGCACCGGAGGATTCTTGCTCTTCAGCTGCGTGTAGTTGTTCAGCTGAGAAGGCTTCTTGCCGCTGCCAGCCGTGGCTGGCGCCACTGTCGTTGGTATATAGGCGGCCGAGGGCTGCAGAGATTCGCGCTGGAAGTCGCTGACCACCCAAGCTACGGCATCGGCGGGTAGTGGTGGCGTCTCAATGAAGTCGTCGCGTAGCTATGTAAAAGACAAAAAAACCATATTAGAGAAGAGGAAAAACATCTGGAAACTATCGATGTTATCGAAACTATCGATGTTATCGAAACTATCGATTCTATTGTTTCTATAAATTCAAGTGTATTATCAATAGCATCGATAGTTAAAATCACTATCGAGTGGAGGCACTAATCGTATCAACAGTTTTCCAGCTGTGTATTACGGGTATCTCTCAGCACACTCACCAGCCCTGTGCCCATATAGAAACCCACGTCCTCTGTGGTATGCACTATGGAATTGGAAAGACCTATATGGAAGCGATCACGGAATACGGAGACGCGGAAGGGCGCACGCACGTGCGGCTCATCGAAACAGGGAAAGGCGCGACGAGCACCATTTGGCCTGAAGACTGTGGCTGCCAGTAAGCTGTACATACATACAAAAGAAGAATTGCTGTTGGTTGAAATTTCCTTAAGATAAAAGGAGCATAGTTCAGTCCTACCGTTCCCGTCCATTGAAGCTCTCATACTGATCCACATAGAAGCCCTCGGGTTCGGGATTCAGCTTTGAGTACCATCGCAAATTCAATGTATAATTGGATTTCTTCTTGAGCTTCTCTTTTACCTCAATGTACAATTGCTGACGGGGCGGAAACTCCAGCACCTTGACAATCTTTAAGGCATAACCCTTCGGACCGGGCGTAACCAGAGCCTGTAAACGAAATGCAATTAGTTGAGAGTCGTTTAATTGGCAGCCACATCACTCACCTTCTCGGTAACATTCAGGTCCTGGATGTGCAGCACAATAAAGTTGGTTTCCTTCTCGATGAACAGATCGATCGTTACTTGACCTGCCGGAGTAAAAGCACAAAAATTGCATTAACTTCTGGCAAGGACTCAGGGTTAGCGACTCACCCTTGACATCCAACGTTGTAAGATTGGGGTGTATCGTCACCATGTACCGCATGGGTCGAGCACTAGTGGGCAGCATTTTTTCGAGCCAGGGGAAGGGCTCCCCGTTCGTTGCAATCGGATTGAAAGGCTGTGTGTTGTTCTCTTCATCCGTTTCATAACCAGTCGCCGTTTTGCCCGAACAGGAACAGTCTGCAAAGGTCATACACACAAATGCAACGTTAAAATACAATGGATTGGGTCGGCTTTTGATGCGGTTTGGGAATTGTGGCTAAGCACATTGATGCTTGATGTAAATCAACTGCGTTTTACACAATTAACACGGAGAAAAAACTTAAAAGTGGGCATAAGTAACGCTAGGGGGATTACAAAATTTAAGGAGTAACAATTATAAAAAGCTAACATACAATCTGTAGACCGCATTGGATTAAGAGAGATCTGACTGGGTTCGCTAGCACATCTAATAATGGTTAACACAAAATATTGAATTCGGTTACTAGAAAGTTCAAACGAAATAGTCAAGTTTCGATTAAATGTGGGGCAGGAAAAATGAAGATTTAGATGAGGGCTTACTTTGATTAGTACATTTATTTTTGATACTACCACAACAAATGAATACCACACTTTGTAGGCGCTCTCTGAACATTTTAGGCTCTTCATTGATCTACTTGGGTTTTTCAAGAGTTTAAGGTAATCAAAATTTGTTCGGTCAATGTAAAAAAAAAATGTTCCAGCTTAAGATTTTGTCAAAATTTTGATTATTACAGCTCTAACCCTTTGAAAGTTTTTATTGTGTTTCAACCATATGTATATGGTAGAACGCTTTAAATTTTAATAGAGTGCCCTTAAATGGTCACACTAATTTTTCAGTAGTCAATAAGTAATAATTGTATGTGATCATGTATTTGCAATTTAGAGATTCGTCTATCTTGAGAAGCAAATAGAATCAGTAAAAGTATTTATATCATTAAATATTTATATCTTGTATATTAAGTATAAAGATTACTTAAATATTAAATTAGAAACATTCAAATATATTATATATAACAAACATGTTTCATGTCTAGTATTGAAAAAGTTGGTTTTGAAATACTTCATTCAATAAGTATAGAAGAAAACTTTATGAAATGCTACACTCAGGATATGTATTACGAGCAAATGATGCAAGTTTTGAAATATAACGATGAGAGATTCTGAAACGATGTATGTATTTTCGATCAACATTTAAATCACATTTAAATATTTGAAGAGTTGTTTAAGATTAAGTAATTAATAGTTAGATAAATGCAATAATGAAAATATAGAAGGGTATTATAAGTACAACAAATAATGACAGCGACATGCCGACAGATTATATGTATACTACATAAGTACGAGTATGTATGTACGAGTATGTAGTTTTCAGTGTTATTTACCGGTTAGAAGAAGTGGGTTGGAAAATTTGTTACTCACATTTTTACCAATCAAACAAGCATTTAAGAGAAATTTTCGTAAATATGTATATAATATTTTGTTTTACAAAAAACAAAGAAACAACAATATAAAAGAAAATAGTAATCAAATTATGTATACATATTTTCATATTGCATATACTTAGGATACGTACGAGTATTATTATTTATATTATATCGATTATACAAAAATACTTTATCAATTAATTAATAATGTGTATTAATAATATGTATTAATAATATGTATTAATAATATGTATTAATATGAATATATTTTGCAAAAAACGTGTACAAATCTGGCCTCTTAGGGTGAGTTTTTAGTGGTATCGTATGGCAAGGCTGCGTATCAATATACGAGGGGGAAGTACAGTAAAAGTATAGCAAAAACTGGCATTAATTGCATTAAAAAGTTTTTGTACAGACGGGCCATACAGTGTTGCATTCCAAACTGCACTCACTGTTCACTCACACACAGTCACTCACACATGCATGCCTTGCGCTTTGGCTACGTAATGCAATTAGCCTTCAATGCATTTAGCCCTATTAAGTATGCAACACAAAGTTGATGTTTGTACTTTGCATACATTTTGCAACGGTATATGCCCTGCTGGAGCCTCCTAGAACCGCAGCGCCCCCAGCCGGCACGCCCCTTCGTTGCAGCTACCACGTTTTCAGACGTGGGTATCAATATGATGTGTTGGCAGCAATTTAAATGTCGAGCTCTACGTGCAACGGCCACAAAGGAGGGGAGGTCAGCAGTAAGTTTGCATACGGGTATGCCCAGAGTATTATAATGACATTTGGTTTCTGTTAATTTTATTAAAAGCATATTACAACAGACTCTGTCCATGCCAAGAAGCACACCTGCTTTCGACGTAGCCTATATTACTTTAATGCCATTTTAGTCAACTGCATCACAATCTTGTAATTATATATGCATATATTTGTACTTTACTCTCTACCTAAGTTACATAAATAGTTATATTTCCTCTTCGTGAGTGCCTCACCAAACTACTTTGGAAGCTTTGCATATTATATGTAAAAGCATTAAGAGCTATATGAAATATTTTCTGATTTCCCGTATAAATACCGCATTACCCCTTAATTTGTATTTGAGGCAATCTTAATACAAATTCGTAAATATTGCTGTCGATAATTTTTAATCGTATGTATAATATGTATTATATTTATTTTGTCTTGTCTTTAATTGCAATAAACAAATTAACAAAGTATGTGTTAATTTTTATTCTTTTCAGATATAAATACCCTTTTTGAAAATATAAAGACTATGAAGACTATAGTCAGTTTCGCAAACATAGTTTTGCAATAACTATAAAATTGTTTAAACAATGCTCACATATTTGGTACAAACTTTTCTCCCTGCTCTATAGAAGTGTTTTCAACTAAACTTTAAGCAACTTTTATCAGCAGCTACAGTAACCGTAAAGTAAGAAGAACAGGCTCATTACTAAAGTTTCCCTATCTTGCATGTCAATCAACTCCATAGTTCTAAGAGTACCTTCCACATTAAATACGACTACGATATGTACATCCGCGTGTATGTACAAAACATGTCAAAACTGTTTTCCTGTGAATAAGCTCAAAAACATATCTGTGAAAAGGAAGTACGAGGCAAACAGCCGTCATTCTCGTTGCTTGTTTTTGTAGCTGTTGTGGTGGAAATTAAATTAAAAAAAGGCAAAGAAATGCAACCGAAATGCAAACACAATGTGTGCACAATGCAACCTACCATTTTGCGGTCCGGCGTAGGCAATGATGATGGCCGTCAGTAGCAGGGAGCCAAGGACGATGCCGGCGACGAGGAGGGCGCGTCTCTGGGAGCAGACAGCGACTCCGGTGCGCGTCTGGCGGCCACCGCTCGATTCGCCACCTGGTAAATGTAATTAATGTCAGAGATGAAAGAGATGAAAGAGGGCTCAAAAGTGAGGCGAGGAGAAGTCATATTAAATTGTGTAAACATTTGCATGCTTTTTGTTTGCATTGTGTCGCTGTTTGCCTTGCATTGCAATTGCCGGTAACAGGGGTAGGTGTGGGGAAGGCGACATAAGCTCATTTACCTGATAGAAATGCACAATCATCTAAGTCCGGATCATTTGTCATCTCGATACGCTCGCGCCGCCAAATTTTCGAACCTTTCTGACCACCGCCAACGACCGAAATCTTAACGGGGCCGATATCTCTATGTCTTCCGGCCAATACGTATATTTAAGAGCGTTGCTTAAACGCCACGTCTTTCAGTAATATTTCGTAACAGTTACAGGTGCCACACAACGTTCAATGTACTACACAATATTTGTGGCTATTTTGGTAAATATTACAAATGAAATCAGAATTTTATATCGCCCGCAATCAGTGACCAATTTGAACCCTTTTGCTTTCTTCTCAGCCAAGCCACGTGCGCTTCGTAAATATTTTATTAAATAGCCACATTTATGAAGCCAACTGTGTATTTGTTAGGCCAAATATGTATCTTTGACGCAATAGGTAAATAAATTGAATTTGACAGAGATGAAAAACTTTCATAGACGAACTGATAATCTGACTTTCAAATAATCGTAATTTATGCAGTCATGAAAAAATATAGAAAAAAGTGCTCTCCTCTTAGCATGAAACTCTCCCCATAAAATGTTAAGGCCAGGCGCCAAAAGCTGCCGCCCTTCCGGTCTCAGCTTGGTCCTTGCAGCCGGCATCCCGTCTAGTCATTCGCCCATTTGGCTCTGTCTGTGCCGTGCCGGTATCCTGTCCGTGTTGGTGTCTGCGTCTGCAGTTTTCGATGTTGCTCACATTTTCAATGTCGCATTGAATTAGTGAAAAGCGCTTTCAACGCCCAAAAATCAACCCCCAAAATTGTGGATGCTTTGTCGGCTTTCACTACTGTTTGTGTGAGTTTGTGTGGCCCTGTATTTCTGTCTATGTCTGCTTTTGAGCAGCACTTGAAGTTGAAGTTCCTTTGAGCATCCTTAACGAATTTGGTGCGGTTAAGGCTCGGTAATCAAAATAGAAAATATAAAATTATGATACGGCTGATTTTGGATAATAAAATTGAAGTTTAGTTTGAGAGTAAGATTTAATACATAAAACATGAAATACAATTGAATAATGAAGCAAAATTTCGTTTTATTATTATTTGTACATCTATTGTAGCAAGTTTATGCAGAATTTTCTATAGTGGTAACAAACAAAAACGGTTTCCTTCCACTTTTTTTTTTTGTAACATTTTAAACCAAATTCAAATCAATTTTTGGCATAATTTGAACAAAATAGATCAAATATGTATTGACGAACACGATATTATGCTTTTTCTTTAATAGAGTAAAATTAACTTTAAGATTTGTGTCTCTAACTAATATACTATACTAGTGAAATAACCGTTTCCATGGCTAGTAGTTGGTCGAGTCATTACTCCCTCCTTGGAGTTAGGACCGTACTGGTGCAATCGAAGTACAGGGTATTCCTCTCAGGTCAGATTCTACAGGTCGCCAAGCGACAAAAACAAAAGAACTGACGATGCTGGACTTTAGGCAAAGTTTTTGTTATTTAAAGCATTTGATATTCAATTTAATTGGTGAGTTACCATTTTGCATTTAGCATTTATCATGAATTTTCATATTGAGACAATCTTAAACTAAACGGATTAAATTAAATTGCTATACATTTTTCAAAATTACGCATACGCCTGGTGCAACAGTGGAAGATTTCAATCATTTTCTAATGCCTCCTCATGCCAAGGCCAATATACCCCATTAATAAGTTCTGTACTCCAATACTATAAGGCCTTGACTACACCAACTAATAATAATAGTAATAGTAATGTTTACAGCTGTCATGCAACTATAAAATTAGTATTTTATTATTCCACATTCTTATTATTCACTGCTTAACGACACAAGCAACCTACCTTGTTTGTAAAAGTATAATGACATAGTATAATAATAATTATATTGTTTAGACACTTCTGCATTTGTTTACATTCTCATACATGTCATTATTTGGCATTTATTGTTGTCAAACTCACAATATTCGAAAACTTTAGCGGTTAAGCAGAAGGTATGCCTCTCCTGCGAGAGAGAGAGTGTGTTAGAGAGAGCCAGAGAGGAAGAGAGTGTAAGTGGCAACTGGAATTGCAGCTGAGAGCGACTTTTCAAACATTTAGCTCTGCTCTCCCATTGGAATCTGTGTTTTGAAAATGAAATGTCAAAATATAAAGCTCAACAGAGCGCATTTCCTCACATGCGTCAGTTGGGCATATATATATGTATATGTACATATATAATATATATGTGTGTGTGTGCGAGGGAGATGGAGAGTATAAGTGAATTTCCTGTTTTGTCTTAGCTTTGATTATGCGGCTTTTCTTTAGCGAGAAACGAGCGCGTTTCTGAGTGCTTTCTGAATGCGCGTATATATGTCAATAGTGCGCTTTCCAGTCCCATGCTTTTTCTTTTTTTTATGCTTTTTGATTTTGCTGCCTGGCTTTTTCAACTGGTTCCTTTCGTGTTTGCCACTTGACTGAATTGTGAGTGGGCTACTAGGCGGCAGCTGTTAATTTTGATGTTGTTCTCTCTAGCAATTAAGTTTGGCCTTTCATTCGGACGCCTGACTTGATTATAGCCAATATATTAGCAATATAATATCCTTTGCCTTTGCTTGTTGCTGGTGCTCTTGGCTGTATACAAAAGGTCAGAATATCAACAATTAATCACTGCAAGTGACGCGTTCATTAAGGCAAAGCCATTTATTTGAATGGCTCCCATTTGCTTTTTGCTTGGTCACTTGAACTTTAAGCTATACTCGTATTTACTTTGCTCTGCTTTACACAATTGATTCACTTAATTCACTCGATTCATTTCATTCAAATTTCCCTGAATTGCACGTGTACGCGTTGAGTTGTTAGTAAAAGGTTCGTGGCTAATTAGCTTTATTTAAAAAAAAAGCCGATAGAAATTATTTGGATTTTTTTTTTTTTTGGCAATTTCTATACTTTTTTCGTTACAGACACGCACTATGGGTAGGGGGCAGTGGGAAAGGGCAGCACGCGACGCATCTGTGTGTGTTTGTGTATGGGTTTGAGGAGTCCTCTTTTCCTTTTTTGTTGTCAACACGGGAATTTGTTTCTACGTAGCTTTCGCCTGGCACGCGCTTTTCGATGCGTTTGACTCCGCGTACATTTTCCAACTGGATGCTGTTGTGGCTCGCCGAAGCGTCTCAGTTAGCGAAAAGCATTTTGCAGCAACCCTCTGACATTTAAAGGGGCAGTCTCACCCCTACCCCCCACACAGCCAAGTAGCGCATGTCCAAACGCTCTCATTAAGTTACTCTCTATGCCGCTCTGCTGCTAACTTACACTCTCTTTCTGCAAATTTGGGCTCTCACCTGCGAAATGAAAACGAAATTTCGATGGGTCCTTTGCCGGTCCCCTTGCCCGACTTCGTTGCCAACAAACAGCACAAATAGTGGAGTGTTTTGGTGTTGCCAGGCAGATCAAATCTAGCAAAAATGCTGCAACCCTTAAGCAGCCGACCGGCACCCCACGCCCACCCCTTCGAACAATCGCATGTAAGTATTTCTCCCCAAATATGCAGTCAGTTGGTTTATCTAGTTGTTGTTGCTGCCGCTGCCGCATGTTTATCATGTGTTAGTCAAAGGTTCAATTTGCCAAACACTTTCCACTACTGCCACTGCCACTGCCACTGCCACTGACGCTGACACTGCTGCCTCTGGTTGATTAAGGGATGGATGCCGCTGTTGAATCTTGTTGCCATGACGCGAATCCCGCATCAGATTTACGAGCGCACGTTTTTATAGTATTGTTGCTTTGAAACTGGCTTTTATTGCCTCCTTGGAGGCGCCTTTAGTGTGTAGACATTCTCATTACATTCTAATAGGACTGAATCAGCATCACAAAGAAAAAGGATCGAACAATCCCCTCTTCCGATTACTGCAATTTTTGATTCTATCCTCAATATAATGATGTTATTAATGATAATGATAATATTTCATCAAAGTCTTAAGGCATATTTTGGTGATTTAGTGACAATTTATGTTGTCCTCTTTAAGTACGAAGTACATCTGTATTATCTGCAAGGAACACTGAAACCTTTATGGAGCGTACTAATTCGATTCTGAAACTACCACAAACTGTTTTTGTGCTGTCCTGACCACAAACAAAATTGTGTACTTGCACGGCCATATTTGTTTATTATTTTGTACATGGCGAGCTTAAAAAGTGAGGCATAAACGAAATGCAAAAGTTTACTGGGGATTGATGAGAAGGCAAAAGTTTTTGGGCGCAGCGCCAGCTCAGCAATCCGAATGCCTCATCGAATTGAACAGAATTGGGGCGGAGATTGAAATGCCAAATCAAGCGGAAACCTTAACTTAATGAAATCTTTGTCACGTTGCTGCATTGCCAGGAAACAGAATTTAAGGATGAGAATGCAACTTGGAGCACTGCGTTGTCAATAGAAGAAAGATTGCCCAGCTACAAGCCGCAAACAATCCATGGACAATGATTGAAAACTGCCTACGGAGCAGTTTACCAAACCACAGAAAGTCGTTACAACATTCATTTCCATTCCTAGGGCTTTCTTTTTCAATTGTAATCCCCTTACCATCCCGTCCCTCATTTTACACTCTTACTTAACGCATTGCGTGGGGTTCCCCACCATCGACTATTTGCTGTCGCATGCAAATTTACTGCCCACTGGCACAACCAACGTCACTTGGGCATATGAGCCACAGATGGCTGACATGTGTGTGTGTGTGTGTGTGTGTGTGTTTTGCGTCCCCAGCTTTGGGGCATGCCCAGGCATTAGCTTTCGTTGTACACGGCCACAAGTGTCTGAAGAGGGAGGAGTGGCAGCCCTGGGTGCCACATCGAAATGCGGTGGTTAAATAATCGCTGTTTATGAAACAATCAATAAATTTAAGCTGCTGGGCCTGTTACTGCGTCAGGGCTGCTGCCTCTTCCGTTGATATACAAGCAAAACTTGCCAACTTTGCGTGCCAAGTTGCTAAGGGTTGAGCGGGGTACAGACAAAGTCTGGAAACTCGTAATTGCTCGATTAAGTGCTTGTTAATCTCTGTACTTCATTTTGATCAAATTGAAGGCAGGCGAACAACAATGCAAATAACCAAATATGCCTTCAATGAATATTCTGTGAATTTCTCGAGAGCAATATAGGATAACATAATGAATGACTAAATATAGAACTGCTGATGCGAAAATCATTGCTCTTAGAGCTGTTGAAAGTTGATACCTAATAGGAATGAGAATACTACAAATAGTGCAACTTAATACAGATAAAATAACATATAATTTGGATAGCCGAAGAAATGTTAGCTTAACTCAGTTACTTTGAATCAACAAAAACTGTATGTGATACCGGAAAATAATTGGAGGAAGATGAATATATTGGGTTGCCCGTCTGTCTGTCTAAACCAACCAAACTTGGTACACATGTTGGCATATACTCCCAGCTTACAAAGTGTCGAGATCGAGAATGTTTGAGTAACATTTTCCCTGTGAGTTTTGCTGTTTGAGAACTGAAGTGAAGCACACACTTGTGGACTCAATTTGTGGAATTTTCAATGCTTAAATTAATTGGCAGCCCGTGTTGAAGCACCTCTCTCGATGGTCTTCATTGCCAGCCTAGAAGCCAAGGACCCCTTGGCTCAAGTGCTTGGCATGTGGAGTTGCATTCAGCAAATGCATTCGGTGGGAGAATGGCATCAAGTGATCCAGCCAAAGCCAATCATAACTGCTAACTAATTGTGCAGAAATATTCACTGAGTTCCACTTCGACTGTGGCCTGTAGGGGGGTAAGGGAGGGAGCACATTAAAGAATAAATTCAAATGTGCCTGACTTGGCATGGTTTCAATTGCTGCAAATAAGTATGCTATACCGCAAGCGGGTTGCCACTGCCTCCGGTGGCACTCATTGTTGCTTCCTCGCTGACTGACAGATGCCTTTGCGAGTCGCATTTTCCATTTTCTATTTCCATTTAATTACTGAGCTTGCCGGGTGGCTGCCTTGGGGGCGCTCAAGTAGTGCGCTTTGAGTTGCATTTAATTGTGTGTGTTTCGTTTGCGCCATTTTGCAACAATAATTTGTTGCAATACCTTCGCCACGGCGCCCCGTCTCGCCGCTTTAGCATTTACATTGCCTTCCGCTGACTTCCTGCTCGGAATGCTTCAAGTGGCCTGACCCAAAAACACATTTTATCCGCTTCTATGTGTCTTTACTTTCACTCGCAAACACTCTCCTCACACACACACACACACACATACACACACACGCACTTAAGCAGGCAGCAAGCTCCCGTTGCTTGCATTGTTTCTGGTAGCCCCATTTTTTATTATTTTTTTCCGGGATACACAGGACTTCTTTATTTAAGTCAAGCCGCGCCAAGTGTATGTGTATGGAGTCCCATTCAGAATGCAATCAACATCAACGCATCCTGCAATTATCAACGTCAGCAACAGGAGCAGCCGAGACAGCATCGACAGCAAGACCAGCTGCCACATTTCAAATGTTGCAACAACTCATCTGCCACAACGCATGACGCACATGGCCGCCCACTGCAGCTGTCAGTTACTTGAAAGGTAAACATTCAAGCCGCCTCTGGCTGGCATTTAAGTGGGCGCGCTGAGTGCTTACTCCAGTTTATGCATCCTTAATTGCGACGCTGACAAGCACACGTCCTGCTCCCGTGACACTGATTTGGCATTGGGGCAGGCCAGAAGCCGCACAAACCATTTCCCATAGGCTCCATCTAGTGGCCCACTTTAGCCGTTGCCTTGACGCCTGCTGGCGTGCACAAGAGGTGACGATTTGCTGCACAGATAACACAAACTGGCTCACATGCTCGTCTTAGCCACATTGGGGTGCTTCTCTTTGGACCATGTAGTGAATATACACCGGTAAGACATTCTAGATTCTTAGATTACTTCTATTTTGTTTATATTTGAACTGTCAGCCTCCAACTGATTGCAGCGCCCACCACAAACTAATATGCCTTTAAGTATTCCAAGCCCCCTCATCTGAAATATTGATGAGTAATAGTAGCTCTGACTTGAAAAAAAACTTAACCTCCCGTCACAATTTATATTTAAGTACAATGTAGATAGACTTGGCCGATAACAGTTTCGAAGTTTTCGATGATTGTTCTTAAACAGTATCGAGGTTTTTTCAAAAGGTTTATCTTGTTTGCGAAATTGTTAACTCTATCGATATACTGAAATATCAAGAATCATGTGATTTCCTCAGTTTATAAAGTGTTCAAGCTCAGGATATTTCTAACCTTCTCGAACAAACGTTTTATTTGATCCCAAATATCCAATGAGACTTTATCCATTTTTAATCGTTTAATCTGCATTTGTTTCTATATAAGTTTAACAACTTAAATATCTTAATATCCGCCTGCTTTTAACACTATTTTATTAATTTTTCACATAATCTAAAAAGTAGAATTCTCCAGGGCACATTTTGTATATCTAGAACACAGCCACATACATAGTACATACAAGTGTGCATTTCAAATGAGAAAAGGCAGAAACTGAGAATTCAAAATGTCTGAAATCTGAGCCAAATGAAGGCATGCCTGACAGGATAATGTCTCTCTCCCTGTCTCCGACTTTGTTTGTCTGCCTCAATGCCCTATGCGGAGGTTAGGGCGCGGGGCATCTTTGAAAGCAGCAGCATGCTGAAAGTGCCGCCAAGTCGCCGCAGGCAAAACAAAAATACAAAAATGAAATATGAAAGAATTGTGGTTAAAAGAAAAGCTATACAAAAAACAGAAAAAATAATAGTACCTCAACAGGCGAAGGAAACGACGAGACGGGGGCATTGCTGACATTCATTATATTTACTTGCGGCAGGCTGGGCTCAGGGCTTGGCTCAGGCCTGGCCAACGGGCCGTATGAGCATATGGCCAACAGTTTCCTGCAGGATACAAAATTAACGCCTCAGCCCGACTGTCTGGCCAGGCATTTTGTCTGGCGCATTTTAATGCTTTTGTTTTGCATTTGCCGTAATTAAGAAAACAACTTGATGGAAACATTATACGGCACGAAGAGAAGGCGGGCAGCTGGCCAAGATTGGCAGCCAGCTGGCAACAACTGTGTAAATTGCATGAAGCGTCAAATTATGCACAAGTGCAATTATGCACTTTTCTTTGTGCGTCATCGCCCTGCGGGAATCCCTTGATCATTTTAAGAGGCACCCCTTCAGGCAATTGCAATGCAAGGCAGGGTAAGTCATGCGATTATTATTAAGAATGTGGGTGAATCTGTTGAGTGCGACTTACCGAAGGTGACGCCATTCGTTTGCTTCTCCTTGTCCTTCTCCTTATCGCTCTTTTCGCCACCCAACGGCTCCAGCTCGATGCCATCTGTGGTGGCTACTTTGTAGTCCCGTTTCGACATGTTGCCACAACAGTAGCCACAACATAACATCTGACCAATCTTATAGGCTTGTGGCTTAAGCGGCGCCGTTTTGGAAGGGTTCTCTGGGCGGGCGGGGCTGTGGAAGGGTTAAATCTCGAGTGCGCTGCGTCACTCAACTCAACTTCTTGTGTTGTCCTTAAGAGATATGTGTATTCAAAAGAATGACTGTATAAAGTACGATTATATTTAGTATAAGACTACGGGTCGGTGAGAAGAGTTCTTGATTGTTGTGTATTTGTTGGCTTTGTATAAATTGGTCCAGTTACTGGTGTTTGACAATATGTTTTGTTCTTTTTCGTAGAAACTGAAAGCAAAAGAAAGTTAATTACTATAGATGCCTATATATTATCCAGCTAAATGTTGATATCGAGCTCGAATTTTAATTGAAAATTTCCTTACGAAACGAAATCAGCATTCATTCATTTCATTTTGATATCATTCCATTTTCAAAAGGGAACGTTCATTTATTTGATATATTATTTTATTTTTATATATTATTTTTACTATGGGGTATATACATACATATGTACATATAATCATTTAGAATATCATATTGGCTTAAATAATTACGAATTGCTAGCCAAGCTTTTGTTTTTGAAATAGTCATTTTGAAAGTTCAATTCCAGAAAATGCTCAACATCCACATCGATTTTTGCACTTTCCAACACTATATATCGCACAAGCCAAATCACGAGTTCTTATCGACATGACAAATGTTGCACCAGTGAAATTTGTAGTAGGGTGGTTCAGTAAATATTCAATTAAAATATAAACTTCCAATATTTTCTAATAATAATACCAAACATAGTGGAAACATTTTAAGTTTTCTTCAGTAGTTTATTTATTTTCAATTCGAATGCTCAAACATTTCGCAATTACGAAAAATGGAGCAAGCCTGAATAAGAAATATAATTATAAATAAATAAATATAATTATAAATCTTCCAAATAGTTAAGGGTACGCTGAAGTAATATAGAAATTTTTAAATTTATATTTTGATAAATTCAAGAAGAAAGAGACTGCGTTTAACTTTGTTGCTTCAAGTGGCAGGCAGACCCTTCTGTGAGTTCAGAATGCAACCTTCTGTTGTATTGAGTTCCACAAAATATATTTTTACGTATGTACATATATATGTATCTATAATATTGTGCAGACTGCAACTTTTTAATCCGGCACAAAAAATTCTGTGGCCGCTGTTGCCGTTGTTGGGCTCACTCGGGGCCGGCGACGACATTGTTGAAGGCAAACAAAACGAACTTTAATAAGAGCACTCACCGCTCTCAGCCGAACTCCTATTCTCCCGGTCTTTGCTTGTAGTCCAGCCCTCGTTGCTTGTCTTAGTTGTGGAATACTCCAAAGTGCTTTGTGTTGCAACATGAGGCAGTGAAAGGAGCAACCAGCGTCATCCAACAATGACAATGCCGTGCAGTCGATAGCCCTGGGGCCCACACACAAATGCAAATGCATGCCACGAAGCTGGGGATCCGACAATAATTGCAAGCTGAACTCACAAAGTGCGCCACGGGGCGTTTACTTAATGCAAGTGGCAAGAAAATATCGAAGAGGTGCGCCGACAGTTCAATGCTCGCCCAGTTAAATGGAGCACAGTTATAGCCGGACTCCAAGACGAAGTTGAAGGCGTGGTTGGAAACATTGTTGGGTACGTAGTTGAGGTATGAGCACTCCATTCGACGGCAGCACTCGATACAAAAGTCGGGGCGAGGCAATTGTTTGTGCTGTTTGTTAAAACACAATGTAATAAAGCACTTGGCATCAACCACCGGCATCGCACTGTTAACCGGGCTAGCAGTCCACAATGGTAAAGCAAAATACACAAAAGCCAAAAACAAAAGGCCACAGCCCAAATGAATCCGGCAAACATTGCGATGGAAATATAAAAATAAGCCGAAGTATATACACACTTGCAAAATGTATCATCAACGAATGCAACGAGTGAAAACCATTCGAAATGCAACATGAAAAGGCAGCCTAAAATCTTAATTTACATTTATTTTCAAAAAAATAAGTATTTAGGCGGTAAGATGAGAATTACAAATCGGGTATTGTAGGATTTCATATACAACACATCCCAGGTGCCATCAAAAAGTAAGTAAATAAAATGCAACATTATTTTGGTATCTGAAAAAGAAAATTTCATGAAAATAATAAGTAATAAATTTAAATAATACTGTTCGCATTTAGATTTACAGGTCAAGACGCCTCATACACATTATAAGTGCATTATTCATAATACTAAATGCATATTCAGATAATGTTTTCTGTATAATACAAATTAAATTTAGCTTTTTAGCAAAACCACACAAAATTTTAGATTTTACTATAAGTATTCTCTCTCAAGACACTCAAACATTCGAATTTGAAAAACTCACTGAAATTTAAGTATTTAATGAATACTTCAAATATGACAATATTCGGCAGCTTTAATTATGAAATAAAATGTACTTAAGAAACTATTTGGATGGTAAGACATGGCTGCAAACAAAAACAAAATCATCGTGAGAATGATCTGTACCAACTTAGTACTACCAAGTTTCGTTCAGATAGTTTTTAAGCTAGAGATTAAAACAGATACAGACAGAAATGGGATCGTGACAAAATATTCATACCCTTCGTTCGGGTTTACAAATCAAAACAATATCGAATGTTCGGAATAGATTTACTTTAAGTTTCTTAAAAAGTGCACCGCAGATTGCTTAACAAAATCATTATGCCCTCTTATACTGGTCATTCAGACCGGACGGTTAGCGCAAGTTTGTTTTGGCCTGGCCATAAAGTGGCCAGAATTAATGGCAAAATGGCGTCAGCTGGTTTTGTGTTGCTTTTTTGCTTGTTGCGTATACATTGCACACAAAAGTTTGTGGCATTGAAGGTCTGCCCAAGCACAAGAGACAATGCAACCAAAAATAGCCAGTGGAGCACATCCGTGAATGTGTGTGGTGTGTATATATGGGTGTCTACATGTGTGTGCATACATACAACACGTATGCGACACGTGCACAAATTGTGCCCCAAAGTGTCATTTGTTATGTTACTTCCGGTCTGCCGCGACAGTTAGAAGTAACAGTTAGAATGTCAAAATAGATTAGTATGAATTTCAGATACCCTTTATGTCCGGTAAACTCTTTCAAGGCTAAAGCGTACAATTCAGCTTATAAGTAATATTGAAAGGAAGTAAGCATGGCGTACCGTACAAAAACCAATTATCGACCAATTGTTCCTATGACAGGCTAATGATATCATGATCCGATTCTTATCAAATTAAACCATACTGCATAAAGTATGAGTTTGATTGAGGTATCTACAGAAACAAAAAAGTTTTTCATAGAACAACTGGTATATTTCCTATTACAGAAGACTGATGTTGATGAAGAATATATACTACGAGTATTTGAGTTCGAAAAGTTGAATATGAAGAGGGTGTAGTAAAATTATCTGATAAAAGGCCTCATCTACATTATTGGTGCATAATTAGAAAATTATTTAGGTTATGGCATTTTAATGAAAAATTGTTTTACTGTTGTGTGTATGCAAAGTGCATTCTAATGTGCGCTAAAAAGCTTTGTTCCTGAAAAGCTTAATATGTATGTACATAAAGCAATTTGAAGGCCATCAGGTGCAGGTGCATTTTTCCAAACTGAAGGACAATCGACACTTTCGATGGCTGACAATCAGAGAGGCCAATGTGTGGGTCCTCAGAGGGCTATTTGGAACGAAATCCCTTTGCTAGTATGTACTCTCAGAGCCATTAGCTATGAAGATGTGAGGGGAAGGGGAAAAGCAGTGACCTCGACTTGGGTCCTGCGTGGGCTTTACCTACGCACTAGGCATTTTTTTTCTCAGGTGTCACGTTTTATTTTTAGCAACAGCCAGAGCTAAGGGTACCCAACCAGGGAGTGTTACACATCAGAGGACTGATTGTGAGTAAATTCTGGTTGATATACATGTTTATGAGCAGGCAGAACCGAGTGGCACATACATGTTTAAATATTAATGACAACAATCGACATCAATTATTAATAGGCACACACGCTATAGGGATAAAAGCCCATGGCTAAGAGTTGGAAAGGAGTTCTGTGGGTTTTGCTGGTTGGTTTCTGTGTCTGAGGCACGTCAATTAACTTGTTTCTCGTTGCAAAGCCAACATGATAAACACATTTGTTCATGCCTGGGGCAGCAGGAAAACAATACCAATACCAGTCCAAATACTCGTATATACAACCCAAAATAACAAACAGCAAAAACATGTGTTAGAGCAAATAAGCTTTTATCAAATGCAAATTGAATGCGCAGAAAGTCCTGCGGTTGCAAATATTTTTGTTTTGCTTACAGTTTAGGCGCCAAGTTGTAGAAATTATGCATATATAATATATATATATTTAGATATGGTTAGGAAGTTGCAGAATATATTCTTTTCGTGATTTTTGGAAACACTTGTTTAATTCATTTTGCTTGCACTGAAAAACACAAAAAACTGCGATGAAAACACACCATTTTATTCCTGCCTCTTTGTATATAAAACCAAATTAAGTTTTAGACGACAGTTTAAAAATATATTTTTTATGCACAAATGTGAACAAAATGCGACCATTTAGCACGAAGGATAAACTCGTTCTGAACAAAAATTCGAGAAGCAACGGGCAGCTGACCAAACTGGAGAGTGCTTTTGATTTTACTCTCGCAAAAGCTGCGCATAAAACTTTCACATTATCCTGTGTCAGAATTTGTGCAGTGAAATTCCAAGGAAAACTGCACAACGATGAGGGGCAAAGAGAACCCAGAGACGGAGAGCAGAGCCGGTAGTATGAGGTAACATTTTCCAAAACCCAACCACCAAACACACCCCCAAAATGTCATATGCTAAGACCGCTTCGTCCTACGAATATCAACAATGATTTTGTTTTGTTTCGGTCTGTGTGTTAAAATATAACGGTATATGCTAGATAAACAAAATATAAGGGGTGTGTAATAAAAGCTTAGGGTGTTGGATGCTGTAATGTGCCCTACTCAAGGGTGCTTCTGATTTCAAGAAGAGCTTGACATCAATGTAATTTTTATTAAAAAAAAGTTACAACATTTTACAGCTAAATGACTTAAATATATATAAATATTAATGCTTTAACAAGGAGTTTATATTTTTGGTGAAAGTTCCTGCACAGGAAATAAACTTGTATGAACACAACAAATATATTTACACTTAAAGGCAACTTAACTAGAATAAACATTGTAAATTAATGAGAATCAAATTTTAAAAGTACACAAAAACTCAGATTTATACTAATTAAAAATTTTGGCACCATCAATAAATACAAAACTAACTTGACTCATTTTAATCGAAAATCAATCAGTTCATTTCCTTCCATGTCTTGATTTTTTGGCGTATCATCTGGTTCCAGTAATTCGCCGTCAAAGCTACAGATAAAAATACAAAATTAAACAAAAATGTTTATATTACGAGATGACGCTATACGCTTACAACAACTTGAAATCGTGAACATCACACTCCATTTCTTCAGAGCATTTAATGTAAAGGATTTTAAAATGTTCCGATTTTTTCATCTGAATTATCAACGGTCTTTTCCATTTATCTCCTTGTACTTTCAACTGGAACTTTTTAGGTTTCAATAAAGGATTTGCATCTTCCTTGATCGTGTTTGTATTGTTATTTGATTTTATGGCGCGCCCACCTACAATATTATTGTTATTAAATAAGAGCTGTAAGCTTATTCCAGTTTAATGTTTTACGTACTTAATATATGAAAAATCTTTAGACCAACGATTTGTGGCGTTTCAGTTGGTTTTATAAAATGATCTTCCATATTTATAACAACATCTTCCAAGGGCACACTGTTGCGTTCTGAAACTTCTTTGAACATATGCAAAAATTTTTGATGTTGTCTCAATTTGTACATTTGGATTTCACCAAGCCTGAAATTGATCAAATATTTAACTCAAATTGGATACATTTGCTTGCGACTTAAGTGCTACACACCAACTTAAATTGATCTCAATGACTCGGTTATCATCATCAAAATCATAATTCATTTTCTGTGTAGCGGACTTTTCTAACTCGGGGGAAGTGAGATCTCCGTTTTCCGAGTCAAGGTCAATCTACAGTGATATAAGAAACTTTAATTTAAATATTCTTTGTCGATTAAATACTTGAGTACTTACGAAACCCTCCACGCGTGGCACTACAGCCGAAACCAAATCAATCGAGTCTAATACACGCGAACGAGCCGCAATCTCGGCTACTTGTCGCCGATTTCCACCTCGTGTAGCAACATTCGTTGTTTCCAAGTTCACAGTTAAATTTGACGTACTTGGATTCGCCGTTGCCTTCTTTCTTCCACGAGTGATGCGCCTCTTTGGTGCTGTAGGCGCCGCAACAACAGCTTCTGCCTGCTTCTCTGATGCGGAATCACATTTGCCCAGTGATGAACGAGTGCGCCTGGCAATGGGCCGCGCTTCCACATCATCGGCTTTAGCTTTAGCCTGTTTTTGCTCCATTTCATAAATCAATAGCGAGACTGGAGACAATGCACGTGGGGGAGATGCCAGCGCCTGTTCACCTTTGTTGGATTCCGCATCCTCCTTTTGCTGCTGTTTCCTGCCGACCTTTGTGTTAAGCTTAGGCTTTGTTTGAGCTCTTTGTTTAACTGCATCGGCTTTGGTTAGTTTTTTGATGGCAGCAGTGGTGTTGATAAAATCGTAGACGGTTTGTTTTGACTCCTGCTCCGGTACAAACGACGCCTCGGGCACTACAGCAGGGCGAATTACACAGCCGATTTTAGAAAAGGACACTTCTTTATTTAGCAAACGGCTGGCGCTTACCATTTATTCGTTTCAGAGGAATGTTGAAAATGTCACAGTCATCGTCCGACATATTGATATTAATTAGATCAATCTGCTCTGATATCTTGAATTTTTTATTTGAATGAAATTGTAAAACCTAAAACAAGAAATTAATACCGCCAAAAAGTAATAGACGCTGTATAAATGCAAGCAAGACCTAGTATATCGATTGTCGATATACTTTCCAGCTGAATGCGAATTAGTGTTTCCACACTTATTATATCGATTTTCGATAGCTTTCCAGCTGAATGCAAAACAGTGCTTCCACAATATTATAATATATCAATGTCGATGATATTTTTGAATATATATTTATTATAACAAATTTAAGAAGTTGTTGAGTATTCAATTTGAAACCTACTTCTAAAAATAATACAGTATGTATTAGATTTTAAAAACTTCAACATCGCCATCTTTATATGGTATTGCAGGATCCAAACCAAAATTCATTTTTATAACATCACAGAATACTGATAGAAAAATTAACGCATCTACAAAATGGTTGACTGTAACAAGTATTGAACGATCCTTCGACTTGGCAATGCTTACAAAAGATTGAACAACTAGTAAAATTCCAGCAGCCACCTGAATATAAAAGTAAAGAAAGGGTAATATGTATATATTCATCATAAATATATGTTTATTTGTTAAAAATCTTACAAAATATCAAATATGCAGTTTTACAAAAATTCTTATAGAACCAACTACATCATACATATATAACATATACATACATAGTTAAATCTATGCTAGACTTTTTTTTATGGTGTTTTAGCGTGCTGATCGATGAGTCTAAGGGGTTGTGAAGAATACTCGATGCCGAAACCGGAAATAATAACATTCACCACTGATATTACAAAGATGACCACCAATATTACATCGTTCAATATTATTGCTGCCGTCTGGTCTTGCTGCTTGTTAATATTCAGACTGCCGATGACCACAAACAGAATTCCAACCAATAGCTGTTAAAATTGAGATTGAAATTGTTAAGAAATCAACGAATTTCCCAAATACGCGTCCTCTTCACATAACGCTTGACAACGGAACAGGTCAGTAACTATCAATAAATGTGCAAATATTTTAGGTATTCTCGGAAATTAAGTTATCATTTTAGTTCACATCGTTTAATATATCGCCCTGTGGCGGTGGCAGACGACTATCAAATGCCGATATAAAAAGATTCAACATTGTTGTAAAAAACGCAAAACCAGTGCGCATATGATTGATCACATTGGCCGATTGATGGAACTCTGGCTGGTGCATTCGGCAATCCCGCATTAAACTGAGAGACAGGCTTAGTATGCCAGCTAGTATCTATGACATTGGAGAACGAGCCGTTACAACCCCAAGCCAAGAAAATCAATTAAAATTCACCATTTACCTGCAGTACTATCGACAAGCTAATAAGAATAAGCATTAGCTTGTAGAACTGATGTTGTTCGCCGACCTGGAGAATATATTTCAGCTGGGATGCGTTCGCAGTTAGCAGTGCTATGTCCAGCATGCCTTGGGCTATGGTTTTCTTAGTCGCATACCGATTGGCATCCATCGCTTTCATCTGAAAATATGCATTAAACAAATTGGCAGGGCGGCGGCAATAACTTCAAATTCAATTTTGAATATGTTTACTATGAATGGATATACAATTGCTGTGCTTGGGATGATACCATGTTTGTGCTGGGTGCAAACTTCTCCGCTCAAGTCTCGAACAAACTGTGACATTCTGGTCATATCATAGTTTTCAACATTTCTTATCTTTGCATTTGTTCTGATGAATGTCGTGTCTTGCTGATAAATATATCTGTCAACTCAAGCCAATCAGATATAAGTGAATTGCAGTGTAATGAGAACAAGGATGTTTTGTAGGTGGGATCGGCATCAACATTCTGAATGGGAGCGAGCATTACTAAGCCATTTAGTAAATTTCAATCAGTTTTAGCTGTATTTCATACCTGCCATGCATTCTTTACAGGTTCCTGTAAGAAACAAGTGGGGTATGAACTAGACCAATGAGATTTCAAAATAAAAGTAAATGCGCTCAAATTCGAACGCACTTAAATAAATATGTATGTATCTTATATATAGTGTCATGAATCTCCGTACACATATGTCTTCATTCACAAGCTTGTAATTGCTATTTGAATTATAAAATCAATAATGGGACACACGATTGTCAGGAAATACCATTTTATTCGCACACCATTTCTGAATTGTAGATAATATATGTACATACATATAAATATACTCACACAATACGAACATACATATATGACATGTGTACAAGGTAAACAGGTAAATTTTAAAGTGCACAAAAGCTAAAGCAGCAACAAGAACAACAACAATTCAGGAAAGTGATATCCATGGATATGCAAGTGAAGATTATTATGTCGAAGATTTAGGTTAACAGTTATATCATATAGAAAAATGTCATTAAAATGTATTATTAATTATACATTTTAAGAACTCTAGCATGCGAATTTATTTTGGACTTGCCTCCGTTTCGATAGCTCGTTCTTGAATCTGAGCCATTGTAAAGTTTTCAATTCGGTTCCACGTCGCTGCGCGTGAGAATTAAACAAAAATGCAAAATCTGGCTATAGAATTCAAGTAGTTTTCACTGTTTTTAGCAAACAATTGTTGAAGCTCGAGCTCGAACTTGAATCGCCGTTGTCATAGAGATGGTCGCTTGAGACACAACCAAACGATTAAACAACTCACAACAAACTGAAATGAAATGAGTTTGACCAAAGAGTGTGCGCGTCCTATACAAGCAAATATGTATTCTCGCATATAAGTAAGAGTACAGCTGTCCGAGAGAGCTCTACGTACTGAATAATTAAGCGAACGGCTCAGTTAATGGTAATGTGAGTGACTAATGCGCGCAGCTTGCCGTTAAAATCGGTCGATTGATTTCCTTTTGTGCGACTTTATCAAAGATCTATATGGGAACCATCATATAAATAGAAATAGGTTTGCGTTTAATATTATTGTACGATGGTCGATAATCTCAATGTACGTGTATTTTTTAAGATTTTAGTTTTTATTTTCTATGCTGCGAAAGCAATTTCAATAAATAGCATTTTAAATACTTTGCGCCTATTTATGCATAACATACATGCAATTGTTTCGAAATTTTGGGATATTTGATGTTAGCTGACACATGGATTTGATACAGATTTTTATAAGCCTTTTACAGATAGCGATTAAATGAATAAACAAACTAAAATGTCTTTCTATGCACGGCACGTAGGCCCTCCTCTTCGAACTCTCGCTTCGATACCCACATCTTTTTGAAGGTGTCTAGCGATGCCAGAATTGAGCCACCCATCCATGTGGAGTAGAGACGTTCCTGTGGCGCAGCAATCTACGTATAAATATATATACATCTGTTTTAGTACAGAATTGTTAGTAAACATTAATTTAATTACCCTGATTTTAAGATCCTTTGCCGAGTGTTTTCTCAGTTCGGACAGTAAACGATCGCCGAAACCTTTGAAAAGAGTTGAACCACCCGAGAGTACAATGTTCTGATAGAGCATTTTTCTGAGATCCATATCCGACTTTTCAATGGAATACATTAGCACGTCGTGTATTCCTTCGCACTCCTCACCCAGTAGATCGGGTCGGAAGAGCACCTCTGGCGCACGGAAACGAGCCTGTCCAATCTCAAATGTCTTGCCGTCTGGCAGTTTGTATGCAAACTTTTCAGTCTCCACAGCTTCCTCCTTTTGTGGGTTGGTTGCCAAGTAGCACACCTTCTCCTTGATTGAGCGCACAATTTCAAACTCCGCTGTCGAACGGAAATTGAAGCCTTCCCGACGGATTAGTGTTTTCAGGTAGCGCGTCACATCACGGCCGGCGATGTCCACACGCATAATACTGTGAGGCATGGCGAATCCCTCATAGATGGGAACTGCATGCGTCACACCGTCACCAGAGTCAAGTACAACGCCTGTTACTCGACCAGTGGCATAGCTAATGCAAAATGAAATACGAATATGTTTACACTTGTGGGGTATTCGAGGAATGTAACAGCTTACAGACTGAGTACTGCCTGCATGGAGACAAAGAGCGCTGGTGCATTGATGCCTTCAAAGAAGAATTCAGCGGCCTTTTCACGATTACGGCGGGGATTCAAAGGTGCTTCGGTCAGAAGAACTGGGTGATCCTCCGTGAAAGTGGCCAATTGTTCCTGTTATATATTGGATATCAGTTTAAGCCAGTTACTTGCTATATAAATGCAGCATCATCTTACTTTACTATATATATAGCTCCATATCCGTTCCATATCGTTCCAGTCCGTCACAATACCGTGCTCCATTGGATATCGTATGCTTAGCAAGCCACGATGCTCCTCCGCCTTGGGTCCGACAAATATGTCGCCCTCCAAGGCGCCTGCCATCACTCGAACATGCTTTGGTCTGCCAATGCTGTAAAACCAATTGAATAAGATGCGCCAACTTGTACAATGGGACAGCGATACTTACTAATTTGGAAACCTGCACTTTGGAATGTGCTCACCAGCAAAGCCGGCCTTGATCACACCGGAGCCCTAAAAAGTCATTCGTTTATTTAGTGTTAGTAGCATTCACAACTAAAATTTCATGTATAGAACATATACATTTTACGTCTAGCATTTGTATAAATTATAAAATCAGCAAAATGACTTCGAAAAGTTGCCCGCAAGTGGACATGCTGCAAGTGTCGAAGAGTTCACGCTTCCAGCGCAAACCAATCTTGAAATTTGTTCCTCCCATTGGACTCTCGTGTGTCAACTACAGAAGCTTGGGCGATATCGACTATTTCTACCTTGACTGCCAAAATCACAGGGACTACTATCGCGATCCTTCGGACAAGCTGCATCGGCCTACGCTGTTTTGCCAATACCACGGCAAGTGCGGCATTAAACGTGACCGCAATATTGAACTTTTGGCTCAACCCATACATTGGGTGACTGAACGCCAGCCGATTGTTTTTCCCTGTGATTATAACCGCCGTGTGAACTTGGACGGAATTATACGCATTGGTGCCCACTTTTCCGGTAACTCCTGTACGGTTTTCAAGCGTTAACCCAAAACACGCATCTTCTCGTGGTATTTTTCTAAATTTAAGTATCTTAAATTTAATAAACTATGTTTTTCTGGCTATTAGTCATGCACACAAACAGTCAAAATGCTGTTGAAAGTTTACTCACAAAGAAGGGACGGGGCAGTGGTAGTAGTTTGGCTTATTCGTGTTGGCTGGTGATGTCACTTGTCACTACCAGAACGATGCCAGAGCATCAGGGAATGGCCGACAGTTGAATTATAAAAAATGTTTCATGCAAAGTCTCACTTACGTTATCTATCACCACAGGCTGATTGACTACGACATCATAAGGCTCCATTTTGTGCGTTTATAAAAAAGTTTTACAAAATTTTCCTATTTAATCGCGGTGTCGTCTTTAGTGTGACCGCGCCTTGTCTAGACTATAATACCAAATTAAAAACATGCTATGATAATTACAACCAGAAAATACCAAAAAAAATCAAATACTTATGTATGTACGTATATATTTTATAGCAAAATGGATTTGGCGGTAATACTCTGGTTTAGATTCCGCACATAAAGAAAGCACTGAGAATGTTGGTTTTGGTCTCAAATGACGCGGATTCGATTTCAGATTAAGGAAACTGGCAGAAAATTTATGATTCCATCTATTTTTATTCCAATAATAATAGTCGTGACCATGTGCCAGGGCTGGCAAACTTCTGATAAAATGTTGAAGTGCAGTTGAGCATGAGATTTCCAAAAGTATGTTTTGGATATTATAACTTTGTCACGAAATAATGCATTGAAAGGGGTGCTGCCGACCCTATAAAGCGATATAGTTTCAGTTTTTGAGTCTTATCGTGTTGAGACTTGGCACAGATGCTTCTATATATGTACATATGTACAAGTTGACCAAATCTAACTAAAGTCGGTATACTACGTATTGGATGAGTTCTTGCATTACAAATTATGTCTGTAATCTTTGATTGCTGCTTGCCGGAAACCTAACGCAACACATTACCTCTACAAATCATTAAAAAACAGTATGTTGTATTTAGTCAAAGGCAAATGCTAATTTTTGACGTCAGATGTGGAAATTAACTATTTAGAAACATATTAAAAAATTATTTTTTATTCATTTTATAATACAACATAATAGTCCATTATCTCCGTTTAACTTGAGTCCTCGAGAATTTCATCCGTTTGCAATTTTTGCAGATTCTCCTTATGCATTTTACTAAACTGATGCGAGTATAAATTAAACTTGTATCGAAAGAAAGCGTCGCATACCTCGCACCTGGAAGCAAAAGTTTTATATTTGTTAGTTATACACACATATATTTCATTAGTCAATAATAAATTTGCCAACCTGTAAGGACGTTCACCGGTGTGAATTCGTTCATGTTCCTTAAGCTTGCTGCGTGCATAAAAGCCCTTAAGACAAATATCGCATTCGTAGGGCCGTTTACTGTCATGCTTCATTTCGTGCTTATTTTTTGCTTGGGGATCCGCAAAGCTCATATCGCAGAACTTGCATTTAAAAGGCGTGAGACCGATGTGCAAGTTGATATGCCAATTTAGAGCATATTTTGTCGCATAACTTTTCTCGCAATACATGCAAAAGTGGCGCGTACTTTCCTTGTTCTGCTGCGGCAGCTCTTGTTGCTTTTCTCCTAGTTCAATTCGTTTGTTCAAGATGTTTACGTTCCTGTGTATGCGTGGAGTGGCTTCATGAACTTTTCTGTAATGACGATTTGTGTATATGAGATGCTCAATACTGTCTCAAATGCTGACTTACTTTTCGTGTAGGTAACGGGTATTAGATGAACTAAATGCTTTGCTGCAATGGTTGCATGCAAAGGGTAGTTCGCCCTTGTGACGTACACGTATATGAATATTTCGCATATAGGCATCATAGAATTGTTTGGGGCACTCGGGACATGGAAAGTTCTTTGTGCGTGTATGACGCAGCATGTGTATTTTTAAATTACACCGCACACGAAAGGATGCGCCGCACTGATCGCACACATGATTGAGTGGCATGGCTCGGATCTGTTCACGACGTATACGATTTTTTTCCTCTTTAGTGCGTTTTGGACGTTTTGGTTTTGGTTCTCGTGGCTTCCGCTTTCTTTGCCTTACCGCCTTCGGCTTGGGGCCAGTTATCCTTTTCTGTCGTGGACGTGGCTGCTTGTCCTTACCCTTATATTCATTTAAAAGGTCCTCATAAATCTGCGCACCCAAAGCAACACTATTTGGATCTGCTACCAATGGACGTGCTGGTCGAATCACTTTGGTTGTTTTAGTAATATGCGATTCTGGCACAAACACTGGGACAAACACATCTTTAACATTGTCGTCGCTAATCGGCTGTGGCTCTACGTCATAAGTATTGAAAGGATCTGTGTCGTTTTCGTTGATGACAGTTGGCAGCTGAAGGTCCTCCCCACTTGCAAGCTGGAGTTCTGTCCGTATACATATTTCTCGAAACTCTATAGCAGTGCGCAAGTCGCTAACGCAGTTTTGGCACATAACTGGTGACATGCCATCTTGGCATTGAATCTGAAATGCAAACACCTCTCTGTTAAAGTAGTTGGTTAACTCCATTCAGGCAAATAATGCAATATTATTGCACGATTTCTCATATTTCTGAAAAAGTCTAGGGTTGTTTCTACTTGGAAAATAAGTGAAAGAGTTGCAGCTTCAGAATGCCTGACTGTTATTTATTCGGTTTATTTTTACTTATCTAAGGGCCGGGAATAGACTAGTAGCAAAACTAGTTTAGTTCCAATCTTTCAAGAAGATAATATGTATGTATATAGTATGTTTATCAAAATTGATGACTAAACTGTACAAATTTTGGGATATATAGGCTTTGTTAGGCGGATGTGTCTCCTTTATGAACAGAGTAAAATATAGATGACAGGACGGTTCGAATGTTTGCGGTTATGCCATGAATGCATATGTATGTGTAAGTTTATGTAAATTAGCTGCAAGTTGGAAGCCCCGCAATTTCATACGATTGCCTTTTAACTTTACAAAAGTTTAATGAAAGTGAGAACAAAATCTACTTCCTACACATGAAAAACTTGATATAAATGTCTAAATTGCCCAAATGATATTTTGATTTACTGAGCAGATCCAATGACAAAAGACATCGTTTCAAATGGTTTAAAGTTGGTTTGAGAATACCTTATTTTTCACACATACTAACCCAAATTCCGGTAATAACTTCAATGTGATGTAACATCACAGCGTTCTGCTCTTCGCAGAGATCTTTAGCATTTCCATCATCAACAAAGACTCGGCAACAAGTGCGACATTTCTTCTGATCAAGAAGTACTTCTTCTTCTTTGCTCTCTGTGTACAAATCAGCCTCTGACTGTTCGTCAGCTAGAGGATCACTCTCACTTGGCATGGGTGTGCTTGGAATGAAGGCGTCAGTGGCACTAACAAAATCGGGAACAGAGGCAATGCCTGAATTTTTGACAATGTTCGGGGCAATGCTAATTGGACCACTGGCTTCGGCTGCCTCTCGGGCTGCCGCTTCCTTGAGCAGTTCAGCCACCAACTTCTTGTTCTGGCGCTTTTCCGACCGCTCTCGTTCGGCCGCACTGATATTGTTTTTGTTGATGCACGGCACTGCGCCCGGCCTCAGAGTTCTCTTTGAACACAAACCTACAAATTTTAAATGAGTGCAGTCGTGTTTAGGACCTAAGCTTTAAGTAGATGCAAATATTATAACAAACCCATTTGAAATTGTAATCCTCCTTGAATGTCCTCATCTTTGAAGTGCTCATTACAAATGACGCTCTTTAGGTGGTTTATCTTTTGTCTGTCTTTGTTGTTTTTGCGGCAAAACACAAGCCATCTTCTTAAAATATCTGGGTTTTTCGGAAAACTAAAGAAACTAAATTGCTGTGAATGTTTTTGCCTCGACTTGAACTTGCTTGTGCAGTTTAACACAGCGCACCTCATTTTTGTACAAATTTTATTTTATTTGTGACGTCGCTTGGAAGACCTTGTGCCAGGGTTGGCAAACACATACTAGCCCTTCATTGAAATAAATCGATTTGCGATCGATGCATTTAATTTTGCCTCCGATAGTCCGCGAATTGGCGGTGAAATTAATTTATTTAGTCTCAAAATGGCTTAAAATTTAAAATTTAATTATAAAACAGTTCTTTAATGAGAATCAACTCCAGTCTGGTCTAACTTCAGGGTAGCATTATTTTGATGAAATTTTGAGCGGTAATGAGCACGCAAACTGGATTTCCGATTGAAATGAACATTGCATATTTCGCAGCTGTTGGATTTGAATATATTAAATAAAATATAAATAATCACTGAATAATAATAAACATACCAGAATGGTTGCTCTCCAGTGTGCACAACTGCGTGCACGTCTAAAATACTTTTCTTTCTGAAGGTTTTATTGCACAACTTGCAAGGAAAGACTGGCATCTCAGTAAGTGATGCTGAATACTCGATGTGATTCCTGTGGGAAGGGAAAAATGTATAATAAAATGTACAAAATAAAAGGTAGACAAGGTGATTACCGTTGATGTCGCAATCGTGCCATACTATTCGCAAAACGCTCACCGCAATATTTACAGGCATAGGGCTTCTCGCCCTGATGCTGTATGCGTTTGTGTAAATTTATTAAATGCTGAGAATAATCCTTATGCCCACATACCTCGCAATCGAAATTCTTGACACCCAAGTGTCGTTGTAAGTGACGGTTTAAATTGGCTTTATCATTGAAATGCCTGCCGCACTGATCACAAAAATAATTCCCCGACTTCCAAACCTTTTTGCCAGGTTCAGGTGCCGTACTGCTGGAATCAAGCAACGGCT
Source organism: Hirtodrosophila confusa (assembly GCA_035043065.1). NCBI lineage: Eukaryota > Metazoa > Arthropoda > Insecta > Diptera > Drosophilidae > Hirtodrosophila > Hirtodrosophila confusa. Next base: position 712,830 of record JAWNNI010000064.1, read on the forward strand.
GAGTTCTTTGTTCTTGGATTGAGCGATTCAATGAATTTTTTGGTTTATGTATGCGGATTGAAACCTTCGAGATTGTGTGAGTGGTAGCAGAGAAAGTCTGTTCGTTATTGACTGCTGCCTCGTTCAACACAAAATCGGTATCGTCTCTCACAACACTTAAGTGTCGTTGCATATGTCGCTGTAAATGCGTTTTATCATCGAATTGCCTGCCGCATTGTTCACAAATGTATCTGCGAGCTTGCCGAAGTTTTCTTGCCGCTATATGTGACGTAGGTCTAGTCATTGAAACCTGTGTAGGGTCCTCCTCCTCTTGTGATACTGTGTGCATCGAAGTGCGCTGAATTCTGCTAAAATGATCACTTCCAGACGCCAATTGATGAGACTGTTCGGTGGAAAGTGCAGTTTCCTGGCGATCAGATTCTTCTTCGTCCTCCAGCTTAATAAATGATAACGGGTCGCTATCACTGTCTATCGAGTTCTTTTTTATTGGTTCTACCTGGGGCTTACGCTTTGACTCGGTCTCTTCCCAATTCTCAAACAGCAGGGTATGCGTTTCTAAGCAGCGCGCTCGAAATGCAATGGCATGATCCAAGTCTAATATGCAATAGGTGCATATATAGTTTGGCATATTCAGTTCATCAGTCAACTATAAATTCATAAATATCATTAAAGTATTTCCGTTGGCTTCTTGCTACACGACTATTATCCTTACCCATAAGCCAGTCAGCGCTTTTATCTTTATCAGTATATCATTATTATTATCTGCGAAAAGGTTTTTGGAGCTAAGACGATTAGTCCGATTGCCACAAGTTCTACATAGAAACGCTACCGACATTATACGAAGAATTTTTTCTAATGTTTGTTATATTTTTTATTTGCAGCGACGTGAACTCAAAACACAGAGCTGTTATTCTGTTTATAAAATTTGTTAGCTAATACAGTGAACGGCAAATATAATAAAAGCACTGCTGTGTGAATGGCTGCCCTTGAATTTTATGTCATTTTTCTCATATTTTATTATTATTTTTTAAATAAGTAATTAGTATAGATAGGAATGGGACGGAAACTTTGAAGTTGTATTTTACCCTATATATCTTGATTATCTTATAACTTTGGTTTTAGCCGTTTAAATATGTGAGATCGAAAGAACTTGATCATTGTAAGAATAAGTTAAAGTAAAACTTAAAAAACGAATACATGTATTTAATTATGTATGGATATGTTTTATTTATAAATATTTAAATCAACAGGGAGCTTCATTTTTATTGAAATTAATATCATTATCAGATGTGCGAACTTTATCAGCTATAGAATCTTCAGACAAATGGCCAAGTTTCTGAATGTGAAGTTTTGATCGGTAATGAGTTTTTAAATTAGATTTGCGATTAAACGTGACATGACAGATGTTGCAGCTGTTCAGATGAAAAATACTTTAGAAACAGGTGAAATCGTACTTATTTACTTACCTGAAAGGCCGCTCACCGGAGTGTACGACTTCATGCTTCCTCAGAGTATCCTTATTTGTAAACGATCTACTGCAAAGACTGCATGAGAACTTGCGTCGTTTAGCCTTTGTTGCGGAATCCTCATGAGTGCTGCAGACACAGCATAAATGTTAAACGCGTTTATTAAATATTCAAATTAAGAGTCTTTGTTGGTTACCGCTGATGTGTAGCCCGTGTCTGTCTGCTGGAAAAGGCTTCGCCACAATACTTGCACGTGAATGGCCTCTCACCTTTGTGCCGAACTCGAATATGCACGTTTAAAAGATACGAGGTATACTCCTTATGGCCGCATTCCTCGCATTCGTAGCGTCTTATGCCTGTGTGGCGTGTCAAATGAACTCTCAAATTGCTTAAGCAGTGGAAATGATTGCCACATTGATCGCAGTAGTAAGTCTTATTTTTTTTAGTGTTTGTTTCCATAACTTCTTTCTCACTGAGGTCTTTGCGATTAGCATTTCGTTGAGACTTTGTGGTAGCAGGATGTGCTATAGATAGCCTCTTCTCTGGGCAGTTTTTTGGTTTGTCTGTATGTGTGATTGTGGCAGCCGGTATCTCTTCATATTCGGACACAGTCTCTGCAGTCGACAACGGTGTATTTTCTTCATAACTTATAAGCGGATCAATGTCCTCAGAGTAACCGAAATTAAGCACGGCATGCGTTTTCGCTGTAGCCAAATCACGATTCTTAAGGGTGAGTTCATTGTTAGTTCTTAAGCAGCGTTCTCGAAATGCTATTGCGTTATTTAGGTCCAAAAGGCAACAGGCACAAATTATTTCGGGCATATTCGGGGCATCAATAAACTGCAACATATACGGGTACATCATAAAGGAACATACATACATATGTAGCTATCAAAATCAACAAAACTCTCACCCAAATGCCAGTCAAGGCTTGTAATTTGCTCAGAATCTCATTGTTGTCATCGTCAAAGAGGTTCATTGAGTTTAAACTATGAATATGTTTTCCACATGCTCTGCACAGTAGCAACGCAGACATTTTATGAACTGAGTCTTTTTTATTTCAATTAAAATTATTAGCAACTTAAGATGTACGGGTATTACAAACATGTGTGAATAGCAAAAACCAATGCAATGTATGTCAAGTTTTGTTGTGAATGCCATATTACGAAGTGTGTGGCGCATAATTTAAAATGCATTCACTCAACAAATCCTTCAATAATATTGTCGGCGAATTCAATATCGTCATCATTGGTTTCTTCTATAATATGAAGTTGGCTATCCAGTTCTTCGGCAGCTTTTTTCTGGTGTTGCTTTGAACGGTAGTGAATTTTTAAATTAGTATTTCTCGGGAATGCCACATCACATATCTCGCAACTGAAAGATATATTTATAATTACAAAAAAAATTAAATAATTGCTCACACTCAACATACCGATGTGGGCGTTCGCCCGTGTGGAGAAATTCATGTCTATTTAGGTATGATTTGGTGGTGTATGTTTTCCCGCAAAGCCTGCAGGCATATGATGATTTCTTTGTGTGCTTTACTCTATAAGAGAAATATAATAGAATAAACATTCAATTAATAAAAGTTAAATTTTTAAGTTGCTGTTCTCACCGTTCGTGCCGACAACGTGAGGTGCTCGTAAAGAAACGTTGCTCGCAATATTTACATGCGTATGGCATCTCTCCTTGGTGTCTCACGCGAACATGCAAATTTAGTAGATGCTGGGTTATATACTTTCTGCCACATTCCGCGCATTCAAAATCTTTAACTCCTGTATGCCGCAATATATGTAGTTTTAAGTTGCTGCTATCTGCAAAACTTTTTCCACATTGATCACATATGTAAGTCCTGGTAACCTCCTTCACAGCTTGGTTGCGACTCGGTCCAGACGAAGCTGTGGTAAGACTGGAAATATAGTAAGACCGGGAACTCTTTTCTCGCACTGCTTCTGGTTTCGATGAAAGTGTTTCCTGGGTACGTGCATGTCTTATTACCCGTTGCGGAGCATTTTGTGCAGACTTATGAATACTGGATATATGGTACGATTTAGTAGGAGGCCGTGCAATTTCACGTGGCGTTTGTTGCTTGCACTCGATCTTTGGAGTAATCACTTTAGCTTCTGTGGTATTCAGTGGGTCGAAAGTCGTCGTTTTCATTTGCTTAGCATCCTGCATAAGTTTATGGGTCTTTATGCAGCGTTCCCGGAAGGCTATTGAATGGTTCAAGTCGGAATGGCAACATGCGCAAATGTACATAGGGATGTTCTCGTCGTCATCTAACTGTAATCAGGAGGCTTACATATGTATGTCTGTCTATGTTTACACCTTTTAAAAAAGGACCTACCCAGATTCCTGTTAGTTTCCTGATATTTTCTAAGATCTCATCATTATCCTGATCAAAGAGGAGGTTCTTGGCATTCAGATTATAAATATTTTCGCCACACGTTCTGCACAGAACTATCTTCGGCATTTTGCTATAAAAATTTAATACTTTAATAATATTTGCATTTACATTTACATTAGGGCTTTTACGCCAGATTTTTGTTTATTATCAGGCAAGTATGTAGACTCGAAAAGGCACGCAAAGCAACGCAGGGTGGTCTGCAAGTTTTATTTTGTTTGCTTTTCATTCATTTCGATTTCATGGATGCAGGGCTGCATTTTATTGGTCGCATATCGCAGAAAATTCGATTTAAATATGTTAATATAGGTATTCCACACATTCATTTGATATTATCCTTATTATAATTTTGCAAAATTTGCAAATGTCGAAAATGTTCCACTACAAAAAGATTAATATATTCGAAAGGTTAAGATAAGGACTTTTGCTACCAAAACATCGATGTTTTTGAGCTTCTGGTATGCATTGGATAAAAAACTTAGCTACATACCTCGGAATTAGTTTTAAAATAACAATAACAAATCTTTTTTTATACCCTAGCAGGGTATTAAAATTTTGTCTCGAAATGTATAATGGACCGAAGGAGACATTTGCGACCCAACAAAGTATATATATACTGAATCAGCATGAATAGCCGAGTCGATATAGCCATGTCCGTCTGTCCGTCTGTTTCTATGCGAACTAGTCTCTCAGTTTTAAAGCTATCGTGATGAAACTTGGCACAGACCCATCTTTTTGCTGCAGGCAGTACATATGTCAGAACCGGCCGGATCGAACCACTATAACACATAGCTGCCATGGGAATGATCGATCGACAAATATGTTTTTGTAAGAAAAACTTTTTTGTTATTAAGTATCCTTACCAAACTTTGCCAAGCCGAGTCTCTCGAGAATTTATACAATCCGGCCAAATTTGGTCAAAATCAGACCACTATATCACTATATCAAACTTTTTGCTTATACAAATATTTCATCCAACTAATACTTCAAATAGTTTCCTATAATTTGATCAAAATCGGAACACATCGGAGCAGTCAGACAAAAATTAAGTTTTGTATAAAAAACATTGCTGCTAGGGTATATAGCTTCGGCACCCGAAGATAGCGGTTCTTTTTTTAAATTTATAAAGGTTAATTAATCTAGAAAACTGTATTTTTAAAATGAAGTGTAGGTTTTCTTAAGTTTGAAATATGTATGGATGTTCGTGTAGTTTAGGTGTTCAATACCTCGTTAGCTGTTTGCTGCTCCTGAACTACAATTTTGTATGAAATATGGTTTTATATGTTCCTTTTTACGAAAATTAAAATTTGTAAGTGGAATACCTTTCATAAATTTTTGTTAATTGCTAGTAGGAATTAACGTTGCAACTTGTAATTAATCGATAAATAATGCTCAAGTTGCATGCCCTTGTCCCATCGAGAAAATTCGAATAAAACACGTAAAAATGAAGTGTAGGTTTTCTTAAGTTTGAAATATGTATGGATGTTCGTGTAGTTTAGGTGTTCAATACCTCGTTAGCTGTTTGCTGCTCCTGAACTACAATTTTGTATGAAATATGGTTTTATATGTTCCTTTTTACGAAAATTAAAATTTGTAAGTGGAATACCTTTCATAAATTTTTGTTAATTGCTAGTAGGAATTAACGTTGCAACTTGTAATTAATCGATAAATAATGCTCAAGTTGCATGCCCTTGTCCCATCGAGAAAATTCGAATAAAACACGTAACTTTGAAGATTAAACTAAAATCAAGAAAGAACGGCCGTCTTCGGAGTGCCGAAGCTATATACATACATACCCTAGCAACAATGATTTTTTTTATAAAATTGTAGGAAATTGTAACAGAAACAGACGGACAGACGGACATGGTTATATCGACTCGGCTATTCATGCTGATTCAGAATATATATATGTACTTTGTTGGGTCGCAAATGTCTCCTTCGGTTCATTACACATTTAGACACAAAAATTTTAATACCCTGCTAGGGTTTAAAAAAAGATTTGTGATTCAGAATATATATACTTTGTTGGGTCGGAAACGTCTCCTTCAGTCCATTACACATTTCGATATAAAATTATAATACCCTCTGCTAAGGTATAAAAATACATACATACATACATCAAAAGCTCTAATGCTATTGCAGAAATACATATACCTTGGAGAGTTGCAGGACATCGCCTCGTTACGAAAAGCAACATTAGCTTCTCGCAAGATGCTCTGAATTTTCCAGGCCGTGTCTCGTCGAATGTTTTGGTCGTTAATATTGTCCAATTCGAACACAACTTGTTTGCTAAGCCAATCGTAATTATTTGTTACTCTTAGCCTCTTAGAAGCCGACCGCCTGACATCGTCGTCTATATGCTCGCTAATGGTGGGTGCCGTTTTCTGAAAACATATGTATATTTAAAATATCTATTTGCAAGACCATTTCACAACGAACGTACCCTTTTATTTAAATTTGCTGATCGTGGTGTTGAATGATTAGGTGTGGACTGCTGCAATTCATTAATATAATGGAGTTGATCAACTTCTTTAATTATATTGTCGTCAGTCTTCTCGATTTTTATATAGTCCTTTGTTGAATTTGTTCAATTTATTAAATGGAATATAAAATATATGTGTTACTTACATCAGGACGGTTGGTTGACGGTCGTGAGCATGTGTGGGAATGTAGAAACGTCATTAGAGGATAAAACCACAGCTTGGGCACATAAATCTCATCTCGGGCAACACCTCTTCGTTTACTATCCGCTATTTCGCGCGCTTCCTTTATGTATTGTCCCCTCAAAACATGGATTTTGGATCTAATGGCTTCAACAGTGACATTTGGGTCCACTTGTTTCAAGCAATCAGAAATCTCAACAAGAGACTTGGAACGTTTCACTCGATTGTTATAGCCCTTGTGGCGAACATTATACAGATTTTCATGCTGCTCGTATTGCGTTAGCAAGAGCTCAATTAACTGTTTACTCCACATTTAATTCAAATTAATTGGGTCCGTATTTACACGATAAGTTTACTTCATGCAGAGATTTTTGGATTTCCTTCAGAGTTGCTTCTTAACATTGCTTGCATTATAGGCGATAATTTACTTCATGGTTTATCTTCTGTGCAGCCCTGGAACTAAACAATCGAAATGAAAATGTAGGAAAAACTTCATGCAGTTCTTTTAGCATGGCACACCCCCTCGCCTAAATCGCATCCCTTTAAACGAAAATTCATGCAAGAGACTATATTTCATGTTTTATTTTTATTTTGTAAATAAGAGACATGCATATAAACAAACCAATGTGATTAGCACATTGAAACAGCTGATATACTGCGTTGCTGTGTGACTGTCATGATGTTCTTTCTCATATTTAATATTACATGCTATATGATTTTATAGCTGCCCATTACACATCAAGTTCCTCTATAATTGAGTTGGGAAATGTTAGTGTCTCATCTGTAACTGTTATCTCTCTCATGACATCATGTTGACTGTTTAGCGATTCGCTAGCCCTCTTCTGATGTTGCTTTGTACGGAAGTGAATTTTCAAGCCAGGTTTTCGAGGAAAAGCCACATTGCACAAATCGCAACTGAAATATTAAATTCATTTGAAAACTATGTACCTTGATTACTAACTAATTCAAACATACCGATAAGGTCGTATGCCCGTGTGCAGAAATACATGTTTATTCAAACATGTTTTTGTGTTATATCTTTTCCCGCAAATCTTGCATTCATATGAAAAGTTTCGAATGTGTCGAACTCTGTAAAAGATTGATTATAGATAATCAGCTGCAAATTCAATAAGAACACTATCTTCGGGTGCCGAAGATTTAATATCCTTGCAGAGCAAATTCTTCCCATGACAACAATAAAATAAGAATTAAGTTTTCCATACAAAAATTCAATTCTCTTCTGGTTGTTCTTAAACCAGCTACATATGTACATACTATGTACATAGTATGTATACGATAGTGACCCGATTTTGAAAAATCTATATAAATTATAATAAAACTTGCAATTGTTGAGATTGGTTAAGTTAACAGTAAAAACAATGTTTAAAAATCGGACATTAGTTCGCATATACATATTTATACTGACATGGCTAAATATTATAAAACCCTCTGCAAGGGTATGAAAAGAAATGCCCCTTTCAATCTCACTGTTCATGACGGGTTCGCGTGGTGCCCGAATAGAAACGCTGGCCACAAAATCTGCATTCGAATGGCATCTCTCCTTGGTGCTTAACGCGAACATGCATTTTCAGTAGGTACTGGGAGTAGTGCTTCGCGCCACATTCCTCGCATTCGAAATTTTTTTCACCCTTATGGCGCAATATGTGAATCTCTAAGTTTTTAGCACTTGAAGATTGCAAACCGCATAGGTAGCAGACGAAGACAGGCGCATTAACATTACTCTTCCCTTTCTTTCTGCTTTTTTTAGAGGTAGCATTATCTTTTTGTTCTGGCTGAATCGATGCATTGGACGTTTGTGTAAAATTAACTGGATTCGCACAGGGTTCGTTGGCTTGGCTAGGAGCTGGAGAGCTTTCAAGCGGTGTCTCTGGAAAAGCTAAAATGTCATTGTTGCCAATTAATTTGCTTAGATCTTTCGTTGACGTACAAGAATTCTGTTCGCATTTACGTGGTAAAGTCTTTAAGCTTTGTATGATACCCTTGGCAGGACTGGAAACATTGGAACATTTTTTGCGCTTTTTCATCACTTTTTCCTTTTGTGTATTTTTCGTAGTATTCTGTGCACGAGCGCGTGCACTACGGCGTTGCGAAGAATGTTGAATTGACATCTCTGTATTTTGTGTATTTGATTTATGATCCTCCTCTGTCTGATTCTTCACAATTGCGCGTTGTGGTTGTCTGTTGCTTTTGTTGGTCAAAAGGGTTTCTGTCTCCGTGGTATTCAGTGGTGTATGTAATACGTTATCCTCCTCCGTAAGGTTCTTTAAATTTGCGCGAGGCGGTTGGTTTTTGCTTGTCTTTGTTAAATGTACTTCAGTCTCTGGGGTATTCAGTGGGTCTTGGGTTGTTTTTTGCTTCGCAGTCTGCAAAAACTTTTCTGTTCTTATGCAGCGTTTGCGAAAAGCTATTGAATGGTACAGGTCCAAATAGCAACAGGTGCAAATGTGCTTGGGCAGTGTCTGGTCTTCATTTAACTATAATCAGACACACACATGTTGCACTGTATACATATAGATTTGAATTAAGATTTAGACAAAATACTTACCCGGATTCCAGTCAGAATTTCGATGTTGACTAATATATCATTGTCATCCTGCTCGAAGAGGTTTTTTATATTAGGATTGAACACCTTTGCGGCACAGGTCCGGCATTGAACCGACATTTTACAAACCGTGCTTAAGCTAATATCAATATTTTTTGTGTACTTTTTTAATTTATATTGTTTTGGAGCAGCAGTATATAAATCAGGGCTGTTATTCACGTACGTTTCTTTTCCTTGTGAATGGCACAATGCAACGTTACAAGGGAATACCAACGAAAACCTTGTTACAAACATTGTTCCAAACATATTTCTATAGCTTGAAAGGCGAAATGATTTTAGTCGCTATATTTTTACTTTTATACAGAATATGTAAACGTAGAATCCTGAACAATTTGACAAATATATGTATTTTTGCATAATTTATTTAAATTGCATACCCATATTGATTGAAAAAAATTTATTAACTGAATTTGAGACTTGGCCCCAAATAAAAAATGCAACGCCTATGAAAATCTATTTATTCGTCGATCTCTTCAATGATTGAATCGGGAAAGTCGAAATCCATATCTTCATCGCTGATGACTGTCATTTCACTTTCGTCAAAATCAATTTTAATCAATTGGTTGACTCTTCTCTGATGGAACTTTGTAAGGTAATGATTTTTTAAACTCGTCGCTGCTTTAAAGGTTTTCTTGCATGTTTCACATCTAAAATTTAAAATAAGTATTAATAAATTATTCAAAACTGTTACAAGAAAGTAGTACCTGTAGATCTCTTCTCCTGTGATATGTGTTTCTTTATGCTTATCTAAGCTTATTTTGCTAATGAACGTTTTGCTACAAAGATTACACTCGAAAGGCAGTTCATTAGCATGATACTTTCTACAAAATAAGAAAGTATTCTGATTAGACAATCTAAAATATTATGTTTGTTAGGTTTTCTACTTACCGCTCATGCCGACAACGAGTAGGACTGTTCCGGAAACCCATGCCGCAATATTTGCAGAGAAAAGGCTTTTCGCCCTTGTGATGTACACGTACATGAAGCCTCAATAAGGGTCGGGTAAAAAATTTTCTTCCGCATTCTTCGCAACCGAACTTTTTTATTCCCGAGTGACGGATCGCATGATCCTTCATGTTACTTAGGTCGCGGAAAGACCAGCCACATTGGTCACACACATAATTCTTTTCCATTGGCGCTACCCGACGCTTTCTTTTTTTCTGTTTTGTGGCTTCGTCATGAGAAGTGGGTTGATATATTTGTGTTGAGCGCGGCCTCATCATATCTTTTGTCAGTTTAGGAACGTTTGAAGCATTCGGTCTGAATACAATATAGGTTTTCCCAGCAGCAGGATGCGGCGACGATATCACATGCCGCATATTTTTAGTCGGACTAGTAAGTGCCAATGTGGGACGAATTGCAGTTTGACTAACTTTATTTGGATCACGGCAACGCATAATTCGAACTCGAGGTGATAGATGGCTTGAGGCCAACACATTTCGTCTACTTTTCAACTTTGGGCTAAGTTCTTCTGGTGTCGTTGCATTGGTGTTTTCGTTATAATCGATGGTATCATTCCTGGTTTCATATTTTTCAGCAATATGACCACGGCCATCCAATGGATCAATCTGCTTATATTGTGTGACAATGATTGCGCTATCAGAGATCCCATCTTGCTTCAAATCCATGAACTGTTTGTGCGTCTCCAAGCAGCGCTCCCGAAATGATATCGAATGGTTCAAGTCCAGGTAACAGCAGGAGCAGATGTGGACAGGCAGGTCCGTATCATAGGACAACTGAAAAAAAGGTACAAAAGGTCTTTGATTCCCTTGCTTTTAAAGACGCCGATGCCATATTTACTTACTTACCTCGATACCAGTAATGGCTTCAATATTTTGTCGAATATCTTCATTTTCACGTTTAAAAAGATGTCTGGGGTTTAAATTGTAAATGGGTTCTGCACAGGTTCTACAATGAATCGACATTACGTTTCTTCTTAGTTTTTATTTTTTTTATTTTGACGGTGTTCAATTAAAATTCAAGCAGTGTACACACACGGCTCGTGTCAAAATGTACTAAAATTGCCTTGTGCCAACACAAATACTCGAAAGTCAAAAATATGACTCCACGGATAATTAAAATTTGATCAAACAATACACGTATATTTTAAAAACGCCAGAAGCTGTTTAAATTTAAATGGAGATAATCCATTAAATATATAAAAAATAAGAAAATGTCTACAAAACAGAAATATTACAAATTCTTTAGTTTTTGTTACTATTGTGAACGGAAATATGTATGTCCCATAATAAATGTCCATTAACAATCTAGGGCTTAATTACCTATTTTGTTTCTACTGTGCAGTTTATTAATTGAAATTTATTGTTGATGAAAAAATGATCAAATTCAGTTTAATCAATTTATTTGAATTTTTATATAAGGGCAATTAATATTTCGATGGTAATATTGATAGTATCGATGTTTTCAACTATCACTATTTACAACTACCGATTGGTAGCAAATTGATGTTTCCCCACCTCAAGGTTTTAAATATGTGGGACACAAATTAACAACTTGCACTAACACGTTATTTACTATTTAAATTTTGAATTGTTGTGAATGGCTGGTGAGCACCTTAACAGCTGTAAACAACAACAACGACAATTGTAGCCCCGGCTGTCACATTTGGCATTCACCCGGCAACTAAAAACAATTCGTAGAATTATGGATTCATTTTGTTGATGACAGACACGATGGACAACTTGCGAACTCTTTGCCGCACTTGTGGCACAACTGTAAAAGAGGAGCTCCACATCAAGCTCTTTGAGGAATTGAACTACCCTCTAGTAACTTTGATTGAAGACATCACCGACATATGGGTGAGTTCCATAATTAAATGCATTTTTTAAAAAAAAAATATTTTCCCCTCTTTAAATTTATAAACCACTACAGATTGAACATGACAACTCTTTGCCGGAGTACATATGCATGGGCTGCAAATCTATGTTGGACCAAATTGTAGAATTCCGCATGGGTTGCCTAAGCACTCATAAGAGACTATTAGCGGCTAGAAAAGAAGACATAAAAAATAACAAAGGGCATGATATTTTAGAAAACGCTGAAGACTATGACAACGATGAAATAAACGACGCGAATAACTCGGAATATGAGGATGAAAATAGTGATATTCAACTTGCAACAGATACATCAGCCTGCGACAGCCCCAGTCAAACCAACAAGGTGGCGGGAACTCAAAGTCCTGTGGCAGCCAGCTCCTGCCTTAAAAACAAATCAAATAAGACCAACTCACACAAAAAGCGTCAAAAGATTCAAAAAACATGGATTTGTGAACAGTGTGGCGGCCAGTTTAAGTGTTCTACGTATTTAAAACTACATTTGCTGCGCCATACAGGCAATAAAGAATTTGAATGTGATATTTGTAAGGGCAGATACTATACACAGAACGAAATGCTACGTCATAAGATCTTGCACACCAGCGCAAAACCTTACGCTTGTCGCTTTTGTGATAAAACGTTTCGCGGCACCAGTAGTAAAGCGGTTCATGAAAGGTAAGTCAATCCATATATGTATCCACACATATGTACCAGAAGTTATTGGTTTTTGCCTTAAACAAAAAATGACAGTTGTTATTGCTCCTGTTTGAAATTGTTCCTCTTCAGAATGCGAAAAATGTAATACACTGGCAGAGTTGTTAATAAAATTGCTCATATTCCAGATATAGGCTTTTCGTTGATTAAGAATATACTTATATTCCTTATGGCTTATTTCATGACAATATATTACAACTCTATGAAAGGGTAGACAAATTGAGCAAATACATATGTGGTGTTTAAGGCAGGTGTATTGTAACTGACAAGCATGTACTAAACTAGTTAATTACATATATTTTGTCATTAAAGGACGCATACAAACGAGCGACCATTCACTTGCCAGTTTTGTGATAAATCATTTAGATCGACGTCTGTTCGGAAAGCGCACGAGCGTGTGCACCTAAATAATCGAAATTTTCAGTAAGTTTTAAAACTTATATTCAACAGGATAACTAATCACTAATTTATCTTACAGTTGTGAGCCATGCGAAAAGTGGTTTCTACGATCTTCACATTTATTATTGCATCAACGCACCAAGCTGCACAAAAGTATAATCGCCAATAAATAGATTATACAACCTAGCATATCCTGATATCTCCCATAGGAGCAATCAGACGAAAATAAAGCTTCGGCACTCCTAAGATAGCCGTCCTTGTTTTAAAATCTAGTAAACCATGTCGGTGTGTATATATCATTGTGTTAGTGTCACCTTTATCGCGTTATATCGGCCATGTGTGCAACAAATTAATATTTTTAATAAATGATGCATAGTGATTTTTCAAATACTTTACGAAGTGTATATAAATGAGCAGTATTGGTACAATATTAAAGGCGTAAAAAGGATCATTGGATTCATGATTGCCTATTAAAATATTTCAATTTTTAAATAATTGACGTACAAAATGGAGTTTGAAGTATTTGCGAACTTCTGTCATTGTCAGCCCCAACAAACAGCTGTTGTAATTCTGTGTGAATACCAATTTTCTTCTTCATTTTTTGTTGCTGCACCAATTCTTTAAGGGCCATACGCTGATCTGATTGCGGAAAAAGACAGCCATGAAAAAATAATTAAACCTTTTGTAAAAAAGACGCTTAGTATTTTGGCACAAAAAAAATACTGCTACTTCAAAAAAGGTATAATTTTATTAAAATACAAACAAGCATTTGGATATTTCTCGGTTGAGTTCAGTTGATAACCAAATTGAGAAAATGAGTGCAAGACGCGGTAAGCATCGTAAAAGGTTGCTGAGATTCGATAAGAAGGATAAATTGCGGCTCATAGCTGCGGTTAGGGTGCGACGCCCACTCTGGGACACGACAGACACTGAGCACAGCGACCTGGTGGGTGTAAAGGCGGCTTGGCGGTTAGTGGGAGCTGAATTGCGCAGAGATTGTAAGTCATAGTACATTTCATTCAATGGCATTAAATTATTTAGATATGTATGTACATATATAAAAATTTTCCATTAAAAGCAAACGAATGCAAGGACGCCTGGCGCTCGTTGCGGCAGAGTTACCGCTATCACTGCAAGGTGGCGAACAGCCGCTTTGAGATTGACGATGACGACTGTGGTGTAGCCGATCCTTTGAAAGCCCCACACATACAATGGGAGTTTGCCGACCATATGTCCTTCTTACAGGAAATATCTAAGAAAACAAATGAGTATGTAGCGCATTAAAGTTCTTAGAATCAAATTAAAATCAATTATTCCATTCTATTTTCAGCTCTGACTCTGTTCATTTGAAAGAAACTCCTGTAAACGACATAGTGTTGGAGGATAGTACTGAATATACTGATACCGAATACTTGGAAACCAGCTTTAATATGCACGATGGAGATGAAGAGCGCGGGGTCGATGAATCCATAGATGTCAATGACAACGACGACGATACAAGTATGATCTATCTGAAAAAATCTACGAACAATAAATATGTACGTACATATTCATATACTACACATACACATATGCATATTTTACCCATAAAATTGGTGAAAAGGGGTAACAAAACTGAAAAAATAGGGATCCGCAATATTTGATCTAGCATCAACAGCCATGTTCATCTGTTTGTATAAGTGTATATCTCATCCTGTGAATCTCGGGGAACATAAGAGCTAGGGATGTCATAAATCGCAGTCTCAATAATATGTATATGTAGTAAAATACAAAATTTCTAAATTTGTGTCATGATTAGGACGCAAGCCAGGATCTTAATGTATCAGGCTGGTGTTCTTACGAAAGAAAGAGTGCACTAATTAAAAACAAGAGTGTTAACTTTTAAAAGAAAATCAGTTTTGTAAAGGGTTTTCGATATATCGAGCGTGTACGCAGCGGAGCACTGCGTAAAGTGAGCAGATGGGAGTATACATATGTGCTTTTGCCCGTATGTGTATATGTCAATGTGCGTTTTGGAGATACCCAAAACCTTACAAGTTAGTATTAATATAGTCTTTGGTGTTTCCTATACGAGCAGTCCCGACCATAGCCTTCTTTTTGTTATTCACATTTTAGTTCTTATAGTATTATGAATAACATCTTGCTTTACAGAAAAAAAAATCACCAAAGTGCCCAATAAAGGATGTTTGTAGAACATGCGAGCAGACAATAGAAACTACAACAGCAGAGAATCTATTCAAACCAAAAAATATTAGGCTTGTGCGACAAATCAAAGCGCTGACAGATCTACTTGTAAGTATGACGGTAGTATTCATCATATAAAAAGTACAATAAAATGGCTTTGATATTTTTAGTTAAAGCAAGATGAAGACCTTTCGGACTTTATTTGCGGCGACTGTCAACAGAAACTGGAGATTGCTACTGAATTTCGCAGAGTTTGCATTGAAGCACAAACACAGGCCCTGATCAAGGTAGAATTGAAAAAGGAATCAGAAATTATGGAATATTCAAAGCACGCTAGTGATGCAGATCTAAGCATAGGGGAAGAACGGCTGGAAGACATTTACACTTCAGATAATGAGAGCTACTACGAAGAAAAATTTGACGAACAACCATTATCACCAATATCGTCAGCAAACAGCAACGAATTGAAAAGGGATCCTACATCATGCGAATACCAGTGTCATCTGTGCGGATTGACATTTACAAGCCAAGATTTACTAAAGATGCACATGCATGAGATCCATGACATGAAGCTGCATACGAGGTTTGCTCTAAAATGCGTTTAAAACATTTATATATGTATGTATTAGAAAGACTGTTTAATGTATTATTACAGATTTGTTTGCAAGCATTGCGGTCACGATTTTAAATATTCCGCCCCTCTTGTTGAGCATCTTGAGAAAATTGGAGTAAACTTTACCTATAGCTGCGATGAGTGCGAACAGAAGTTTTACAGTAGGCATTTCCTTAAGAAGCATAAGAGACGAGCCCATGGACTGACTGTCGAACATATTTGCCACATTTGTGGTAAAAACTTTACCACTGGATTTAATCTACGTAACCATATTGTGCGCCACCTTGGTACCCGACCCCACAAGTGCAAGGTGTGCAACGCAGCGTTTTCTACGACTGCGGAGTTGAATAATCACAAGCGCACGCACGACAATGTACGTCCATATCCGTGTCGTTATGGCTGTGGTAAATCGTTCCGCCACTGCAGTAACCGCAGCACACATGAACGGTAGGAATAGTTAAATGATATTCATAAAGACCTTAACTTATGTTAACAATTTAATTCACAGAGTTCATATGGATGAGAGTTTGCGTCCTTTTCAATGCGAATATTGCAATAAGTCGTTTGTGACCCAAGGCGACTGCAGGGCACATCAAATGGTTCATACTATGAGTCGCGATTATAGGTATTGTCCGAAATCAAGAATTCCGAAAATTGAATCACATTAATAAATATATACCATCTGTCTTGCAGCTGTGACATTTGCGAGCTAAGCTTTAGATTGCAGAAACATTTTCAGCAGCACCTGACGAGCAAGTCTCACAAAAATCTGGTGGCTCACAATAAAATGTCATAAATCTTGCCAAGCTGCTTAATGAAAAGTAATGTCTTTGATAATGCCTAGACAATTCTTTGGCATATTATGAATTTTGTTTTCTTATGCTTTCTGTTAACGCATATAGAAAAGCTTAAACTTAAAGTTTTTGAATAATAATTTAGTTTGACAATCTAACAATTTTTGCTTACCTTTAAATATAATTTTGTTTCTACAATTATCAACAACACCTCTTTATTATTTGGAATAAAATTTTTAGTCAAAAAAATTGCTTCTTTGCTTGCACTTAGTATTTATTTAGTTTAGTAAGATAGAAACAGTTAAATAAACAAATCTATAAGCTCAGATATTCGGGACACACAGCCAACATTTAGTATAGCCTGATATCGGGAACAATCTTCTCATTGTCATAAATTTCCTTTGCGTAGCACAGATTGGGATAGTCGAAAGCGGCGCCGTAACGGTTCTTGCAGCCCGAGGCGGCCTTATCTCCGGGCGTGTACACCGGCTGGCCGATGACATTCGTTGTGGCAAAGTTGCAGGTTAGAACAAAGTGGTTGTAGTAATCGCGAACAAAGCGCACGGCGGCGCATCCAAGATGGGTGTTCTTCTCGGCCACGGCAATGGTGAACTTGGCCACGTTCTTGTTGGGCAATTCCTCGGGGAAGCTGGCAAGAATTTCAGGTGAAGAATTACTGCGCTCGCTGAACCAGTTCTCAACCTGCTCCTTGATGATCTCCGCATCGGTGTACTCGGACTCGGCGCCGCTGTAACTGAAGACAGCATTACTCTGGCCAGCGTAGGCAAAGCGTTCAGTGCTGCGGCACTTGTCCGGAAGCGACTGGCAGGTCTTCACATTGAGCAGCGCCAAGTGAGTGAGTTCCTCGCACCAGGTCATCTTGGCCATGCGCGCTGCCTTGGGTAGACCTTCAATACTGCCACCGGCAACGTTGTTACGTAGCTCATTGAACAGGCTAAGAAACAGCTTCTGATGGGGCTCAATCTTTACTTCTCGCACATCTTTGGGACACTCAATGCTAAAGTTCTGCAGCGGTATATGAGGATATGGTATAGGGTGTTATTTGCAACGCATAAGGACTTAAAGACTTACTCCCTTGTTGTTGCATGCAACATGCTTGTCCAGACAGGCGGGAAGAGCACAGTAATCCACGGCAGTGGCGATTCCTGCCAGGGTAGCCAGTAGAAATATAACATTCATTGTAATGATTCTTGCGACTCTCTTTTCAAACTGAATCTTAAAGCATTGGACCGACCCTATTTATAGAACAAAAATGTTGCTGGAGGTGTAACATTTCAATTTGCGTTTCGTCGAGTCTGTATATTTTTTCACCTGATTTCTGTAGAATGTCTGTTTTCCAATAAATGATTAATGTACAAAGAAACTTAGCAAACATGTAAACAAATCTGGGTTCTGGAAATCTCTACCAATTGTTTTAATTGTATTAATTCCTAAAAGTTTTGGGCCAAAACCATGTCACGATTCAACTAATTGTCAACTAGGCTAGTTATTCGAAGTCCAGAAACAGATTCATAACGTTTTAAACTCCATACTCTTCCTACATTTTAAGCTCCAATAACTTTTTTAAAGCCTAACTAAGAGAAAAGCTTAATTTGGTTTGACCCCAGATCCCAACTAAAAATGAAATTCAAAAATGAATTACAATTTTCAAGTTTAATCAATTAAAGGAAAAACTATAACCACACAGATAAATGCTAAATTCGCAAAGAAACTAGCTAGGAAGAGCATTTAAGTGTCCCAACTCCATTATATATGCTCTTTCTGGATTTTCAACTCCAAAAATTTGTCAAAACAATCGAATATCTCAATTATTTAAGCAGTAACTATATATAAATAAAACATAAGTTCTTGTGGATTTCAAAATTTTATAGCTAAATTATCAAGTGATGTTAAATGCATACAGTTGGAAGTTTTTATGGATATTAAGTTATACATGATAGAGCCACAGAGAGATTGGGAGCCCATGCGCTCTAATGATCGCCGCTTCCATTGCCATTTTGCTTGGGGCCAACACCAGAGGCAATAAACGAGGTGACATCGAGTTTGGTGGCCAGTGCCAGGACCGTATCCTTGCCCTCCGCGCTCTTTTTAATAACAAGCACACTGGGATCAACTTCCAGCACGCGTGCCAGCTTGCCTAGTATCTCTGTCTCCGGCAGACGGATGACTCGCTTGTTAATAGCCTTAATGGCGGGTTCGTGGAGCTGGCGATTCATGCTCACAATTTGATTGATGAGCGTGTCCTGACTCACCACACCCAGCACGCTACTGCAATTAGAGTTTGAGATTAGAACGAGCTGAGAGAGTGTTAGTAAAGAAATATACCCATCCTGCTGGTCGACCATGGGCAGCTGCTCCACGCGATGCTGCTTCATAAGCGCAATTGCATCGCTAACGATGGCGTTGGACTGAAGCAGGGCGACTGGAGTGGCCAGCTCTAGCTGCGATATGGGAACACTCCACCACCAATGACGATGCTCATTCACCGGCTGCTTAAAGCCACGCGCCTCCATCCAATTGTCGGATACAAACTTGGTCATATAGTTGCGAATGCCGTCGGGCAGGATGACCACACAACGTTGGCCGGCTGAAAGGGTGCGAGCATACTGCAAGGCTGCATGCATGGCGCCACCGCTGGATCCGCCGCAGAGCAAACCCTCCTCGGCATTGAGACGTCGACTCGTAGGAAAACAGTCGGCATCGCAGATCTTTGTCCACACATCGACTACTGTATCGTCAAAAACGGTGGGTGGAAAGTCATAGCCAATGCCTTCCACCTCGTAAAACTGCACATCAGTCTTGTTAAGCTCTGCGGGACGCGCTAGCACCGAACCAAATGGATCAACTCCTACGACCTTACAACTGGGTACCTGCTCCTTGATCTTACGACCAATGCCGCTAATGGTGCCCGCCGTACCGGCTGTAACCACAATCATATCCACCTTATTATCCAGCTGCCACAGTATCTCAGCAGCGGTGCCGTCATAGTGCGCCAGCGGATTGCCCGCATTCCGATACTGATCCAACACTATTGAGTTGGGCGTCTGACGTTGCAGCTCCTGGGCCACATAAATGAGTCCCTCCGGCGAGTCGTACGCCGCCTCTGTCGGCGTGCGAATAATCTTGGCACCCAACGCACGCAGCGCATACACTTTCTCATTGGACATCTTTTCGGGCATTACAATAATGCACTTGTAGCCTTTAACAGCACAGGCCATGGCCAACCCAATGCCCGTGTTTCCAGACGTCGGCTCTATTATAGTGTAGCCTGGTTTTAGCAATCCTTTCTCCTCCGCATCCTGCACCATGCGATAACCAATCCGATCCTTTACCGAACCGCCTGGATTAAGGTACTCGCACTTGGCATCTAAATGAATAAAAATAATTAATATAGGCCTTCAATTCAAAGATTCTCATACACTTTATATGTTAAGAAAGTAATGTAACAGGAACCAAAAACCAAAAGGTTAACTTGGGAAAATAAGTATATCCTTGACTTTACCAACAAGTTTGAAATTCAAGTACAAAGAAAATTTGATTTATAAGTTTAGTTTGGAAAATAAATGTTTGACTTTAATCGAGTCCAATAGAAGCACGGTGTTACGGTAAAATTCCGCTTTAATAATTCTTGCATCGAATTAATATAATATTTATCGAAATCTTAAAGTTGGAAAATCAGACATGGAGAAAATAGTCGTAGAAACTTCAAGAAAACTATACAAGTATTTATTTATATGTATGTAAATTAATATTAAATATTAATTAATTAATAAATGGGTAGATTTTGCAAGAGTAAAAAATAAATGGGAAAAGGTGCTGAATTTTCAAAGCTACTATAAAACAGATTACTTACCAATTTGTATTTAAATAAGGATGAAATCTAACGATAAATGGGTAGATTTTAAAATAGTAACTATACACGATATTTCGAAATTTTTCCTTTAAATAGCATTACTCTTATTTTAAATGGAGTCCCAAATTTGTACAATACTTACACATCTCACACTGAATGCCCTCCTTGGCGGGTATGTTATTGAGCCTTACCAAAGGCGTGCAGCCAATCACTTCCAGAATGTCCGGAGTAACCTTTTGGCGATGGGCAATGCCACGTTGAGTGTGGGGCGTCTGCTCCTTGGTACCCAGATGCCATTTGCATTTTGAAGGCTTGCCGGGATCAATAAAATCCGCCGGACGTTCGTAGGTCTTATTCGCTGACATCGCTGTGGATTAGTCGAGGCTTAATAAGTAAATTTGCAGCGCGTTTGTCGTGCGAATCTGTTGCCTGCCCGTGCTTGAATGATTTGCTCAATTGGATGTTTTTCTTTCACCAGCTGGTAGATTGCCAGGGTCAAGGCAGGCGCTGAGCCTCATCGTTATCAGCGCTCGTGTTTTTTTGTGTAAACTTAATATAGTACTGGTTCATTGCGAAATGAAATTCGGCTCACGGTAGTTATGTAAACAACGCTCTGCTGACGTCACTGGCATTGTTACCATGTCGCCAAGCTTCTGAAGCGTCTTGCCTTATCTGCATGACTCGAAAACTTCTAAAATGAACTAACAAACTTTTTTCCAAGGAAATTAACTTTCAGCTATGTATTTATACCCAGGCATATAATATTCTGTTTCCAAAGGGAAACGAGTAGTATATTGGGCAAGTGCAATACTAACTTTCTATTCAACAATTAACTTGTTTTTTTTATGAAAATTAAATAGTTAAGAAGACCCAAAAATGTATTGCAACATATTAATAAAGGGACATCCATATTTCTACTACAAAATAGTGAATAAAATGAATCAAATTCAGGATATTTGTTAGTGAATAAAATTGTAATATGAAAATTAAATGTAAATTAATTTTCTTTTGATTTGAAGTCTACGGACAACCTTCTTGGTAGCTTTGACCAACAAATCTTTGTCACGCCCACACAGGATGCGAAAATAATAAATAAAAGCAACAGACAGGGAACACAGTATACCGCAGTCGGGCTTTATCAATTGCAACGTTCTTGTGTCTTATAAAGGGTCCGTGACCTGACGTAGCCAGCAAAAGAATATGTGTGTAGGCATGTATGTATGTATGTACATATACATATTTACATATGTATATATGTATGTGCATAAAAATGCATATAATTTGCAATTACAAATGCAAGACTGAAGTCAGTATCTTCAGGCTATGCAAATAATAATACTCAATTATTATCTTAGAAAAGTATTCATATACATACATACATATGAACATACATACATATGTACATAAATTTATATGCATAGTATGTAGTATATGTATGTACATATGTATTTATGTATGTATGTAAATACTATGTACATATGTATATAAATTTGATTTCAAGTTTTTTAATTTTCAGGCATATTTTTATTGGCAAGAAACCGGTATATGTATATGTATTTACATATGTATGTACATATGTATTTTACATTATAGTTTACCTGTATTTTCGATATTTATGTATGTAAATAGTACAAATTGGTATTGCACAATAAAAGTTAAGTCTTCTTTTCCCACTGTCTAATTATATTAAATTACAATGCGCGATAAATAGCACTTCGATGTTGTTTGGCCAAATAGAACAGTGCCTATGATAGCGAAACAAGCATGTACATATGTACATACATGTGAAGACGTACGAATACACACTTATACATACATACATACATACACATGCACGTGTTAATTACCCAGTTAGCAGTCAGTTCCTTCCCAGAAGTACTTTTCGGATACAAATTTTTCCACATGATTACTGCAGGCAAATACAAAGTTGTCGACGAAAATTGAAGTCAATCAACAAGACGAACAAAATTCTGTTATTTTATTTCTTTTATCTCGCCTTCCTTGTCGCCTATTTTGGCTTGTTCTAAGAGCTGCTGATATGCTTAGCTTTCTAAAATAGTTGAATCTATTTTTGTAATATTTAATTTTCTATTTATGTACAATAGGGACAATCGATGAAATTTATCGCTTAACTTGACGTGTTGATGTATTACTCTTACAAATTGAAGTAATTAAATACGCACATATGTAGATATTACTACATAGGAAAGTCTTTGTACTTCACTATGCAGAAAAATTTCAGAAGCAGAAATTACATTCTGTAATTTCGTACAGGGTAGCAGGCTTTGTTGAGAAGTAGTGCTGCAAAATGCGAGTTGAGCGCTGTTAAATGTTAAACTTCCGTACTGGAATTGCTTGAGTTTCCGAATTCAATTTGCACAGCCCCAACTGAAGCCACAAACATGCAATAGGAAATTAATTGAATAGTGAAGGGGAAAACGAAAACATGTCATTGAAAATAAAATTAAAAGCCACTACCAGAATTTAATATAAGCTATTAATATTTATAAAAAAAACATAACCATATTCATATTCTTAATTTTGATTTCGCTTTATGTTTATCTTGTGAATATACATTCATATAATCAAATTGAAAGTGATAAGAAACTATTTCAGATTTTACTTAACATGTTCAGCCTCAACATTTACCAACAAAAGGCGCGTCTATTGTTGATTGTTATTACCAACAAATAGTGTGCTTATCTCCAGAAGTACGTACTCGACATATGTACGTATCATAATACCGAGGCTTAACTTATCACTAAAGTCATAAAATGTGCGAGTATATATAAGTTATTTTGATAGATTTTAATGTTCACATACACGGGTGGGTAGTCTATAAAAGAATAAAGTTCTATAATAATTACTTGATAATCGAACAAGTATTTTGCTTCTGCATAGCTCCCCGTCACCTTATTATATGATAAGAAACTAAATTATAAAATGCTAAGCATCGTTTTCTGGGTACATATTCTGTACATTTAATTTATATCACATATTAATTCGATCTTCATATTCTTCAATAATTTGCACAATTGGATCATTTATGTATTCTCGCACCTCCCAGTTAGTTGCGAAATCACCATGGTTCCACAGTGGATCATCCATGTGATGCATTACTGTGTTGGGTAGGGTTGCGGCCAATCGCAGGACATCTACTACAGCGGCCATTTCATCGTTATCCGAATACCACAAATGAGTGTTGCAGGTAATCAGGTTGGTTGGGTAGTCTGGAGGCACTTCTGAATCGTAGACTAACAAATTCTTTTTTGTACCAAAGTCAAAATACCGAAAATGTCCTGACTGCTGCTCCTGCATGTAGTGTAAAAATTGATCTGTGGAAACACCGGCGGGAGTTGTCACAGCATCGATCGCACTAGCAGTCTATGAAAAGAAGCAATATGTAGCAATGCGTTTCTAGAAGTAAATTTCTCAGATTAGGACTAACCGAGTTGGAACGTCCCTCGGTGTTGGTGTCATAGAGAATACCATCACAGTAGCTGGCAAACTTGGACTCTGGACGGCAGGTGTTGTAGGACAAAGTCAGCACAAAGTCATTGTAGGGTAGAAACTCCTGTGACCCAAACACTTGCGAGTAGCTGTTGTGATGTCCCAAATAGGGTCCCAGGGTCCGTACCAGCTGGTCATCCATATGGTCCATAAAGGCCACTGGAGCCAGCAGGTGAGCGGTCTTGATCTTGTCATTGTACTCAGGACGTGTGGACATCAGCGCAAAGAAAACCGTCGTGCCCTGTGAGTGGCCTACATAGTGAATAGACTTTTGACCCTGCCCATTGGTTTTCAGTGCGTAATCAATCATTGCCGCTATATCATAATAGCCAATCTCGTGCCAGCTGAAGCGCCAGAAGTGTGGATGCTCCGTGGAACGTGACGTGTGATTCCTTGAGTACGTATTACCACGTGCGTTTCCCAGCCACACATCGAAGCCTGCATCAGCGAGTTGAAAAGCTAGTGCATTGTCAGGACCCATGGACACCCAATTATCGGAGCTACCAAATAGACCATGCTGTATAAGCACTATGGGGCGATTATCCTTCTGGTTCTGAAGCTTGTGTGAATAGGGTATGCGGAATAGGCCAATCACGTAGCCATCTTCGGTGGGCACATAATGTAACTCTGCCGGATAGCCATGCTCCCTAATGCGATCACTCTAAATATTTTTGGTATTCTCAAATTTGACTACACGTTTTTGAAGTGGTGCTTACCGTTTTCAGTCGGGGGCTCAGTTTTAAATAACCCTGTGGATCATTAAAGAGCTCATAGAAATCAACACCTTCAAAGATGTTTGAGTTTGGGACAAGCGGCGCACTTTGAACTCTTGCCAAAAGGCATAGGAACCCTAAGACGACGATGCTACTTTTCACCATGTCGTGGAGGCACTGCATATTCTAAATACACAACAGGCCTCTTAAAGACCACCGCTAAGCACTTAAGGCTAATCTGCCGATAAGCCCTGGACTCTCCCGCTGGAATACTACTTACATACATTCGAGTGGATCATAAAATAATTTTTAACTTTTATAATTTGAAACTAAAAGCACACTTAGATCTACGTAGATGTGTGATTCAACAGCGCACTCGAGCTGGAACCCGTTTCATTTGATAATCCTCGCCGATCTTGAGCACAGACGCCATGCCCTGAACCACATGCGCTTCAATGTGACAGTGGTAGCTCCAGAAGCCAGGATTGTTCGAAATGAAGCGTAATATCACGTAGCCCAGGCCGGGAACTTGCACAGTGTCCTTGGCCACGGCTGCATAGTTGTCAGGCAGACGTTCGAGACGTCCGCGGCGATCCAATTCGCGAATCTTTAAGGTGTATAGAATTTGAGATAAGATTGTGATCAGGCTGGCTCACTTACATTTCTCAAATCGTTCAGGTTTCCCAGCACGCCCTGGCCAACCACGCGAAAGGTGAAACCATGCATGTGAATGGGATGTGTGGCATCCATATGGTTGGCTACAACCATTTCAATGGGTCTATAGGCAGGCAGGCGAATTACGTGCACACACTCGCACACCTCTTGGGCACAGTTGCGTCCTTGGGCGGCCAGCGAGCTGCGATTGCAGAAGTAGCTATCGTCCTGGTACAGATGACGTCCTTGCAGCAATGAAATGCTCGGCGGAATGTAGCTAATATCGTCGATTTGGAACAATCGTTCACCATTGGGTGCCTGGCGCGAGCTAAGGCTGGAATAGTGAGTGAGAAATTTGGTATAGCTAGGCCAGGGAACGGGGTGTACGGAGCGCAAGGATACAGTGCCAACTTCTTTATCCTTGTTCGCCTGACGTAGCACAGAGAGCGAAGCATTTGAAGACCCATAGCGGAAATCGTTGAGGTATGTGGGCGGCTCCTCCAGATCCCTACCCTCTTGGCTTTCCAGTATCCTGCCCTGCGGCAGCTCACTACGGGCGGCACCTCGATAGCTAAGTACCGCACCCTGATACAGATTGCGCTCTTCGCACCGCTCGTAGCCCCGCACGCGTATCCAGTAGTTCTTAGTATACTGATTCGCGTCAAGGACAAAGTCAAAGCGCTCCGCGGAGGTCAGAAAGAAGCCATCAGCCAACACGGGCTCAATATCATTGCCATCGGTGCTAATGATGAGCAGCTTGTGCTGCTCAATGGAGAATTCCACGGGACAGTTTGACACACCATTGAGCAAAACCCGCATGCGATAGCGATAGCCAGGCGTGATACGTATCCGCTCATAACGGTGCCTGGCATCCTGGTCCGGCAGCTGGGTAAGATGATTGCGACCCTTGCCATTAATTAGAATATTGCGGACCTGCTGAAGGTCGTAGTCATAGAATATGTCCTGTAGCAACAGGGCATGCTCTACGAGATCATAGTCATAAAGTCGTGCATGTGGATTCGCGTGATGTGGCTGTCGCACTATTAGGCTGCCAGCCACCCCAAAGCCGCGCTGCCAGCCCATGTGGCTGTGGTACCAGAGCGAGCCACTGCGGTCCGCCTGGAACTCATAACGAAACACCTCGCCCGGCTGCAACGGATATTGGGTGACATCGGGTACGCCGTCCATTTCGGGTGTGCGGGACATGTGTAAGCCGTGCCAGTGCATTGTGCTGGCCTCACTCAGGTAGTTCAGCACGTCCACCACAACAGTGTCGTTCTCACAGAGCTCTATGGCCGGACCGGGCACCATACGATTGACGGCCATAACAGGATTTGGTACGCCATCTCCATAGATGCAATGCTCCTCGGCACAGGCTCGCTCATCGTACTGACAACGCTGGCATTCCGCTCCCAAGCGGTGATAGTTATGAACCACCAGCTGATAGTAACAGCTCTGGGCCTGACCCTGCTGGCAAACGCGTCGACAAGGATGCCGCTCAAACCCACTGAAACTGGATATATCTATTTGACCGTAGTCGTCTTTCAGCTCCAAGCCAGCACTTAAATGTGATCCCTTGTTACTTTTGTTGTGACGCGCCCAAGGAAAACTTGGCCAGTCAATTTTGGCCATTGGCGCCTCCAACTGCAGCTGCTGCTCTGCCCGTCCTAAGTTCAGTTGACATAAGCACACCTGAATAAAAATAATCAGAAGCCAACCACGGCTTTTACTTTCACGCGCGCAACTATTTGTAGCGAACATTTCGAACCTCAACCTTCAACTGCGCCCAAAGGTCTAGCCCAACGCCGAAGAAAGTTTGGAAATCCAAACTGGACGCCCACCAAATAGTTGGACATGCCCGGCACGTGCTAATAATAAAAGCTGATCTGCATTTTATTTGCTTTTAATTTGCCAACCGCCAAGAGCATTAAAACGCAGAATGCCAGAAGACAAAATACCCTGTATCATAACATACTAATACTTTATTTTGTCTCATTCTCCACACTATACCTTATGAACTGATAGACATTGCACAAACCTAAAATACTCTTTGTCGAATCAAAAAAGAAAGACACTATTTTTCTAAAAAACAAAAATTAAATTGTTTAGAAAATGTAATTTAAAAACAGTAATCTAGTCCAAGTTTCCAAAGTAAATAGTTAAACCAAGATAAGTAAACCGTCGCATGGACGTCAGTTAAGTTTCCAAAAGTTTAATCCAACTACTAACTTTATTTGTTTAAACAAGATTAAAATCAATCTAGTTCACTCGCGGAGCTAATTTCTTTCTTTTCACATTCTTTCGCAAACTGTTTGATTAATTTGGGTTTCAGCTTAACAACAATGTTTGCAATATGCTTATCCCATTTATTATCAGAAAAGTATGAATATTTTATGTGAACTATGCGAATTTTAAATATTGATCAAATGCAGACTATCCATGATAAAAAATGAAATCTAGTTTTCAGGCACTGCCGAGGCTGGAGGCGAAGTGGTTGGGGTCGGGGATGTGCTCATCAAGCTAATAACGCCACAGGCGATTGGTGCACCAACCGATATCTCCTCATTTTGATAGGCCAATGCGTTGGGCATAACTGATAAGGAGGAAGAGAACACTTCCGCATTAAGTGCTGTGTTCAGATCGATCGGCCTGCTGTGTATAACTATGGAACGGCCAATTATGCCATTAAAGCCAAATAGCTGGAGATAGATGCTCATAAACACTGAAGATATACTGCCGTCTTCCTTAATATCCAGGTTTCCTAGCTGCAAAGCAGAAAGTTTGTTTTTTTTATTATAGAAACTCATTTTATAATCTTAAGATTGTGCTCATTCAGCAGATGTAATCACTGATTTCCGTTTTTTTGCTAACCACTAACTTCTTTGTCTTTTCTAAAAAAATTATTTTAAAAAAACGCTTGTTTTCTCTGACATATTTTCTTTCAAAGTCAAAATAGACAAAATGCAGCGGAAATTAGTCAGCGATTACTTCTGCTGACTGTCATCTAAGACTCACAAAATTATTGGGAAACTGGCCGCCCGTGGACTTGCAGCCTTCGCTGATATCACCATAGGTGTGTATGTGCAGGGCATGCTTTCCCGGTGGTAGCCCCGTCGCATTGATGGTCACTTTGATATCACTGTTATAGGGTAGCTGCTGAAAAGTGATCATGCCGGCTGCACCCGCTGATTCGCCGTCGCCCATCAACTTAGCGCCTGCCTGCCACTGGGGTAGCTAAAGTGGAGCTGTTATTAACCACATATTAGGTATAAGTGTGGGTTGACCTACATAAGCGTAGCCTAGATATGCCGGCGCCGGATGTAACAGAGGACTAAGCAATCCGGCTGCTCCAACTCCGCCAATGACTGGACCAATACCACCCAGTGGTACAGTGAGACGTTCGTAGCGCTTCACCTTTGTGCCGGACACCACTTTGACATCATCGATGCGTGTCAGATTTGCTGGCGCCGGCCTCAAGCGATCCAACAGATTTTGTGCACTGCCAGGCACAAAAACGCTGTTAAAAACGTTAATTATTAGAAATGCTAGAATGGGTTTGTTGCTTAACATGGCGTTTAATTGTTTTAAAGTTTAAACTGTTTTTAGGACTTTTTAAACGCGAATATGCTACCGCTCTGTATGAATATTTTTGCCAAACTGAACTAAGCGTTGTGTGGGACTGTCCATATCGATGTCATTTGGGATGACTTCGACATGGTTTTCATGCTGATTGCACACGTTAATTACTTGCTGTGGGCAGTGGCGCAGTATCACCAGAATGGATGATGATTAGATTGCCCTGGTGCTCAATGGCAATTGAGTGTCGCGTGTTTGATGCTTGGCTACCTGTCCAGTGGCGTAGGTCTTCCGTTTCAGCGTCAACTATCCAAATCTTGCCAAATTATGATTCCCACTGTTCTCAATTATATTTTACGGATTGAATTCACTTGACGTTGAGCTACGGATTTCAATCCGCAAATTTAAATACCGATTATACATACTTAAAAGCACTAATGACTGAAATATAATTGTACATTAAATGAAGGAAAAGTGGAGGTATTTCATTAAAAACCAGCAACACTAAATCATATTCAATACGAAAAGAAAATAACGTGGAAAACAACCCCCTTTACTGACTTCTCTGTGTGATGGGGACACAACAGAACAAAATACGAATCAAAATTGGCATTAACCAAATGAAAGTGAAAAACTAACCTGCAAAATTTAACGACACGCGAGATTGTCTATCAAATATGACACAGATTTTAGTTTTAATTGATCCCCATTAACAATAACCGATTTATTTAAGAGAAGTTTGTTAAATTGGGTGATAGACGGGTGGGGGATAAAAAGCTGTGCAACATTCTAATTACAATCTTAGCATTTACTATTAAATATTATAAATATCATATTAGGTAATTAGCTTAACGATTGAATAAAAATATAAGGCGCGTTGTCCAGGAGGCTCAACGAAAGCCACCGCGTTGATAGTCTCCCTGATGGCGTTGGTTATAACCACCGCGTCCGCCTCCTTGGTAGCCAGCGCCACCGCCACCGCCGCGTCCGCCACCGCCGCGTCCGCCACCTTGAGGATTCCAGCCAGAGCCTTGCACACGCCCACTACTGTTTATCCATTGCTGATCGCGCTGCTGTTGAGGTTGTTGTTGCTGTTGTTGTTGTTGCCAGTTTTGGCCCCCACCACCACCACCACTACCGCGTCCTCTATTGCCGCCGCCACGAAAGTTGCCACCACCACCACCACCTCCACGACCACCGCCGCCGCCACCACCAGCTCGCTGCTGTTGCCAGGAAGGCATCTCCGGTGGCGGCGGCGCGTGCTCATTAGCCCTTCCGCCGCGATCCGGTACGTTGCCAATCACATGCTTTTCTATCTTTGAAGCAGTGTTCTTGCGCACATTTACCGAGCTCGTCTTTTCAATAATAGCTAAATCAGCGCGGGCCGCCAGCAGCGCCACAATGTTGGTATCGTCTCCCCCGAATTTAAGCTGCTCCAGCTCCTTCAGCTTACGCTGGAAACGATCGGCAATCTCGTTCTGCCGCTTTTTCATACTCTCCGACCACTGGAAACTTTGCACGGTTGCCTCGAGTCGCGTCAACATCATCTGACGCCGTAGATTGTACTCCGCGTCCAGATCTTTGTGCATGGCCTCTAGCACGCGCCACTGCCCATCCGTCAAAGGTTTGTTTATGCGCATCAGCGGCTCACTGATTACCGCCGCACTCGTCTGTTTCAGTCGCTTCTCCAGGCTGGGTATCAAGCCCTCAAACAGCAATTTGGCATTGATGTTTTTGGGCAGCTCGCCCAGCTGCAGATCTAACGCTAGCTGTGCCACCGTCTGCTGTAGGTGCGATTCAGTCTTGGATTTCTTGCTGGGCGGCTCGAGGGGCTGCAGCTTCACCGTCATCTTTGTGGCCATGAGCTCCGATGTGAGATAGTCCAGCAGCTGGACCAGAGACTTGCGTGTTTGAAAACGTTCTGACATGGGCACCGCCACAAACTGACGGTACGGGCAGCCAAGCTCAGTCAGCAGCAGAGACAGCTCAAACGCAAATTCGTCATGATCCTTGCTGCAGGAAGCTACATGCTCGTCCGTCTTACGCAGAACATGCAATTGATTGGCCAACCAATAAATAAGCTTACGCAGATCGGCGCAGTCAATGCCGCCGTCCAGGGCTTGATTTAGCGAGTCCTGCTGCACATTTTTGTAGCCAAGTGCATCCAGGGAGTCAATAATATCCAAAACAAGATCCATTGCCGGCTTTATGTGGATTTTTTCCGGCTGTCAATTTCTGATTTAGTGCCGAGAGTGACCGTTCACGCTCACAGGTATGACATATGCCTATGTATACGAATAAACACCTTAACATTTGTCTGAACTGTTATTAACAGCGAGCACTTTTCAAACTGGAACAAATTTTTTGATTTGCAAACAAATAAAATAAAAATGAGATGCAAAAATATGTAAAAATTTTAAAACATTAGATTGTTATTTAAAGCGGACACTTTTAAGCGGGTAAGGCCAATATTCTTTAGTTAATGGTCGGATTCAAACTTAACAGTTGATTACGATACTTAACATTATCGATTGTTATATTTTTCCTTAAAAATTTTAATTAATTATTACAAATAATTGGTTTTATTTGTCATTATAATTGTCAGATATTGTCTCTAATCTCGCTGTTAATGCATATATTAACAAGGAGAGTTTTGATGTTTTTTATACAAAATCTAAAATGTAGACCGATTGTTCCTTTGGTAGCTTATGTATAGTCGCTCGATTCGGCCGGTTTCGACATACATACGTACTGCCTAAAATCGTTTGTGCCAAGTTTTTCTAGATTTCTGAGAGGTTAACTTGCATAGAAACCGACGGGCAGCGTTATATCGCCCGACTATTAATTTGCTATTAATATATATACTTTGTGGGGTCGAAAACGTCTCCTTAATGCGCGAAACACTTCGTGACAAAATTAAAATACCTCTGCAACGGTATACCAATTGAATATGGAAAGCGAAGCAACAAGCACAGCGGATTTTTAAAGAAAACATTTTTAATGCCCTTTAAAATGATAACGAATGGGTAAAATTGGCATTTACAGGAGCTTATCATGTTTTTGCATTCATATAACTTCATTTATTGTAGTTTACCAGTTTTTATATAATTTTAATATATATATGATTTTATATTTATAAGTGTAGTATATATAATATATATATATATATATATAGATATCCATATATAATGTATATATGTATGCATTTTTTGTAAAGCAGGAAGTTTTAGGATTCGCAAGTGCCGCACCTTTGGTGCCACAAATTTTACACTTTTGTTGATTTTTGTATTTTGTTTGATTACATACAACACTTACATATGTACTTAAAATGAACACACACATTTAGCTATTTTAATGTATACAATTATAATCATATTCATAATAATATTCAGTTACTTCATGTCTTCCAAAAAGGATCTAAATTTAATAGAAACAAGAGATAGACGACTACACAAATACAGTTTTTGCAAAAATAAAATAAACAAAATATAATAATATTTCGCTGCTGCTGCTACGCAATGGCACAAAAATAAATTCCGCGCAAGAAATTCAAAATCAATGCACTGGCGGCATTTGCCTAAGTGAAGCTATACTGATTATCAATGGCGCGTCCGCTGCACTCGGCTCCTGCTGATCCACCGGTGCCTCCACCACTATTGGCACCAGTATCAACGCCATGACGCGCCGTCACGACGCTCTGATGGGCTGTCTGGAGCGAAGCATTCGAGGCTCGCAGGTGCGGCTGATCCAGAATACTTTGCCCTGCCGGCGGCGAACTGTGCACGGTTAGCGTTGGGGGATCCATATGAAAGTAGACTTGCTCCGGAAAATAGACGTGTGTTGGCTCCTGTGGCAGTTCGATTTCGTTTGTCTTTAAGCGAACACTTAGATTCATGGTAATCACTTCGTTGCACTGGGGAAAAGTAAGGGCGAGTGCCAAATTAGACATCGTTTAAGAATTTGAAATGTTTTCTGGTGTGTGGGTTAAACATGAATCATGCGACAATTAGAGAAGCATTCAAACTGAAGAAAACAAACAGGAAACGAAAGATATTAATTTACCCAATAAACGATGTAACAAATTATACTGAATTTAAATTAGCCCAAAAATGTTCGAATCGGATAACTTTGAAGATTTTAAAAATTAGGAACACCAGTAAATTCTACTGTAAAATATCTAAAATAAAATTCTTGTTTCCTATTGATCCTTTGATTGTTTTGCAGCTCTATTATTGATATAGAAATGGCCCGTCTGTCAGCCTAATTTTGAAGGTACAGTCATAGGATTCATGGGAATTCTATATTGAATTCCTGCCAAGTTTTAGTCCCTTATGCATTATGAAATGATAAAGTTAAGAAATCAAATAAAGGAAAATAAAAACCATCACTGACACTGAATTGACTCCAAAATTTTGGCTATCTCACATGTCTCGGCGATGGATGTCCGTTGCCATTGCCATTCACATGACCGGAGCTGCCGGCAGCCGTATCGGTGTCCGTATCATGCGCAATGGCGGCAACTGTTGTTATGGCGGCCGGATCATTCAGTCTGCTGGTTTTATGAATCCAATCTTTGAGCGTTACATCGGAGGTGCCACCGGACTCCAGCGGTATAGGACTCTTTCGAAAATGCTCGAGCATCTCCTGTATGGTGGGGAACCATAGATGCTGCACACGACACTGCCCCTTCTCGGAGATTGTTAGCCGCAGATGCTTGGCACGTCCTTGAAAATTGAATGTGAGCACAAATTCGCCGCGACGTGTCTCGCTTTGGCGCACCAAAAAGTAACCATGACCGTCTACCTCTAACTGCAGCACCATGCGAGCGGCCTCAGCTCGCGGCAGTGTGCCATGGAACCAGGGATACTGACGCATTTCGGCTGTCAAATCTGCGACATTCACATCAGAATCTGTTTCGACTAGCTCGTTTCCATCAAAATTGCTGGAGGCTGACAAACGTTGTTCCCCTCGCTCGCCACGTAATGGACGTGAGGGTATATCGGGTGGTGTGCTGCTCAGCTCATTGCTAGCCTGAGATATGGAAATGCCAGTAACATCGTGGCTAGAGGAGGCTGCATTTGCATTACTGTTGCCACCTGACCCAGCCACCAGGGCGCTGTCCGCGGACTGTGAATTGACCAGATTGCCATTGGAGCCACTCAGCACGAGACCACCCTGCTGCTGATATTGAGGATTTTGTATGCCGCCCAATGCAGCGCTTGTTGTTGGGGTCGGGTTGGTGGTCACCGGCGATGTTTGCATTGCTGCCGCGATGATATCAGAATCTGGCTGCTGTGTGGGTGGCGTTCGCATGCAGTAGCGTATGGTGGCCAGCCAGCTTCGCATATCGTCGGCGT
This sequence comes from Hirtodrosophila confusa, assembly GCA_035043065.1. Taxonomy (NCBI): domain Eukaryota; kingdom Metazoa; phylum Arthropoda; class Insecta; order Diptera; family Drosophilidae; genus Hirtodrosophila; species Hirtodrosophila confusa. Next base: position 747,208 of record JAWNNI010000064.1, read on the forward strand.
TGGCTGCCTCAATAACATACTCCATGTTGTTGTCCGCCTTGAGCACAAAAGTGTTTGTATGATCGGGCATCTCCAGGTTGGTTGTCTCTCGTGCCTCCGAGATGAGAAAGCAGAAGACGCCGCTGCGTGGCTTTATCGATTTGGGCGGGGTATAAAACTCCAGCATGTAACCGCCAACAGCCTTGACCAGAGCCAGGCGACACTTCTCCCACTTTTGAGTGCCCGTTGTCTGATCTAAGCTCTCGGCGGTCAAATTGTGAACAATGCCCTCCTTGCGGCACTCGACCACTATTTTGGCCAGCTTGGTCTTGCTGCTCTGCTTACTGCTGCCAACGCCGTCCACATCGTCCGAGTTTTTGTGAAAAAAGGCCTGCAAAAAGAAAAGTTTCTAATGTTAAACTTTTATTTGTCTGACTGCTGAACAGAGTCCACGCTCACCTTGCCCTTACGCAGTCCCTTGAAGGAGAGGCGACGCAGCAGCGACTTGGGAAATAGACGCGACACCTCATGCTCCTCCGCATCAAAATCCAATCTACTACCGCCGCCGCCCTCGCCAATCAGCGAGCCAATGCCCGTCTTTAGATTGCTGCGTCGCCTAAAGAACTCGGTATCGTAGTGTTCCGAGAAATATTCGACAAATTTTAAAGCAAAACTCCGGTGTGGTATATTCCGGGCCTCCTCCGGCGGCAAATTGCCATTAATGTAGTTGATGCACGCCTTGGCAAAGTCACTTGCGGCCACGCGGGCATGTCGATCGCAAAACTCCTCCCAGCTGGTGCCGCCATACGTATAGGATGTGCTGCCCATGGCAGTGCCCGTACCAATAGGCGCTGGTATTAAATCGCTGCCACCGGCGGCGCCCAGGCTTGTCGTCGGTCCAATATAACCTCCTGCGCTGAAAGCGCTTGAATTAGCAGCCGCACTGTTTCCACCCATCGGCACAAAGGATTGATGCTGTCGGCGTGGGTGGTGCCGCTGCTCCTGATCGCTATGCCCGTTAATACTCAGTTTGGTGCTGCAATTACAATGAATTTACGGCTTAGCGAATTTTCACAACAATAAACTACATACATATACGTAAACCATTGTAAAACTTCTTTGTTGACTGAGTGAATGGCTACCCAGCCGGAAATTGTTTGAGTGTATATGTATGGTGAAGTTACTTCATGAAGTTTTTGTTTGTATGGTTTAGTAAGTTTTAGTGGAAAAGGTTTAGTGGGGAAAGACCATTTTTTATTTTTTCTTTATTCTATTGTAAAAAAACATGATTAGGTAAATGTATGTTAAATTATGCAGACGCTTTAAGGATCAAAATCCTCGTAGTTATTTAAGCATGTGAATGGAAAACATTTAAAATGTAACATTTTAGTTGTTATCTGAAGTCTGTGCTCTCATCTCATCAAATCTCATTTTGTATATAGCTGAAGAAATTATAAATATACATAAATTACAAAATAAACTATAATATGCTATAAGTATTTTAAAAATGCATTCATTTATTATTTTCCGATTCTTTAATAAAAAATGTTTTTTGCAAGAATAACATAAGCCCATGAATACATACGGAGACTAACAAGTTTCCCACTGGGCTAAGCAAATTGTTACTTATTTGCGTTTACGTAGCTCATTTTGCGTTACGTTACGGATTTGCTCTTACGTGCTCGGTTTATTGTAATATGCCACTACGTAACGCGTAGGCGTATTTACGTATCTACACACACACATTTACATGTATGTATGTATGTATGTATGTATGTATAGATGTAGAATGCGTATTTGTGTGTGATATGACTGGTGTTTTGTTTTTGTTTTGCAGATTTGATGATAAGCTGGAATCAGCGGCAAATCAAGGCCTTTTCAATGACTAAAATCAATTTCTTGAAAGTTTGTTATTGAAATGCATCTCGCTGTACGCTTTGCGTGGGCATGTGTGTGTATTTCACCTACACAATCGTTCTCGGCATTTTTAATTTTTCCAGATCATATACTTACGTGTGCACGTTGTTTAAGTAGTTAATAAGTCGCGAATACTTTTTACATGCAGTTTATCACTTATTTTACAATATTTCATTAGTTTTTTCAATATATTTTTATTTTCAAGTGAAAAACACAACGCAATACAATCGGCTATCGTCCAAACACCATAAGTATCGTCAATCGGCCGACCATTACATTTTATCGGCTTGACTCAATTACAATCGGCCTATCAGCTCACAACTAATCGGTATTTAGTGTGTTATTTATGTTTTGAATGAAAAAGTATGTTTTTCGACCTATTCGAATTGATCTATAAATAAAAAATAATCAAAAGGAAGCAGCTTACTTGCAGCACTATAAGTTGCATATATATAGCTGTAAAGAACAGCATGGGCATGCATAATGATTTTTTAATATTAAACAAAATTCAGATAATTGAATGGTTTATGTTCAAATCTCACATTTTTATTGTTTCTATATGTTTTGAAATTGCATTTACTTAAAATTAATATGTAACTACTATGCATATATTTATAGTTAGCAGATCGTTATAAATAATTAAAATTCTTGAAACTTAATTTGTGAAACACACGGAGTGCAACAGTATTTTTTTGTATTTTTTTTTTTAAATATTTATTGTTTAAAACGAACACATGCATTTTGGCAAAATATCATTTATTTATGTATGAATGTGTAAGTGCGAAAATTCGAATTAGAATGCAATGGAAATGGGGACGGAAATATGATTTGAAAACATGACATGTTGAAGGGACCACAAAATGTTTCGAGATATAATCAAAATGTGAATTTTAAATGTGGGCGCACTTACTAACTATGTGTTGTGATTGTTTATAAACTTAAGTATTTACAGAAAATGACATACTGTTCGATAATTGTTTCGAATAATAAATTTAGTGATTCTTTTTTTTAAAATGATTTACCATGTGTTGGAAATGTTGAAAATGCTCTACAAACTAAATGAACAAAATGAAATCTCAACAGTTGATAAATAAAAATGCTAATACTAAACCTTTACTATATATAGTATGTATATGCAGGTTTGTATGTAAGTAAGAATGCTGCTTTAATCTGTAAGAATTTGATGCGCATTTGAAATCTCATATTTGCTTTAATTTGAATATTACGACCAGCATAAACTGTTTCTATTTTTAGATTTGCGTAACGCAAAGCCAAATTACATCAACATATACATGTAAATTTGTGTGGTTTTAAAAAATCTTTTCCACTTATGCTAAAGCTACATACATTTATTATTCGGTTTTGCTGTTACTTCACTAAAAAAGAGGATCACCTAACTTAAAAAAACGTTGATACGTATAATTAAACAATACGTACGTTATTAAGAGAGAATTCATAGTGTTTGATTTGTTGTGTTCTTTTTCTTGTTTGTTTCTTTCTTTTGTTTTTTTTTTTGTTTAATTCTGTTTTAAGATAGAGTACACTCAGACTTCCATTTGTTTTGATGGTTGATGCGCAATGAATGGTTCGCTCCACATGCGCCGCAGATCACCCTGAAGAGCAAACGTGTTAATTAGCGAGGATTATATGGTATTAAGCAGGTAACTACCTTTAAATAGGCCATCAATACCAGCGGCAATAACGTAAACGGTACTAAATACAGCAAGGCGGGTTGTGCGGCCTTAAACACCTCCGAGCTGACCGTTGCCGTTAGCAGACCCAAGAAATACCTGTGGAAAAGCGGATACATTTAATTAACATCATATGCCACTTGAAACTGGAGCGTTGCACTCACCCCAATAAGGAACAATGAAAATATGTCAGCCTGGAGCCAACACTCCTTGGGGGCGATAGCGTTGGGTCCGAGGTAACGCCTTGTGACTTTTTATATGCATCGTAACGTAGCACAAAGCACAGCAGCAGACCCGGCATAACGACATCGCCCAGACCGAGCATTGAAAAATGTCCCGTATTGTGTATGCTGGGGAAAACCAGTTTGCCCGGCAAATTCAGCTTTGGTGTGTCCCGCACAATGCCGCCCAAATTCAATTTGCGCGCCACAATGCCAACGGGATTCTCGGCGGGTCGTGTGGCCACCTTGACCATCACATTTGTGCTGAATATGTAAGATGAGAGGAACACCCAAAAGACGTCATAGATCAGCAAGCCGGTCAACAGCAGCGTCGACACCTTCAAGCTGGGCAAGCGCACGAACGCAATGAATGCGACACACAGGCCCATGCCCATGGCTAAAACAAATACAAATACGTATACATATAGTGGGAGAATAATAGTTTAAAGCTCAAGATGTTGAAATTATCGTACCATCCATTAGCAGCCAGTGCCCAGTGAGCACCCAAACGCACACAATTGAGACGGAGAGCGTAAAACTGAATAGCTCCGCTGCCGTAAAACGTCCGCAGATCCCAAAGGAAAATCGTTTGCCATCCGAACAGGGACGTATGATGTACTGGCACATGGGTAACAGAAGAAATGCCAGCGCCACTGTGGCAATGACTGTGAACAAGCGGTAAAGACAATAATGAAGTGATATTAATGTGAGCAGTTGGAAATAACACATAACAAGTAACACTCACTGGCTGTGCACACGGCAAAGAGTAGCTGCATCGAGTCAAAAAAGAAGAACATGATGAGCAGTGATATGGATGCACCCAGGGGCAAGCATAACGCATGCATCGTATCCAGAGTGGCAAACTTATCCGCTACAAGAAAACAAATCGAATAGATAAATATATTATACTCGTATTATAAATGCACCTTAAATTTTAATGTGGCCAACTAACTTCTGCACAAGTTTCAGACACATGACTCATTACAAGGATTTGTAATACCTATTAATTTACAGCTAGCTTAATTCTTAAAGATAGAATTCCTTGAATAAGATTTTATATTGATGCCAGCTGCAAACCTCATTAACAAATTGAATACTAAGATTGTCTATTTTTCAGACAGCACTGCCATCTATCCATGCCATCTGTCATATGGTTTGACCAACTTTTGCTTCACAAAATTGTGCCTCAATAGTTTTTGTACCAAGGCACTTTATCCTTACAGTTTTACTTTTCAAATTGCACCGTTTGCACACTGTTATGTGTTTATATGTACTATGTGCGCAAATTGTAGCAAGGAACAATGTTTGTAAGCAGAACTCAGCTGTCTGCGATGAGAAAGATATATAAATAAACCGGACGAAATTCCCTTGTTATATTTTAATCTAACATTTATAATCCGTAGTCTTGCCACATGTTTAAATATAACGCTACATTATAAATTAACTATATGACTAACAGCAAAATGTAAAAATTTAGATTTTAGGATTTCTGAATTCTAAACTGTATTAATAAATATTGTACAATATATATATATAAAAAAACAGTCTGTGTAAATGTGATGGCATTTGTAAATATCCATTTCGTTAACAATTTACCAATTCTTAAAAATTTAAATTGACTTACTTGGCTCCTTCTCAATGTGCTCGCCAGTGAGCAGGTTCGTCATGGATTCATTCCGTTTCTTTTGCTCACGCTCGCGAGCCTCTTGTTCAATGTTTAGGCTGCGAAAGCTGCCGTAGACAATCAGCAGCATCGATATAAGGCAGGTGGATACGCGCGAAGAGTCCATAACACTCGACACAGTCCAATGTACCTCACGATACTCTGAGCCAGCTGCTGCTGCTGCCGCCGCCGCACCGCCCAAGCTGCCACCGTTGATACTGCCGCCACCAACGCCACCGCCAACAGTTTGCGCGCCGGCGCTGCCGTGCGACATGCTCGTTCAATGATAGGCAAAAATCTGGCCGCTGTCGCTGCCGCTGACTACGCAGGACGAACTGAAACTGAATCTGAACCAATATCAGTATCAGTTGTTTTTTTTTTCTGTATCAGCGCTGCTTATCTCCGCCCGCTGCTGCTGCCACTGCTGCGTTGCTGTCTCTGCGACTTTGCTGGCTGCAATGAAACTGAAATTTGTTTTGGTTTGTTAGGATAGTGATAAGCTTGCGGTGTACCGTGTCTGTTCGAAACATTCTTTGGTAACTCCCAAAACTGCTGGCTGCTTTTGTACCTCACTATCGCTGTGTTTGCTCTTGTCTATTTGCTTTCATTTTTGGTAGAACTTTAAACAGGTGCCCCGAAACAAATTCAATGATTTATGTATGTTGTATGCCCGTTTAACGCTCGTAAGACCCAGAAACCTCAAGCTTGAACCGAAAGGTTAACTTTCATGCGGGCTTAACTTTTGCACCCCATTACAACGCAGCAGCAGAAGCAGCATCAAAAGCGAAGCAACAACTGTTGCCGCTGTGTGAAAAAACAGTTTTAAGCTAAAGAAGGCCATAAAAAGTTGTTGGAATAAATTATAAAAGCATTACCTAGTTTCTGTTATGCTTTGCCCACTTGTAGTTACTATTGTTGTTTTCGTTGACTATTGTTATTGCAACAAATTCTATCGCAAATTCACACACAAATTCAAGCTGCCGCGCTGCAGCTGTGCTGTTAAGATACCCCGTACTATGGACAGCAGGTGTACCAATGGCAAATGAATTTATTTTGAGATCAAAGAAAGTCAAGTAAATTCAATCCGCAAACTCTGGTTAAAATCGGAACATTCATTCAGTTTTGGACGAATGTGGAAACAGGGACAGGCCTGTATAAGAAAAACACAGTTTTTATACCCTGCGAGCGTGATATAATATTGTCAAGATATCTCAACTAAACTCAGAAAGTTTAAGCTACGTTAAGCATTTTAGACGTTGATATTATATAATCAAAATCGAATTACTATATCTCATATAGAAACTTTTGGTCGACAAAAACCAACATTTTTTTCACGAACAGCTATATGTATATGTATATTACATACATATCTTTAACACTCAGAAGACAGCTGTTATTTCTTGTTAATATAGTACTTAATATTAAAAATATCGAATACATACATAAATATTATTCACGTTGTTATTTTTTTAATAGAGACACCGTAAGTTTATTGTTTTATTTCTGTAAGCATATGTTTCGTATTAGTAGCATACTTTTAAGCATACTCATACAATTCAAAACAGGGTATACGCTAGTCAAGCAAGCTTTCAATCCTGCTGTTGTTGGGTTGTTGCACTTGCGCTGCCATGTTAATGCGCTGTTACTGCTAATGTAAAGCGCTGTGCTCTGCTAATGATAATGGAGCACTCGTTAATTAAGTGAGGCACAAGACAGAAGCGAGGCAGTTGCCAGCCATTTAGTTTGTTGTCTATTGTTGATGTTGCTGCTGCTACTGTTGCCGCATGTTGCCAAGTGCCGTTGCTCGCACTGAATTATGTGCTTTGTTGGAAATGCAAAGTGTAACATGCTGCATGTACATTATTTGTATTAGATATGACCAATAATGTGACTGACACAGACTGTGATCGAGTAAAAGATCCGCTGTCACAGTCCCTACATGAGCGTAACTATCACATTCCCGTCACTGTGCTGATAACAGTTACTGTCCCGGTAACACAAATAGTCCCGATTTGTCACGGTCAATTTGTCATCTCTAATTAAAATTGCTATTCACTTTGATAATATGTCTTAAAACTAAGAAATCTTTGGACAACTGTTGTGACGACAATATTCAGCTTTTACTATATTTCAATGGTAATAGGTAAATTTACAAGCCATAATTTTAAATTTTGAATCAAAATCATTTGACATGTTATTACTGATATTTCAAAGTAACAGTCACAGTTATCACTGTGATAGCAATGAAGCAATTTTGCTCATCTCTGGCGTGTATGTATGTATGTGTGTGTGAGTGTGTGGAATGCAAATGATTGAAATATCTGAATGTGTGTAGTTTGCTGTGTCCCCCTTTTCGATGCAATAATTTAACAGTTCCCACACATTGCACGCTTGATACATTTATATACAGACAGAAAGGCGCTAATTAGAATTAAGGCATGCGACGGGAACGCAGACTGGAACGGATAGAGAGTAGGCAAATCCAAATGGTCAATTGAATTAATTAATTAAGGCAAATTAACAACCACACACGAAGAATGGTCACTCACAACATGCTGTAATATTAAAAGGTGGTTTGAAGCGAGCAGCCATTTACCTGTTGATAAGAATGCTAATCATTCTCACCCTGTTAGCGTTAACAGTATGAACATGAATAAATCTGTTAATTATACGGGTAACCCTTTTTACTGGACTCAAATTGGAATCATATTTATAAATGTTTGTGTGGGAATTATGACATCTTTTATTATTGGACTATTGGATGTCAAGAGCAATCTACAGTTGCAAACTGAATATTGGGGGCTTTACTCGTAAATAAGATCTAATATAATTACACAATGTCTCACAGCGCTTTCTAATTTAAAACGGCCGTTGCGAGGCGCTTACTAAGTATACCTCCAAGAAGTACAAAATAATTGGTTGGCAGTGGCCGGCACTCTAAACTGCCCACATCGAAGGTGAAAGTGAAATTTATTTACGAGACGCAGAGCGGAAAACTAAACTGCTGCGGATATATGTATGTACATACATATACATATGTATGCATATCTCTTTGCATGTATATATATTTACATATGTGTGTGCTGAGTTTCGCTGTTTGGCTTTTGCACTACTTTAAACATTTTTGTCCAAGTCACACACACACACACACACAGTAACAACAACAACAAATTAAACACAAGAAGCGGTCTCGCAACTGGCTTCAAATGCAGCACTTGTGAAATTTTATAACAACAACAAACCTTAAAGCGCAGGCAAAGCTTTTTTATTTTTTTTCTCTCAAATATTTTGTATATCGTATATGCTTAGACTCCACTTGAACGGCCGCCGCGCCGCACCACTGCGTAACAAAATTACAAGACACACACACACACAAACACTCACTATGGGGCCTTGTGTGAAACAAGAGGGGCATGGGGGTGGTATAGCAGGGGCTGGTCTTTAATTACTAAAACTTAAAACTCAACCAGCAGCGGCAGCAGCCTGTTTAAATTTCAGTGCACCTCGAAGTGGTATACACTGTGTGAAGGAGGGGGAGCCTGCTTTGGGAATTGCTTGTGCTTACTTTGCCCTGCGCTTCACATTTACATTCGTGTTTGGCTGTATTTTGTTTTCCTTTTGTACCGATTTTCTTTGCCTTTGGGTGTAAAAGCCACAGCAGCTACATATTCTGCGAATGCATTTTGATTTTTGTGAATTAGCTGCAGCTCTGTGCACTTTTCACTGATTATTTAACTACAAATTTATAACTTGCAATGCATTATTTTCACTGTTTCTTCCTGCACTCATTCACTGTTTTTTTCTGATGGAAAAACAACTAACTGCGAGTGTGACCCAACCCCGCAAAGCCCAAAAAGTCGGAAATTCTTTGAATATTGTAGATATCGATAAGTTTTTAAATTAAACTGATCGATTTTTGTACAATCATCGATATATGTTTCATTTAAAAGTGAGTGTGACTATATGGATTATTATGAGGGGGACATGGTTAGAAATTTATGAAAATAGTGTGCTGTAATAAAACGATCTTATTTTACGCGAACACATAAATTATGCAGTGTTGTAAAGCCATGAAAATAGAATGTGCACTCTATAAAGATATCGCGCATTCATGCGATAGGAAGTATTGTCAAAGTTTCAAGGTGCGGTCACATTCACTCAGACGCGATTGAGAGAGCGGCGCTGCTGGTTCGATGTACAAATAAAAATTTAAATTATTGCTTAATGTTACGCGCTTAACGGATAAATGAATTCAGATTAGTAATTTAAGTATAAAGTGTTTTAAACTTCCTTTAAAAATAACGCGCGCCAAAGAAATTGTTTGAAATATTGTGTGAGTGCAATCAGTAGAGAAACTGCATTGAAGGCTGCAAGGGGCAAACGCAGCTTCTGAGTTTCTTACTATCGAATCGGCGGCAGGAAGCCAACGGTGGTGAAAAAGCCGTCAAATTAAACGAAAACTGTGCAAAAAGTTAAACAAGAGCCATAAAATGGGTCTCAACGGCTGCTGTTCGTGTGTTAAATATTTGATGGTCCTTATTAACATCTTATTTTGGGTATGTATGCAAGCAGACAACAACAACAATAACATAACCAGTACAGAACCCATACAGCCAGCAACTGGAACACACAAATGCACACATACATATGTATGTATGTATATTACAGCATTGCGCTCCCTACGCCTCTTGTGGGCTTTTGCCTTTACCTAATGCGCGCACGCTCTCTGCTGCTGCTCACTCCCTACTTCAATAAACAATAGAAGTTCCGCTGTGGGAGGAGAGTGCGACACACACCCACTCAGACACACATACAGACAGACAGCGAAAGCATCGCGGTCCGTTTCCCCCTTCTCCTTTTTGCTGCTCCCACACATTGTGTTGTTTTTCTTGTTTTTTTCTCTGTTGGCCTTTTCCTGTTGGTTTTTTTCTTCTTATTTTTATGTGCGTGCGTTGTTGTTGTTAGTTTTGATTTCTTCCTCTTGCTACACCTTCTGCTTCGTTCCTCTCGTATTCTTGTCTACTACAGCAGCAAGGCACGGTCTCATTCATTCCTTGAACGCCTGTGTATGTATCTGTGTACAGATGTTGTGCAGAGGCAGGACCTAGTTTTGGCGCCTTTTAGGTGCGCCACTCCCCACTAACCGCTCTCTTAGTTACAGTCGTGTCGCGTTCAAAAGGGTTCAACGTTTTGTTGTCTTTTGTTGTTGTGTAGTTTTACGCAATTTCCTATTTCCCATCGATTCGTGGCTTTAACCCTAGAGCGTTTCATTTTATCTGTTAACAAAAACATCTAAATAAAAATAAAATATCTAGACTGTTTTTATTTAACAAAACACATAAATCTCCTTGTTTCAAAAAGGGGAAAATTCAACAATATCGTTCTAGGGTTAATTACCATTAGTATTGTTTTGTTTTGTTTGCATGTCGAAACGGTTTTAATAATATTGGCTCTTGGCTCGGACATTTTTGAGTAACATTTCAATTTCAATTTTCATTTTGATTTTTATTTTGTTATGGTTTATTTTTTGATTTTCCTCTGTAGTATTTATTAGTCAAAATCTATTTTCGAACTGAGCAACAAATAATTTTGCGGCCGTTCCATGTGAATGTTGATTTTTGTGTTGTTCATTTTGTTGCTTTTGTAGGTAGTGGGTGGGGGAGGTGGCAGATGGACGGATCTTGTTGTTGTATGGTACAGTGGTGTACTGAACTATGTATCTACGGGTAAATTGTAAATGGTGTACTAAGAAAGAAACAAATATAGAAAAAGTCGCCTTAAATTAATTTTTTTTGTTAATGAAAGAATATACATATAGGATATGTTATACATATCAAAAATCCTTGAAGTTTTTCGTACATTAAATATGATAGTTTTCACCGTAGGTATTTGAATTTAGAGCGCCAACAGAATTTAAAAACATGACTTTAAATGTAACGTCCGCAACGCAGGATTAGCCCATATGCAATTTAGGTTTTTCATATATGTACTTTTGCAACACAGTGACATAGATTTTGAAGTATTTCCATTTGCATCATCGTCGCTGTGGGGCGTCGTGATCAAACGCCACGATTTCAGTTGACGTCCCATTGATGCTGCCCGCCACCCGTTTCCCGCCACCGCAGCTGGCGTCACTTGGACCAACGCTATGGCTATCCGCTGTGCCTGTTGGTGGACACCGCTTGCGTCTCACGAAACTATACCGCCCACCCGCATAGCAATTAATTTAAATGATTCTCTCCTATTTTATTTTGCCCATAATTCACAGTGCTATTTTTCACACAATTATTCATACTATATACATAGTACACATGTACATGCATACATACATACATAAATATGTACATAAATATGTGCATACTAGAGGGGGCAAAATATAGAAGTGTCACCAAGCGATGGTTTTTGATTGTGATAGTTATAAACATCGATATTAAATATAATATTTTGATAATTTGTAATCCACAATTATATTTATTTTTAATAGTTTACATAAATAATTTAATATAATTGTTAAGGGGCATATTTCCATACAAAATACCATTTTAAGTTAAATAAATGTAAGATACATATTTGCTTATCAACAATATTTCCCGTATATCATTGTGAAATAAATAAAATGAATGAAAAATAAGTTGAATATTTTTTGCTTGGAAAGAACATGTTACAGAATAAAATGATGTATGGGACATTTTTGTCAGCGAACAATCCCATCGATACTAAAGCAAATGTATAGCTATCGATATTATCGATAGCGCCATTTGTGTTTTGCCACCTCTAATAAATAATGGTTATGGATTTACATTTTGTTAAAATGAATAGCTGTTAATTTGCGGCGTTTAAAGCTGACGAAACGAGTATAGTAAACAGTGATTTTTCTTTTGTTCTCTCTTCTCTTTTCTTGCCCTTTCTTATTGGCGAGGTAATGTAGGTCATGCAAGGACTTTGCTCTTTTATTTAACATTTGGCATACATTTTGCTTGCACGCGACATATTCCCAGATATTTACATACATACATACATATATACATATATGTACTACTATTTATATACATACATACATAGTCTGTGTGTGTGATTGGTCTGTAATCAATTTTCTGCCAATTGCAACATTTGTATTACAACTGCTTTTCTCATTAATTCAAACACACACATACATACACACACACACACTTGGGCAGCAGACTGCACTCTGCTTTGACACATTTCTGATTTATTCTCTTTGCGCCTTCTCTCTTCCGCTTGCACTCTTAAGCTCGCTCTTAGCAGGCGAAAGCTTGGCTTAAGTGCGTTTGTTGTTGCAGCCAGTAACCATAACATAGTAGCATTCATGCAATTGCGGTGTCTCATCTTTGTTTATTTTCTGGGACACCGTTTATTGTTTTTGTATACTCTGTTCGCAAAAGCAAAAAGAGTATAATGGGTTTCGCAACGTTCGTCTGTCTATCCCTACAACAATACTATTAGTCTATTCCCTCGCTTGATATGGATTGCACGCCCATTTAAAAAGGGCAAAGAGGATATAATTTTGATCAGATTCCGCAGGCGTACCAATACTTCGGATATAGTTTTTACTTAAGTCTGTAACTGAGAAGTTCAAATAGACTTACAGCACGTTAGAATTTGATACGGGTATGTCGAGTACCTTGAGTACTCTTGATTACAGCCACCCAACTTTGGTTGCTGCGTAATCTAATCGGTAGCACCAGATGGAACCACAAACATTACAATGCGGCATATTGTAATAATCATTACGAAATCACTTTTTAGAACTGGAAAACAGAATCAGTGAGTGGCATTGTGACACCATTTAGTAAGATTTCAATATTTGAGCAGCGTCTAGTTAGGGATATAAACAACACGAAATTTGTTTAAGATTGCCCAATTACGAGTATTTACTCATGGTTTGTAAACATATTTACATACATATATCACGTTGAATTCACATTACAGAACACATTCTTTGCCTGAAGAAATGTGACCTGCATCTATTGTAATTCATGTGAATAATGCATACAGAATAATAATGAAACGGTCTAGCTGATGTTCTGTTATGTTCTCACTGTTGTCCTTCAATTTCAATTAGATTAGCTATTCAGCTGTTTTTTACTCCCTGTACCCATAAAATGGTTAAAAAGGGGGTACTAAATCTGTGCAAATGTATGTAACAGGCAGAAGGAGACATCTCCGACCCTATAAAGTATATATATTCTTGATCAGTATCAAAAGAGATTTCGATTTGGCCATGTCCGCCTGTCTGTCCGTCTGTCCGTCTGTATGAACGCGTCGATCTCAGCAACTATAAGAGCTAGAGACACCAAATTTGAAATGTAGGTACCTGTATAGCATACGCAGATCAAGTTTGTTTCATATTTCAGAAATCTCCCCCGTTCCCCCGCAAATCGATAAAAACCGTTTTACAGGAACAATTTTCAAGATATAGCTTTTAGATTTAGCATGTACAATACTTTAGTCTCTCTTAATCTACTGTACAAATTTCAAGTCGATCGGACAATAAACACGGAAGTTATTCACGAAAGAAGATTCAGTAAAGCAGCGAGAGGGTGGAAGAAAAAGCACAGCCACCAATTAAATTGCCTCGCTTGCGCTGTCGCTTTTGCCGTCTGTGTGCGTGCGTCTTTGTGTATGTGTGTGTGTATGTGTAAGTGGACGTAGATGTGATTGAATGTTTTAGACCTGGGTACAGGGAGTTTCGTAGTCGGGTATACTTGACTATAGCATTCTTACTTGTTTCAGTTGGAATACCTTGTAAACCAAACACTAAACGTTTAGGAAGTTTATTATAGAAGCTTACAAATTACGTTCAAAATTTGACGTTGTTTTGCAAAATTTAAAGGAACGTTATTGCTTATAAAGACATCTATTCAATTTCACCAATTCTGAGTTCTTTTTATGCCCTATAACTATAACTTAATACACATTTTATTAAAGTCGGAGCACTATTCCTCAACGTTGTTTTTCCCTCGGTAGAGAAATTTCTTGTTGTATGAAAAATTTGCTTGTTATTACAAATCTCTCACCCAAACTCAACAATTGGAAGATGTTTGTTAAATTTTAACAAATTTTGATCACTGTATAGCTGACATTTGAACGAACGGTGGTGAATTGAGTTATTGTATAAATTGAATTTATTTGGGTATTTAATCTTTGACAATCCAAAGAAAGCTCATTTTTTTGTTTTTAGGTAATTTTGCAGAGTAAAATAACTGAACAAATGTGTATATATATATGTACATATGTATTATAAATACGTATTACGTTTGTAACTGCAGATGTTGGGAAAATAATCAGCTTTGAAGCTACATAATATACAAGTAATATGAGTACACAGCTGAAAACGTAAGCTGGCATACGAGTATTATAAGATCCGTTGCTTGCTTGATAATTCCTCCCGCCAGATGATGAGGCTATGGCCTCACATTCGCATTGGCACTGAGTTCAATGTCTGGGCAGATAAAAAGAAAATAAAATGTAGCTCTTAATTTGATTAAAACGTAAACACGGGCATTAACACAAACAAATAGTCAAAAATGTTGAAAAGTATAAAATTGTATGTCCGCTGACATCATAAGTTACAAACAGACAATGTTTCATAATGCTCAATGGTCGTGTGGCAGGGTGGGTGGGGGTTGGGGCAGTGTATTGGGATTCTTGGCACGACTCTTGCCGCCCGCTTTAATTGCCGCCCACTGTAGCGGGGCGTGGCATACACACACACACACACACACACACACACATGGCGTCATTCAATTGATGAGATTTAGAAATTGATGACGTTACTTTAGTGAATACACAATTGACCTATTTAGAACATTTTAAAACTCATTTTTTCAAATGTTATATTCTTACTTTTCAGCTTATTGGACTGACCATTGTTATCACATCGCTATGGATGCTAACGGATCCCACATTTATGCTCTCGATGACGCAATCGTATAATCAGTATCACATAGCGCTCTATGTCTTCCTGGCCATTGGCATACTGATCACGCTGGGCGCATTCTTTGGCTGCTTGGGCGTCTGTCGCGAGTCCCAATGTATGCTTGTATCGGTAAGTGGAGTGCCCCCCCTCACACCACCTTCAATTGCAAATTATCCAATTAAAATATCAGACAGGCAGCCCACACGTCCTGTATAGACTGCAAGGCTCGCCCACACGAGCCTCTTCAAAAGTTGCAATGCTTACAACTTTTTCGGTTGTTGTTTGTTTATTTAGTTCCCCCGCACAAACACGAACACGAACACAAGCACAAACACAAACACACATACACTCAACCCATTCATAAATCTCTCGTTCTTTGCAGTTCTTCTGTGTCATACTCATTGTGATGGTCGCGCAAATTGCAGCCGGTGCCTGGGCCTTCCACAATAAAGACAAACTGGATGATATTGTACGTGCGGCGGTTAAATCATCTGTTCAAGAGGAGTACGGACAGTCTAGCATGAGCTCGCGCACCGTTACCTTTGATACACTGCAAAAGAATGTAAGTATTGTTAATTGTCTACAAACTTGAGTGTTTATGAACTGGATTATTTTCTGTATTGCAGCTGAAGTGCTGCGGAGCTGATGGACCCGGAGACTGGGCCACGAGTCGTTTTAATAATGTGGATCGCACAAATATCGTTGATATTGCTGTCTCTTCCATGAATGTGTTTTACAATATACCCGAATCCTGTTGCAAAGAGAATCTCAAGGATAACGACTGTGACATGTCGCGTCGTTTGAAATTTGGCGGTCCATTGAATACGTCCATTTATCAGCAGGTAAAGCCAGCTAACAGAATATTGAGATTCTAATACATATTGTTTTAAGATACGAGTTTATTATTAGCTTTGGAATCAGTTGAATTAATACTAGTAAATTAGTTAATTTAATCTCAATTGACTAATGATGCTAATAGTTGACAAAGTTAAAAGTTTCACTTTTTAAAAATGATGTCTTAAAACTAAATAGATAGATAATTATATCAGTCAAGAAACATTGTAAGTTGTCATAACTATTTTTCCTTAAATTGTTCGCACTCACCCGGCTAAAACTCCCCAATCAGCCCAACGAATTGAAGAATTGTTATTGTACACACAGTAAATTTTACCATCTTTAATTTGGTTTCTAAGGCAGATTAGAAGGTTTAGTTATATATTCTTACTTTATACATATGTAGTATGCTTTAATGAACATCAGTTTTATTTATAGTGGGTCATTGTTATATTCGACATCGCTCAACTATTATATCAGGTTTCAGCAAACGGTTATCAAAATTCAAGACGACAAATATCGAAACGACTGTGAAGAATCAATCTCAACACTTTTATATGGGGTGTGTCTGAACATTGTATCTTTAATCAATGATGGCTATCGGTGGGCTTTAAGCACCATCAAATGGTTGACCATAAAAATGAATAATCCTTTACATTCATGGTTCTTATACTCAACGCCCAAGCTAATAAAAATTCTACGCCTGACACAAAGACGATAAAAATGTATTAATTATTATTGATATTCCGCACGCATTTCAAATGTCTGTGGAGGAACTTTTCTTATATCAAAATGCGTACAATAAACAAACAATAAACATTTGATTGCACTGAAAATGAAAAGCAGGCAAATACACACACACTCAGCACAGACACATATGTATTTGTGCTCTTCAATTGGCGCTCTTAGTAATGAAATTACGTTCTCTTACTTTACAGGGCTGTGTTGATAAACTAATCGAAATCATTTACGAAAATTGGGTTACCATATTTGCAATCACCGCCGCTGTTATCCTGCTGGAGCTGCTGTCCCTGACCTTCGCCCTGAGCCTGTGCTGTGCGGTGAGGAATCAGCACTACAAGGCCTGAGAGTTACAGAATTCCCATAGGGAAATTACGGACGACGAGAAGTACTAACAAACCAAATGTAAACTAAAGCATAGGCGTTACTAAAAACAACAACAATTGGAGCGAGGGAAATGCATTTAGCACTGGAAATCAAGAGCAGCAAGAGCTGGGCTACATTTGAAGGCTGTCAAAGTCCTGGCGAATACTTTACAACACTTTTGTAGTACTTTAAAACAAAAAACAAAAAACCATAACAACAACTGAGCAATTGTGGAAGATTTGAATATGACGCAGAGTCACTGAAATGGAATGAACTTTATATGAACTTGATACGCAACAACTTTTCTAAAATATTTCTACATAAACTAACAAAAACAAATCACATTTTACAATACAAACCAGCAAACATACATACATACATAACTATAAACACGAACAGTAAACTCCTTTAAATTAGGATAGTCTAAAAGCATAAAGCGAAAAGTTTCAAATTCAACAAAAATGCATAAATCTTAGGAATACATAAATATAGTATGACACAACTACTATATAGAAATCATACTCTAGATATTTAAGCACAAAAGTAAAATCTTATTTGCCAAAATATGAAAGAATTAATGCAATCAATTTATTTAGTTATAAATTCGTTTTACGAAACTTTGTGTATGCACAATTTAGAAAAGAATCAATCAAATGAGCATTCCACAAGTGAAATTGTTTATAATGCCAACTTTCAGTTGAAAATTCGGTGTTGCCATCCAAAGATCCAATCCCAAAAGATTTAGTACCCCCTTTTTACCCATTTTATGGGTACTGGGAGTAAAAAAAGTCTATCAATTCTCTTGTGTAAAATTATGTGCTAAAAAGAATAAGTAAACATTGAAACAAATTCGTTGAGCTTCGCGAAATTAAATGCCAAATATTTTATGTATTTACAAAATTTGTTTTAAACTATGCCATGTTAAATAACAGCGCACTGTTAACTTAATAACAGCCAGTTGCCGTTAGTGGAGCTGCTGTAGTTCAAGCACTGTTGGGCATGCTGTTAAATAACAGCGCTCTGTAAATTACCCTGCCATTTTTAAATACGCTCGAAACAACAATTTAAACACGCACACTCTCACCCACATACGAAATAAACATATTTCGAATCAACTTACCTGCATTTTTTGTAACGTTCAGATAAAAACCATTATTTATTATTGGTCTAAGTACAATTATTTATTTAAAAGTAACATTAACAAAACAAAAGTACATCAAGAATCTATGTTTACGAGCTGTACGAAGCGTATTTATTGTATTCTTTATATCATACACTTAAATCCACAAATACACACACATAGGTATATATATACATACATATATATACATACATACTCATATATTTTTTGTACTATGTATTTTAATTTCCCATACATGCGAAACTAAACGAATTTTTGTATTTTTATTGTTGTTATATGAATTTTGTTGTTAGTTAAACGTAGCTGAGCGTCATACTTTGTACCCTTCACAACGTTCAAATAAATCAAATCTACAACCAATCCAATGACAAAATTAAATTAAATTTACATTAATCTACAAATAAACATAAATAAATAAAATATATTTAAATTTACACATCAAATGGTAAACATTTATTTACATTTTATAGTAGATAAGTCGATCTTTGATTTAGTGAAGTAAAAATGTTTGTGCAAATGAAGTTAAATTTTAAAATTTAGCTTAAGTGAACAATTTCACAAATAACAAATTCTTATAGAAAACTAAAGCAACCAAAATTAACACGTTCGAAATGTAGCGAATAATTTTAACAAAAATATATAGGAACTTAATGAATCACTAAAGTAAACAATGATCGTACTTAAATGTCATGAAACCTCCACTTTACACATCATAGAAAATCAAAAACAATACATCAAAATACATAAAACATATTGCATTAATCAAACCGAAAATATTTCATAAATAAATTCCAATGGGAACGTGTCGTCAAGGTGAAAAACCTTGGAAAGCCTATCGAAAATAGAAAAGCAGCTACGTCTATTCATAAATGCATTAATTATACTAGCATCTTTAGTCACCACTTGGAAACATTCTTATAACTGAATCTTCAAGCAAGTCGAGCTTGTAAAACAACTCGTTGGGGACAAACATAAACAATATAAATGTTGTTGCATTTGAAATGAATCAGAAATAAAGAAAACATTTTGAAAAATGAAAGAATTAAGCAATATAAGTGAATCCTGAGATATGGATGCTCAAAATTTATAGAAAACGTAATTAATGGAAAAAAAACAAACAAACATAAATGTAACAAAGACTTTTTGTTAAAAATGGCACACTCATATAAGTATATTCACAGCCAGATGCATATATACAAAATTCAACACATGAAAGAATACATTTCAAGCAATGTATTAAAGCAGTGACATATTGATATTTCATTAATAAATAAATAAATATTTAACAAATAACTAATTGCGGCTTTTATTTCAACTGAACAAAAAATTCTCCAAACAACGAGTTCGTACGTTTTGTTTATTTGAATCCGATTATAGTTTCAATTTAAAGTTAACAATTTAGTAAGATTTAATGGAAATGTGTTTCGATTAAACAATACGAACGATATGTAGACTTATAAAAACTAAAAGCACAAGTCGAACGAACCCTTAGTTCGAACGAACTAAACGAACTATAGTATATCATAGATTAGTTCATTTAAAGTTAAGCTACTAAACTTATTCCTTTTTCCAATTGAACTACAATGTACAACTGTACTACACATCTCAAGCACTGAGTGTTTGATGAGAACAACGTGTTTATATAGCCGACAAACTGACATGGTTATAAGGATATAACCAGGATATAACCGGGCCATATCTGGAGCACTTACAGCGCATTTATACTTTATGAGCTTGGAAATACTAATATGTATATATTTCGTGAATCAATACCTTATCTGTGTTTCATTTGTTTTCGCCTTAATGAAAATGCAAAATCTTTGTTATTTAATTGTTATTTTTATTAAAATTGTTTATTTTTGCCCAGTTTCCATTTGTTATTTGATATTCTCTTTTATCATGAGAAAGGACTAACATAAATAGGAACTAAGACTAAATTTAGATCAAATTTAATTTAAATCAAACATTTTTTCCATTATTTCCAGTATTTAAAACATAAACCAAAGTCACACCAAATCTAAACTAACAATTTTACATGTTCATGGTTAATATGTTCATAATACATAACTAAATAATGTTTTTTTGATTGAGAGTAGTGTTTTCGTTTTGTTGAATGCGTTAAATTCCATAAGCTTATGTTAATTGAAAGTTGACAACAAATATTGATAATTATTAGTCGCAAACTCGGCTTGAATATTTAACAACTTTTAAATATTAGACAATTAAATAAACTTACGATAATTTTCATTTGGTTTAGATAGTTCGTATTAGTTGTATTAGGTTATATTATCAATGTGTATGGGTCTCCTATTATAGTATGTACTTATAAACAATCCAAATCACTAACCACGTTTTCTGCTGTAAGTTACATATTTTGTTTTTGTGTGTTTGTTTAAAAATTAATTCAAAGTTTCGCTCAAATGTTGATAGCTTTAATTAAATTAATTAACTTAGTGGAATCTGAGGAGCAATGAAGTGGGTGAATTTTGTCTTTGTTATCCTTTTTGCCTCGATCCGTTCCAAATACTTTTACACTTAACCGTAATTTAAATAGCTTATGTTGGAAAATTATTATCATAATTTACATTTACTAGGTACATTTTGATTTAATTTAGTTTCAACTAAATGCGAATGCAATACATATATGTAGTTAACAAATACGAGTACATAATATGGTTTTAATTTTTTGATTTTGAATTTTTCGCCAATTTCAATCATGTTTAAAATAGTTGCTACAGAGTTTGCTAGCTACAACATCATTAAAAATGTTTAAACATCGAATTTGTAATATAAGTTGCAAGTAGTTCGATCGATTTGGGAGTAGCTTAGTAGACATTTACACAAATTTAGTTACTCATACTAAACATTTAGCTAAACACAATGACAATATTTGGTTTTAGCTTAGAGTTTATCAATTGATTATTTAAATAAATAGTTTTAAGCGTTTCAATTTCATTATTTTTAGTATTTTACTAAGTAGTTAGACATTTAAATGGTAATTTTATTTCCGTTTCCGTTTCCTTTTTGTTTTGTTTTGTTTTGCGTTTCTTTGTTGGACAGTGTAGTTAATATTGCATAATATACATACATATTAGATAGAATCTTAGGGTGGTTTATCAAGTAGGTCGCATAGGTTTCCAAGTTCCATGTTTCAATGATATTAATATCATGCATTTAGTTACAAATTGGTTGTAATTAAGTGCTTATTAAAGCGCATTTGTGAGTATTGCCAGTAATTTTGACTAGTTCATAATAGAACTTAATAATGATAATTGGGACAGTAACAAATACATAATATACATGCATTTCTAGTGAAGGAAATTGGCTTGCATGAAAACATATTACAAATATCAAGCAGAATTTTTATAAGGTGAGACCAAGGAGATTTTCAATTACTGGTAAGTGAAGAATACAATATTGTAAGACCTGTTGTCTCATCTTCACAATAACTTTATCGTTCACTTTATTTTTTGATCGAAATCGAATTCATTTGCTCACGGCAGTTAGTTCATCTATTTTATAAATTGACAATTTACTAAACACGCATCTAAAACGTCCTGCCGACTTATCGATAAATTTTTCAACCTTTGCACACAATTTAGAATTATGTTTAGTTGAAATGAAGATGAGAAAACGCAATTACAATTTATCTGCACGATAACTCTCATAAGTGTTGCCATGAACATGAGATAACGGACCTTAGCGTGTTTTGAGCAATTTCTTCCCTGTTTCAATTTGCAATAACAACTCTTGTATTGAAGGCCAACCTTGGGCAAATAAACCAATATTTCAATATGCCAATGTACTGGCTGGACAGCTCAGCTCTTACAGAACGCGCCCTGACGAGTATATATAAGTATACGTGTAGATGTGTTACATAAATATTTAGCTTTTGTTAAAAATAACAATGGAAGAACATGTGTATAACTAAGGGGAAATATCAAACCACATTGATTGTCTCGACTCCATGTACAGTGGCATTCAATGAACGCGACTCATATTATAAGTAAGTATAAAACTTTTGATGAAACAACAATTGTATTGTATTGAAGGTACAATGTAAAAATAACTTTTTTTTGCTTTTCGTCCGTTTTTGTTGGCGTGCATCGTGAAAAGCCTTTAGGCAATGTTACATAAATATTTCCACAGCTTGTACAATTTTGTATTATACTTTTGTTTGTCTGTTTTCCATCTATGAACGCTGATATGCTCAAAATTAAATAAAAATATACATATTATTATTAAAATGTACGGCACAGGTGGCGCGCATTAACCTATAATACAAGTACATGACACATGCTGAAAGTTGTTTCATGTTATACAAGTTAATGCATTTTATTTTTGTATTGTTCTGCTGTTGATATATATTTGGACATACAACGGGGCGTATGCTTAATTTATGCACATTTAATAATTGAATAGTAATTGTAATTTAATTGAAAAGTCATGTTGAGAAATGCACTCACTATTATTAATAAAACGTGGCTTTAATTGTCAAGTGCTATTTTATCGGTGGTAGTTCTGCGTTATAAAATAAATATTTTTGGTAAATATGATTTTATTGCTAAGTGCTTAAGAATGCATGAATAAATTAAATATGATTTGCATAAGACAAAAACTCAATTCAGATAATTTATTTATACTTTTATTGGCCGCAAAGCTTCCACAGCATTATTTAACAATTTTGTTGTTGCATAATATGTAAATACTTAGAAAAAGAAGTCGTAGAAATAAAAAATTGACGGAAATAACTTTTGACGAGTCGAGTTTAAATTGTTCAAATTGAAGTAGAAAATTAACATTTAAAGGAAATACCAATTAAATGCAGTTAGTTAAGTTATCAAAATCACTCACAAAAGTTTATTGTTATGTCTGCTAATTATACATTTAATTGATGTACAAACATACACGTATGTAAGTAGCTATGTATACACTCGTATGTATATAAGTTGATGTTTTTGTTTTACATTGTGTAATCGATTAAAGTAATTCAAGTTGCATATTTTTAAATACTTGTTATCATTTAACCAATTCCGTTTAGTTATTAGTTCATCATTTGGTTGGTGGTTTAGTTAAGTTTTTTTTGCTCATTTAATTCCATGAAATAAAGTTTTGTCCATGCATACATATGTACATACATATATAGTATGTATACATACATACGAGTATAATAGTATATATATAAGACCAATTCGCGTTTGACGGCAGGATTAAATTCATAATATGCTTAAAAAATGACATATTTTATAAGTTGTATTCAATTTGTTTGTTTATCATTACACACTCATAAATTGAAAATGTATGTATTTTTAGTGTTTGTTCTTTCGATATTATTATTTTTGTAGCTGCCTAAACTAATATTAAATACTAATATGTTGTTTCTTCTTCATTATCATTGTTTTACTGGTGTTTTTTGTTGTTGACCGATGAACTTTCCACAGTCCCTACACATATTAAATACAATTGTTGTTGGGTAATGTTTACTATGTAAAACTGGCGCAACGTTTGTTAATTCAATTTATAGATCTATAAGCGGTATTATAGTCCTTGTATTGCGTATCTCCGGTTCGTCTGCTTGTCATCAAAGGTCATTGTCGAACATTTGCAAGGAGCGCGTAACCAAATCGTCCTTAAGGCATGCCTCCAGAAATTCCTC
The DNA here is from genome assembly GCA_035043065.1 of Hirtodrosophila confusa. Taxonomy (NCBI): domain Eukaryota; kingdom Metazoa; phylum Arthropoda; class Insecta; order Diptera; family Drosophilidae; genus Hirtodrosophila; species Hirtodrosophila confusa. The sequence continues at coordinate 771,357 of JAWNNI010000064.1, forward strand.
TATCGTTATGATGCCATCCTGATTTAAATCCAATTTGCGAAAAACTCGATCCACCTGCAAAATATTAATGAAAATCAATTTCATCAACGTTTTACCAATTGTTATGCGAGTATATTGTTCGTATCAGTTCCGCTTATTGCTTAATTAAGCATTAATCAATAGTTCTTTTTTTCAATTAATTTTTATCAACCCACGCGTTTTTAGCAGTCGTCTGCACAATCGCATAACCCGCACATATCTGCACTTATCAATAATGTGCCACAAAGTCTGCGCCATTAAATAAAATTTCCGCTGCAGTTTCCGCTTATAGGCGCACACAAAGCTTCCGCTTGGCGTTGCCAATCCAATTCCCTTGAGTTGAAACCACATACACATGTACGGGTATAATCCTACATACATGTAAGCACACTCCACACACACACACCCAGTGTGGCTCTGTGTGCTCAATTATAATTACTCATACGCGGCGTAAGCCACGCCAACGTCAACGGATGCTGCACGTTATGCCAGGTGCGGCCTTTGCATAAAAAAATCTGACGTGTATACGTCAAAATGCATAAAAATACATAGTATACTCGCATGTTTCATTTTTAATTCAATGGACTTTTAATCCGCAGCGCTGCGAGTTGATTTCTGCAGCTGAAATTTAATTAGCTGAACTGCAATTTGTAGCTTTTGGTTTTTGTGTTGGAATAAAAGAATTCTAATCTGCGTCTATGGCTATTCAAGTTTAAATATGGTTAAATGACGAGCGGTTTTAAAGATAGAAGAACATTTTGTAACAAAGCGTAAGAGACAGATTTTCAGCTTTAAAAATACTTTTACTGCTTCCGTTTTCGAATATAATAGAATGAGTTTTTCACATCTGATGTTATTTTCATATAGTTTTCATTCCACTGGCTGGAAGTCAAGACTTTTGAAATCTTTAGAATAGCTTTACGCTATTTGATTGATTTCCGATTTAATCGGAATTGGGAACAGGTTTGGTAATCATTTCTGTGATTTCATATTTTTTATACGATATTAGTTCCTTATAAATAAGTTTTAGGTAATTGAGCTTAACCAGTGTTTTTTCCTAAATGTGTTTCTTTTTGTATTTATTTTACTGGCAGCTTAACTTTGTTCTCATCTCTGTATTACTTACTTGTATATGCACGTATGCATATGATGTAATCTTAACGTTGATTAAAAATTACAGCCCCACATTTTACATCCTTATTTTTTTGAACGAAAAGAAAATTCCCCCTGGATTTATTTGAGCAGGATTTGGTTCGGTTCATGCAATATTGAGATCGATCTTTATATCACCGATCCATCTCTTATTCTATCTGCAATATTCTCACCTGATCTCTCGCCTTGCGATCGTCCTCCGGTTGATGCGGTCTCCTTCCCATAAGCTCGTGTATGGCCAAAACGATTTCGCTCAGCTCGCCGCGACTAATGCGACCATCTCCATTAAGGTCATACAGTTTGAAGGTCCAGCGAAGACGCTCATAAACGGAACCGCGCAACAGAGTGGATAAGGTGACCAGCAAATCCTAATGTATCCAGGAATGTAAGTAATATATGAATATTTAATGTAAAAATATATTGAAAGCTTGCTTGCAAGCATCAACAATATTATGATTATGAGTCAATTTACCCGAAAACTAATGGCACCATTGCAATTAACATCGAAGGCTTTGAACACATAATGAGCATACAAGCTGGAATCTGGCGAAAATAGAAAATTTGGGAACGTTTTAGTACTTGAACTGTGGGTTTGCCAACTGCAAGCAGCAAGAACTGGTATATATAAATGAAATGCTGGCTTAAGTGGCGCTTTATGACGCGCAGCTATAAAAATCCAAAAGACGCCAGCAAGGACGAATGAGTACACTCAAATACTTACTGCCATGTGGAAAGAATTTGGCGTAAATATCCTTAAAACAATCCTCGTGCACCACACCCTCGGGACATTCCTGCAAAGCCAAAAAAAATCTCTATAAGAATTTGAGCGTAAAGCTGAATTCACACGCATTATGAATCCTAATCAATGTATGAGAGTTCTATCTACGGTTCTTCCCCAACTACTTACATATTTGATTTTATTTAGTTATTTACGAAGGCAAAACAGTGCTGCCTCGAATCAAAAAATATAATTTAATATGGAAAATATTTAAAAGCCTACACAAAATTACAATTGAATCTAATAACGACGCCAAAACGTTGGGGGAAGTTTCTTTGCCAGTCCGGCTAGCTATGCCCTATGGCAAGGAGTTAGTTATAAAGAAATAACTTATAGAATTTAAGCTTAATTTATCGAATAAAACTAAAGAAAAAGAATAGCATAGAAATCTCCAACCCAGTCACAGCTGGGTTGGTTAGAGATTTCATTAAGGAAAAAATAACATAGGGAAGGATAGGATAAGAATAGGAATAATATAGTTGCATACTATTGATTAGGACTATATAATCAAGTCCATATTTGTTTCTATTTTGTTGACACAAGCCTGAATGTTGGCATTGAGATGATCAATCGAAAAATAAGTTAATTACGTTATTGGGATATTATCGTTGTTGTTTTTAGACACAACAAATTTTTTAAAATCTGCTTCTAAAATTCACTTTACTCGTTTTGTAACTAAATATTTTATAACTTAAATATTTAATTACATAATGAAATATTTAATGTGACTAATAATTGAGTACAATTTAGCAAATATAAGGTTAATAAACTTAAAAGCTTATTTTGAGCTATAAGAATTTAGTGTAATAAAATCTAAAGTTTATATTCAATTCTAATACTTTTTTTTAAGCTGCCACGATAGCTAGCAGAAAATTCGTTAAATAAGTACACATTAAAAAAAAACAGAAAATAAATACTTTTTGTATTTTGTTAAAAAGGGATTTAAGAAAGTTTTCTATGTGATTTTAATGATATGCCCATCTTGTTGACCCACATTTTGAACCTTAGGACAGGAAGTGAACGCATGCATGTGTGTGTGTGTACGTTATTTACTCACACACACGCGCAATTCTTTTGCAATGAAATTCAAAACGCGTATGCATTAAATTGGCTGGCATTATTCGCGCGCTCTTTCGCACCATTTGTTTTGGTGTCCTTGTCTCAGACTCGTATATTTGAGTGCTCTCAGCCTTAGCCAGAAATTCATATTCATATAAATATGTGCTTAGATTACGAGTGTTGTCAAATGGAACTTGGCAGTAAAATGGATGCGATGCGTGTGTCCACTTACCGTTTTAAAACCTCTGTACATGACGCGGATTTCCTGCTTGGTGAACTTAGTTTGGCGACACAAATCCTCGAGAGCGACCGGTATGGGCTTGGGCACGCGCGTCTGCTCCAACTCGTAGACAACCTCCTCGATGGGGCTTTCCGGTGGTGAGGCCATGGTTGTTAATGGTAATGTTACTCACTCTTGTTGTTATGCACTTCGAATTTGACTGCTTATTAATTTTATATTCTCTTACAAGTATTTTAATTTGCTTCGTCTATTTATAGCTGCAGCACAATATCAATTTCCATTTTCATTCCCTCGTACTGAAGCGTAGGCTGATGAGTTCTTATTATACGTTTATATTTAATATTAAATTTCTCGTCCTTGTGCAACTCTTTTGGCGGTTTCTTTTGTTTTGGGCGTTTGTGGTTTTGGTTTTGGTTTCGTCTTCCTGCAGCTTCCCATTTACGCCAGTTTAAGCGCTAAGTCGCTAATGACACAACCATTGCTGTAAAAAGCCAGAAAAGCAGTGTAAGCAATGGGCCAGAATAGAAATTTGTATAAATCACTGAGCCAGCCAGCCAAGTGGGGTAAGAGATGCCAGCGCAAGGACGCAGCTAATCATCAGTGGTGGTTTGCGGTCTGTCAGAGGTCCTGACTGCTTGTTAAGGCCAACTTGCAGCTGCCGGAAGTGCAACTTGTTGTTGTTTACAGCTGCCAGCCAGCTAACCAACTAGCCATCAGTATGTACGTATGCCTAAGTATACGAGTATCAACTTGTACATTGCGTATACGCCGTGTTTGCTTGCTGCACAATTGCAGAAACTTGCCTGCAGCTCAAGGCTTGTATATAGCATTGTGTGTTTGTATGTGTATGTGCATGTGTGTGTGTGTGTGTGTGAATGCTTCAACATGCAAATTCGGATTATTATTGCGTGCCATAAATCAAAGCGAATCGAGTTATGCGCGCGCCTTGGCGTATACAGCACCTATTTTCTCACGCTCTTCACCTCATAGTTGCGGGCAAAGACTAAGGAGGTGGGTGGGTTAAGTAAGTAGTTCTGAATGCCACCCACTGTGGTGGTGCAACCGCTGTGGTTAGCAACTCAGATGATATTAATGAGCACTTTGCATGCAGATGAGTTGAATGGAAGTCTGATTAAATACCATTTAATTGCTATATTAAATGGGGTATATTCAGTAGGGATAATGTGTTAATAGGCCATAGTACGAACCATATAAGGATATGGAGTCTGTAGTGGTAGTAGTAGTATTAATTTCCAAACTCAGTATTAACATAAAAACAAGTAAGAATGTTATAGTTGAGTATACCCGACTACAAAACTTCCTGTACCCAGGTCACAAATTTATGATCGCATACATCGCGTACAGAATCTTGTTTCTACTTAAGGCAACCTAAGCTTTAATTAGTTGGGAATTATAGTATGCATCACAAGAAAATGAACTGCATAAGTAAAAAAAATTGGCAAAATTTTAACAAAAATCAAGTAAGAATGCTATAGTCGAAAATTATGGATTGCATCTTCGTACACTTACACATACACACACACATACACAAAGACGCACACACACAAGCGACAGCACAAGCGACAGCGAAAGCGAGGCATTTTAAGTGGTGGCTTTACTCCTTTTTCCCCCACGCTGCAGTACTGAACCTTCTTTCGCGAATAACTTCCGTGTTTATGATCCGATCGACTTGAAATTTCGACAGTAGATTAAGAGTAGCCAAAGTATTATACATGGCAAATCTATATCTTTAAAGATGTTTGTATAAAACGTTTTAATTGGATTATTTGAATTTGGAAACAAACTTTATCTGCGTATGGTATACAGAAATCTACATTCCAAATTTGGTGTCTCTAGCTCTTATAGTTGCTGAAATCGACGCGTTCATACGCACTGACGGACATGGCCAAATCGAAATCTCTTTTGATACTTATCAAGAATATATATACTTTATAGGGTCGGAGATGTCTGCTTCTGCCTGTTACATGCATTTGCACAGATTTAGTACCCCCTTTTTACCCGTTTTATGGGTACAGGGAGTAAAAACATAGTAGTAATGTTATTAGTTACTGTTCAATATTACTGCTAGTAGTAGCTTCTTAGCAGTAGCAAAAGAATGATTGGTAATAGTGCAGTAACTTTTAAATAAGATAGAATAAGAGTAGAAGTATCAACCAATCTCTCAGTATTCCTCAAATCGAATTTGGTTTCACTGGCTTTAAAAAATTGTAACACTTTATTTTTTCCATATTTGGTAGCTCTAGCTCTAATTATTTATCTCATAAGCTTGTTGACTTGTAAAATGTAAGTTTCTAAGGTCAATGCAGAAAAATAGATATAACGTAGTCGTTTCTTTTAAGTAAAGTGAGTTTATTGCAGCTTGGATATTTGATATATTGAATTTGCTGCAAAATGTAAATTTGATACATTGCATTTAAGTGAGTGCAAATTTAAACGGTTTGCAGTGTGGCAGAGTGGAAAACTTTATGACATTTTATTGCATGAGAAATATAACAAGTGCTAAGAATATTTAGACACATCCTTAGAAAAACTTCTTCCATTTCTTGCCTATCTGAGTGCATAACTTGACCTCGCTGGCTTGACAAAATGCAATAGCGCTTAAATGTTAAAAAGTCAAAATAGGTAAAAAGTTAGTTTTGGGTTGAATTTTCCTTGCTATTTCCATTATATTCCTATTTGCCCCAAGACAAACACAAAGACACACAAAAGTGCCATCAAACCGTTGACGGCACTTCCATTTCCGACGTCACGGCTATTTTTCAGTTGGAATTGATAAATTCTGGAGATAGTGACGAAAGGAGGGAGGGCGGGTAGCCTTGCAGGGAGGGAGGTGGGAAATAGGTCACAGCCATGGCGGAAATAGCTTTGACAGTTTAATCCAAGCAAATATTTCTCACAGCTTTCTCCAATTTGCTGCGGTAATTTCCTTTTGGCATGAAAATTCAGTTTAGCATCAAATTTTACGCTGCGCACCAAAATAAATATTTGAGCATTTGCAATTTAAATGAGTTGCAGCGGTTTGAAGTCCAGGTCGAGAATACATAATACATCAATGACATGGCTTGCACTTAGTTCAAGTATCGCGACCTGCTTAGAAATGCAGCAGCCAAAGTCACAGGACATGTCTATCAGCAAAAGGACACATTATTAGTGTATTCGTGAGTGCTGAGTACACAAATCCTAATCGATAAGTAAGTATAAACTAGATACACAAAGTGCTATGCACATTGCATTAAGTTAAAATTGCTTAAATTGAGATGATGCTTCGTTTTTGAATCATGGCTTATATTGCATAAATAAGAGATTAAAAGTTTTATACAAACTTTGCGTGAGCTCAGGAGTTGAGACAGCAAGACAATATTGTACTTATATAAGCAAACTGTTAAGCAGCTCTTTAATATTAGTTAGGTTAGTTAGTTTAGGTTAGTTTGTGGCGTTACTCAGAGCTTTTGTATGCAGTTCTGAGTTTTATGCTCTGATTTGATAAGATAAGTAATAAGCCAGTTTTAAAATCATTCAATATTCCTTTTGACATTCTCACCAAGGTGGAAAGTTATAAATGTATGGTACACATTCAACATTTAACATGAATTTGATTTCGATGTTGAGTAAATTTATCGAAAGTTCTTATTCCGTTTTTTAATCAATACAAATAAATTATTATATATATTTAATTTGGATACGTAAACATAATTTTAACATGTAATAAAAGTGCTCTACCAACTTCCATAACTTCATTATGATATTTTGAACTAGTTAAGATCTTACTTGACATTAAAAGTTTTTTTGAACTTCGTTAACTTTGTCAAAACCAGACAGATGATTAGGCGGAATGTGTTTTTGGCCATGAATTGTCCTTTAGATTGAGTTGCCAATTCAATTTTATTTATTTCTACACATACTAAAACAAATTTTTTTAAAATTCTTTACAAAATTTAACTTATTCGCCCAGTTCAAGTTCTTTTTATACTCTGTTCCCGAAGGGAAAAGAGTATATTGGGTTTGCGAAATGTCCGTCTGTCCGTATGAATGCAATTTTTGTCCACACCCTTGAAGCTAGAGCAACCAAACTTGGTACACAAGTTGGTGTATACCCTCAATTTAGTGAAGTGTCGAGATCGCCCCCATACCACCACCTCTCCTCCGCAGTTTGGGGAAAACCGGTATCTTCCACATTTTTAAAGCTATAGTCACCAAATACAGGCATACAGAATAATGTTGAGATTCCTGACAGATCTGCATCAAAAAAATTTTGGCACCCGCACCCCATCCCCCGCAAATGCGAAAAATCTGTATCTCCCACACCTGTACAGGTGGAGTCAAATTTAAAATACAGACTAATGTTTTTCCTTCGGACACTGCACAAGCTCAAAATGTTCCTTTCCAAAACTATTGTCTGGCATTTGGAGTACGAAAACCCTAAATTTTAGATTAAGATAAAAACTTAAATTTCTTAATTGCTGCATTATTTTGGAAGCATTTTCCTTTACAGAATGTGTCCATTCCATTCCACAAATTGTTTCTTAAATAATCATATTAAATTGCTTTCAACTTTACACATTGTCAAATTATAGCGTATACTTTTGTAGATGCCATTATACTCAAATTAGCATAAACAGCTTCCCCATAATGGCAAGTCCATTAAAGACGCCATAACGCCAACAATGTCTTCTTTAGCTGGTTCCTTAGCACAAGTCCTTATCCTGAGCCAACTAATTGCATGACTCTATTTGCACAAATCAGTGGCGGCTGCAGCAGCACTCAAAGCAGCAAACGCCTGCATTTTACAGCAATTTTATATCGTTTCAGCAGAGGCAGTTGTGGCAGGAGGGTGGCGGACAGGGTAGTTGAACCCCTTCTCATACAGGGCATCCGCAATAGTATAATTTACAAATGCATTTGGGCAGCTGCTGCTGGTGCCGTTCCCACTGCTTTTTCCGCGGTCCTTTCAATGCGAATGCCTGAAACATGTTTGTCAAATATCACGTATACGACATGCGCTTCCGCCAGCAAGCACACGAACACCCTGCCAGCTGGTTCCCAACGAGTAATATTATTCAATGCCTAGCCATGCTGGCTAATTAAATATTAAATCGGGTCAAAGTTTAAACGTTTTAATGCGCAAATCTTTATTAGCAAATTGGCAAACGCCAAATATTTATACATATTCAACATTATACACTGAATGTGCTTTAAAGCCAGGCGGCTACTATGTATGTATATATGCAAATGGCGTTGAGGCTATGCCAAGAATTGTATGTTTATTCATTTGTCTAATTGTGTTTTGTGTGCGGTTTACAGCTGGAAATATGTAAATGGAAATGGGATTGCTGCTGTGCTGGAATTTTGTGCATGTCAGTCCTTTAACTTTTAAATGGCAACGACAGCAGCCACACGAAGGACAAGGCTTGCCGCTTCTTAGCTCGCCTTGCATGCAGTCATGCAATGCTACTCGAATGAAAACTAAACAAAAACCCAACCCAGCCAAGCCTCTCGTGCCCCGCTTACCACATGCCTATGCACACACACAGTGGTTCCAGAACCTGTCTAAATTGTTTACCATATCCCAGCTTGTAATGTATAGCCTAAATTATTTGTTATTACGAGTATTATTGCCTTGCAAAAGATGTGGGCAGACAGGGGCGGGCTAATACAGTTGTAAATTGGGTGTCCTTATGGGAAAGACTGAATCGATCGCAATTGAGCTGAGGATGTTAAGAGTCGTAATATACATGAAGTATGCCAAATTGGTGCCTTTTTTCATATTCATGTTTTTTAAATGTTAAGCTATACTTTTAACTTCATGATTTTTAAAAAGCATTTAAAATCTTGACAATTATACTGATAGCAAACATAGAATACTACCAAAAATTAAGCCATTAGCTTGGGACTTAGATGCATTCCTTTAAGCCTATTTTATACTAATTTAAACAAGCTATTATTATGAATTTAAGCCAGAAAGCATTGAGGACCTTCTAATAACCTGCAATTGCTAAATTTTTTAATTTAAATTCCATTAATGACATTGTACATATTGCCATCAAATTTCTACCACAAAAAACTATAAAAACACAAATAAAATAAAAGCAATGCAATAAATATGGTTAAAGCCAACAGTATAGAAAAAAATAAAAATTTTTTCAAAAGAGTATATTGGGTTTGTGAAGTGTCCGTCTGTATGAACGCAATTGTTTTCAACATCCTTGGAGCTAGAGCAACCAAACTTGGTACACATGTTGGTGTATACCCTGAGTTTATAAAGTGTCAAGGTCGACTACCAACACCCACCCCCTCCCCTACAATTTGGCGGACACCTACAACTCGCAAATTTTATTTTAAGCAAGAGTCACCAAATTTGACATACAGACTACTGTTGACCTTCTTGATAGATCTGCATCCAAATTTTTTGCCACCTTCCCCGTGGATCGGCAAATATTTCCCCAAAACACGTGTTTGATAGCGCTATATCTTCTACAGTTTCACCAAATTTGACATAAAGACGACTGTTGACGCACTGGCAAAATCAGTAAGAAAAACTTTTCAATTATACCGGACTAGAAACCGAGTATTCCGCTGTCGGGTACGTCCGACTGCCTCGTTCTAACTTGTTTTTCTTTAAACATTTCATGTTTTTATATATTTCAATATTTAATATTCATGGAATTCTTACATATTCATGAGCCACTGTGCAATTGCCGATGTCGCTGAGCCTTTGTCATTTCCCGCTGCTTTCATGCTATTTTCACGGACACCAAAAGAGGAGTGGCACACTAGAAAAGCAATCGTCTAACTAACTAACCAGCAACTATCTAAATAATAGAGCCTGACAGCGGCAGCACGCAACCGCAGAATACCACAGTTATGTAGCAAAAATTATTAAATGTATACATACTTACATACAAGCTTATGTACCTACATATACGTATATCTTGGAGGTGGAAAGCCATTGAATGTGCCGCCTTTCCATACTTTCAATGGTGACAGTTTGAAGTATCGAAAGTTTCAACGCAATTCGTAAAGAAAACGGTATCGATGAAATTGTCGAAACGGAACTTAGACTAGTTATACATATATAAGTTAGGCCTATCATCGTGGAGCCAAAGTGTTAATACCCTTGCGATTTAAAAACAATGGTATCAGCCTGAGAATAATGAAACTTCAAATTGCTCAGTATACTTAGATATATTGAATAACAAACATGTCTTTTAGAAAAAACTCAATGATAGATCGTTCCTGTGGCAGCCATACAATATGATTATTCGATCCAACTGATTCCGATATATGTGCCAAATTCCAATGAAATACTTTTTAAACTGAGAGACTAGTTTGCCCAGAAACAGGCTGACGAATCTATTAATAATGAAGAATATATAAACTTTGTGGGATCGGAAACGTATATACATACAGGTAACACATTTCGAGACAAATGGTAAATATAACAAGTGAGAATATTATAGTGGAGTATACCCAGGTCACAAATTTCTGAAGGCATCTGCGCACACTTACACATACACACATTTGCAATTTGTAGTCACAAGAACTATATAAAAATAATTATGAATAACGTGACGCTCGGCCCGGTAAGAATCTTGTTTCTACTTAAGGCAACCTAAGCTTTAACTAATTGGGAATTATAGTATGCATCACAAAAAAATTTACTGCAAAAGTCAAAAAATTGGTAAAATTTTAACAAAAACAAGTCAAAAATTATGGATCGCATCTTCGTACACATGCACACACACACACACAAGCGACAGCGCAAGCGAGGCATTTTAAGTTATGGCTGTGCTCCTTTTTCCCCCGCGCTGCAGTAGTGAACCTTTTTTCGTGAATAACTTCCCCATCGGGGGAACGATGGGAGATATTTGAAATTGGAAACAAACTTGATCTGCGTATGGCATACAGGAACCTACATTCCACATTTGGTGTCTCTAGCTCTTAAAGTTGCTGAGATCGACGCGTTCATCCGGACAGATGGACGGACGGACAGACGGACAGACAGACGGACACAGCCAAATCGAAATCTCTTTTAATACTGATCAAGAATATATATACTTTATAGGGTCGGAGATGTCTCCTTCTTCAGTTTTAGTACCCCTTTTTTACCCATTTTATGTGTACAGGAAGTAAAAACAATTTAACAATGGTTCGATAGTAACGATAGTGGCAAAATAATCGATAGTAGCTCAAAACAACATCGTTGTGTACCAGCTCTAATATACTTACTCGTAAGTATGCATGCCATATTTTATTTACTTATAAATATATCGCCTTATTTATTTGCGTGCTATTCTTCACGGCGTTACAATTACACAATTGAATTCTTGGCAATCTCAAAACGACCACAAGGTCGACACAATATCTTGATCCGCCCACACAGACAATAAATCAACGCCAATTATATACATTTTTCGGGTTAACTTTTTTTTCTTGGCCAACTCGGCGGCTCGACGGATGATAAACGACTTTTAGCAACGGGCCAACAAATATTACAACACTTTTCAATCTGTTCTTAGATCTGGGCCGACATTTGATATGGTACGAGTTTACGAAGTACTATGTACTCCCGCTATATAAAGAACAATCGGGCAAGCAATTTACCGAAGAGAAATGGCTAAATAATGAACCAGTAAATTTCGTGACAACATGTGAGAAGTATTTCCAGCAAATTGAAAATTGCAATGGCATTCAAGGCATTTGCATGTGAGGTCCTTGTGCTGTTGTGGCTCACACACATTAGGGATTGGCGTGCACTTGTGTGTTAATTCTAAATGAATTTCCACTCAGCTGGCGTGGGCTGAGAATGGTCAATACCGAGATTTATATAAAAGTTATCTGGATTATTGTTGATGCTTCACGCTGACGTGAGCCTGTGGGGATTTGTGTTTAAATTTGCTATAATGGCATAATTTGCAGAGAGATAAACGTTAATTAATCTAAAATACCCCATGTGACAGGCTCAGTTCACATACATTCATTATTGATAATTGAGTTATGTATCAAGCTGAGTGCAAATACAAATTGCAATTGACAGCATTCAGTTTGAAAAGTAACTGACCTAATTCAACTTTGAGTTATAGCAAGAAAGTCTTGATATAATTTTAAATATGTTATATTCATTGGAGATACGTAATGCTCTCTAACCAACTTGGTAGATGAGTTGTCTAGGTAACTAACTGACCAGTTGTTTCGGGCTCTCCACGAACTAATATTTATAGCCTTGAATTATAATTATACATATAATATATATAAATATTGTTTAATAATATTTAACTACCGCCGAAAGTTAACAATATTAGATTTAATTTTATTAAACAATTTTCCATTACGATTCTTAAATCGGTTGTTCATTTTCTCAATCAATTTTATAGTAACAATAATTGTATAATTGTAAATTAAAATTCAATTAATACTTAAATAGTCAACTATGTAAGTAGTATGGGGCAAGAAGAAATTTAGCGTGTACATACGGAAGAAATCAATAACTAACATGAGTTTCCAAAAAAGTAACTTCAATTATTGTTGGCAACCTGGGCGTTCATCCTTAAAGGTTAGTAATTACTGTGTGACTTTATGGATAGAAAGAGTTTGAATGTAATTTGACAGCTAGAACTCGTGGAACTCAGTGACTTAGCGACTACATTATTACCAGTAGTCAGTAAACTATTAAGTAAGGACGCCTAAAAATAAAACGCAAATCTGTATTAAATTAATACTGCATTACTATTTTGTATTACTCAAAGTATTGGGCTCAAAATAAATCAGAAATTTTCGAAAGTTCTGAAGAACATTTTTATTTAGTATCTTTTTTAGTATTTTTACATGCGAAAAATACCAAAAAAAAAAAATACAAAAAATGCAGTACTTTTCAAGAAATAAATATAATAAAATAAAACTAAACAAGTAAGAATGCTATAGTCGAGTATACCCGACTACGAAACTCCCTGTACCCAGGTCTAAAACATTCAATCACATCTACGCCCACTTACACATACACACACACATACACATAGACGCACGCACACAGGCGGCAAAAGCGACAGCGCAAGCGAGTCATTTTAATTGGTGGCTGTGCTTCTCCTTCCCCCTCTCGCTGCATTACTGAATCTTCTTTCGTGAATAACTTCCGTGTTTATTATCCGATCGACTTGAAATTTGGACAGTAGATTAAGAGAGACTAAAGTATTGTACATGTCAAATCTTAAAGCTGTATCTTGAAAATTGTTACTGTAAAACGGTTTTAATCGATTTGCGGGGGAACGGGGGAGATATCTGAAATATGAAACAAACTTGATCTGCGTATGGTATACAGGAACCTACATTCCAAATTTGGTGTCGACGCGTTCATCCGGACAGACGGACAGACAGACGGACATGGCCAAATCGAAATCTCTTTTGACACTGATCAAGAATATATATACTTTATAGGGTCGGAGATGTTTCCTTCTGCCTGTTACATACTTTTGCACAAATCCAATACCCCCTTTTTACCCATTTTATGGGTACAGGGAGTAAAAATACCAAAAAATCCCAAGATCAGTATTTTTGACATTTACGAAAATACTGTCACTTTTTGGTATCTCGGTATTTTTTAAAAGTATTTTTAGTATTTTTTGACCTGCACTTAACATACCTATAAATCAAAACTTATCAAATCCAGCCAGCAATAAAATATTTAAGGCCTTATCAAATTAATTGTGGGCGTAATCTATTAAATTTAAAACTTTAATCTTTTGTAAATATCTGCCATAATTCAGAATCTAAGTTCGATAGACAGACAGACAGATGGATTGATGTCTGTGTTACATACATATTCATAGCTTTATAAAAAATGCATTTTATACAGCATGAAAGTTTTTAGATATATCAATATTGTATTTATGACATATTGTTGACTTTTCATGGCTTAACTATAAATCAGAACGTATTTAAATTGATTGAATTTAATTTTGTGGAACTTATTTATATTGATGCAATTTGTAAAGTTTTTTATACGTTAAACGCATGCATAAACAAATGCAGCTGTATGTGAATACATATCAATGTGACAGAAAGACGCATAATTAAAGTTTGCAGATATGCCAATAAAGTTGGCAAGAAGCCTACATGGAAGTTGGACGGCAGCCAGCTGATAGTACAAATAGCTTATGGGTGTAATGGTGAGATATGAGATAGACAACGGAAGCCATTAGTTATTATAAGTTGGACTGGCCAAAAGGTGACCACTTTATAGAATTTAAATTCAATTATAGAAGCAAACGAACAGCATGCCAGCTGGGAAATGGCACAACTGTGCGTATACGCTATAAAGTTGACAAATGACACTTTAGCATATATGCACCATGGATTTAAATTTTTAGTTTATCATTAAGCATTCCCCTTTGGGAAATCAGACCAAAAATGTTGCTTGATGGAAACTTGCACGCTCAAAGGCAGCGTTCACTGTCTGTTAGTTGCTTTGTGGTTAGTTGCTTGCTAATGAAAAAAACCCGACAACACAGTGATAATTTAAGAGCACACACATCCCCCAATGGGGCTTTAAGATAAGCCAAGAAACAATAACAAATGACTCCCCAGAGCAACCAGAACAGTGTGGTGTTTCCCTTTTCGTGCTCTTATGTCTCCGTATCCTTGCCCTTGTGTGTAGAGTCCTAGTCTTAGTCGGTCGCTTATGGGGAGCGCCATTTGCAATAATTTTTTAGTTAAATATTGTGGCCAAAAGCAATTTAGGCAACCGTCGAAATGGAATGCATGCCACTCGTATCTCTATCTTGAATCAACAAAACGACACCCAGCTCTATTATTAGTGAAAGCAAATATTAACGTAATCGTCCTTTTGATAAACGTGCAATACTTAATGATCCGGAAAGAAATACACTTACGGGAGCAACAACAATTTATTGATATATTTAAAACTTTTAACATTTAACGATTTAGGTACCTCGGGGATTGGAATTTTATGGGGCAATAATAATAATTGGTGGGTAGACATATTTACGATATATACAATCAATATTCTTTGATAACTTTAAAGCATAACATTTAGTTTATGCATGATTTAAGGCACGGCAAATTCAACTTACGAGGTCATTTCAACATAGAATCACTTCCCTCTTGCGAAACGTGAAACTACAAACAAAAAAGTTGAGGGCTCTTAAGAATAATAATATTGTACGTATACTTCATTCATAATAATTAAATTTTAGAAAATTTCCGTCTCGAAATTTTAGTTTTGATTGATTGCGGACATCAAAGCTTATATAAAAAACTATTTTAAAACTTGTTTTGAGGAAGTTAGTTCTAAACATTAAAGAAATTTAGACTTGTAATGTTTTAAACACCACCTAAAATACCTACTCCCATAACTTTGTCAAAACTTAACCGAACACTGCTCCAAGGATATATATCTGCGAGACGCCAACGATTCCAGTTCTTTCCTGTTTTGTTTTCTTAAGCTGAACCGAATCTTAAACCGGATCGGTTGATTTACTACCGTAGGGATCAATAGCTCAAAACCTACTTTAAGTACCAGCCTATTATTATATAAGTATGTTGATATATTAATCTTGCTTTGGGGCATAATAAGCACAGCAATATTCAGGCCATTTAATGCAATTTACTAAAACAAGAAACGCATTCCAAAAACTGGTATTTAGATTTACTGCCAATTATTTCATAAATTTAGCAGTACTCTTTTTTCTATTTTGATTTTTTCGCTTTGTGCGTGGCGGAAATAAATTAAGCCAGCTCATAAATTAAAGCAAAAAAATTGCTGTCCAGTCAACATTTGCGGTACTCACACCAAAACACAGTCGCGCATATTTATAACTTGGCCAAAAATTATTGTAGTGACTGCCCTCAGAAATAGCCAGACACTTGCCCTCAATTCCCCCCTTCGACCATCAACAGAAATTGTTAAGCATTTGCGTTTCGCCTTTTGCTTTGTTGGCCGATAAAGAAAATTATTGTCTAAAACTTGGCGCATATAGTCGAACCGGAAGTGCTTGGGCCATAAAAACTAGCGGGCGGCTTTGCAAGTGTATGTGTGTGTGTGTGTGAGTATAAGTCGCCAGCAGGACGACGTTCAATGGCGTTTTATTGTTGAGCATTTCGCACAGTTGTACGACTACAATCGTATATGAATCTACCCACTCCCCAACAATGGCCTCCATTGTGGAGTCTCAACTATTTTGGCAGTTTGTTAGTTTCGCTGGCCGACAATGAAGTCAGTTTTTAGACGCTTAGCCAGTGCCAAACAATTGCGACTCGTTCATTGTGGGAGTTACTAAAAACTTTACGTTACGGAAATGCAGCGCCAAGTTTTTGGCTTCTTACGTTTTTGCATATTTCTGCTCCAATGCGGCCCAAAATGTTTTTTGCTTTAATTTCTTGCTGCTGATAGCAGTTTTGGTAAAAATTAAAGAAAACAATTGCTTGCATAAACTTTTTGATTGGGCTGCGCAGCCAAGTGGCGCTGTTCGTATAAACCCTAAATTAAACTTCAATCCGATACACTTGCATGTAACAAGCTTCCGGTCTTGTTACTGCCTGACAGCACACGCACACACTTGTCCAGCTCTTCCATCTTTTCCTAATGACTTTGACATTTCTAGCTCCCCGGCTGTTAAGGACTGTGTGTTTGAGTTTATGTTGCTGCTGGAACGTACCATGGAATCCGAGACTTGGTCCTCAATTGGCTCAAGTGGCTGCTCTTGATGTGCATGCGGTTTTCAGCTAGTAACGGATAAATATAGATTTAAGTGCACAAAATACTCGTACGTATTCGTGCAGCTCACTTGGGACATTTTCAAGCAATTTGCTATTCGATTTTGTAGCTGGGGCAAATTCATTGAACTGAGAAGATAACTCTATTATATTTATTCTGAATTATGAATATGTTTGGTAAATTTATAACTAAATTGAATTTCTTTGCAAATTCTGACCTTATATAGTAATATACTTGGATTAAATAAATTTCAAACATTCGTTAATACTCAACATATATTCTTACTTTTGGCATTTATGTATTTTATGTATGTTGAACAGCAATAGCAAGCAAACCAAATAAAAACTGTGCGAAAACTTTTTCAACTAAAAATAAAAGCGCAACAAAAACGAGGACAACAGCAACAGTCGCAATAAAAAGGAAACATTCAAGGCACAACTCATGCAAAAGTATGTACGTATTCGCTGCGCGAAAAAGTATGCTATATTTTTTGTACTATATCGCCCAATGACTGTCGACTGCTCGACTGGCGGTCTCTTGGCTGCTGTTGGAGGCTTGGAGGCTCAGTGCCGCTTACTTGGCCAGTCCTGGCACAGTAATTAATGCTTGTAAGTGCCACTCGTCTCTGTGTGTGTAGGCTACGCAGCGTTGCCACATTTTCAGTTTTTGCGCTCTCAACTTTCGGGGGAGCCTGTTAATTACATGTTTTCAACATATGTTCGCTTCTATGTATTTGTGAATTCTCCACCGCCCACGGCTTCCTATTGCAAATGTGCTGCAATTTAAAAGTGTTAACAAATCTTTACGTCAAGGCCTTGCCAGCTGAAATGATACTTTCTTACTTTCAATCATTTTCTGGCGTAACACATGGCGCATACGTATAGCCGCTGCAAACTTTGCAGAACTTTGCATGCATCAGCTGGTCATAAGAACAGCGATAAAAGACCATAACAAATTGTAAATTACATAGTAATGTTTACATTTTATAGACACATCTGCGTAATATGTGTGTCATATTTGTTGTTCTTCTTAACTAAGTTGACCAATAATGCGACAATATCCTGAAAACCAATGTGCCATTAAATGTTATGGCTTAACTAGAAAACACGATACCTAGGTATTGGGTATCATAATATACTACACATTTAAGCAACTTCAATTATCAGGACAGCCATTATCTTAAGATGTTTTAAGATTACAGGACATTGCAGATATTGAGCAGAACTAATCGCTGACTGATTATGCGTATAAATCAGGGGCCATAACGGTTATAATTTTTAAAATAAGAATTATAGTTACTTTTCAATTTTTGTATAAAATCAGTTTTGTTTATCCCGTGTCCAGGATACTGCATAGCGAAAATGTATATGTAACATTTTTCCATTCATCTAGATAATTTTTGTCGGGTTTGATTTTTTTAAACTCATAACACTTATTTGCGATCCCTGGTATAAATAGAATATTTTTACTCCCTGTACCCATAAAATGGGTACTAAATCTGTGCAAATGTATGTAACAGGCAGAAGGAGACATCTCCGACCCTATAAAGTATATATATTCTTGATCAGTATCAAAAGAGATTTCGATTTGGCCATATCCGTCTGTCTGTCCGTCTGTCTGTCCGTCTGTATGAACGCGTCGATCTCAGCAACTATAAGAGCTATAGACACCAAATTTGGAATGTAGGTACCTGTATAGCATACGCAGATCAAGTTTGTTTCATATTTCAGATATCTCCCCCGTTCCCCCGCAAATCGATAAAAACCGTTTTACAGGAACAATTTTCAAGATATAGCTTTTAGATTTAGCATGTACAATACTTTAGTCTCTCTTAATCTACTGTACAAATTTCAAGTCGATCGGACCACCAATTAAAATGCCTCGCTTGCGCTGTCGCTTTTGCCGCCTGTGTGCGTGCGTCTTTGTGTATGTGTGTGTGCATGTGTAAGTGGACGTAGATGTGATTGAATGTTTTAGACCTGGGTACAGGGAGTTTCGTAGTCGGGTATACTCGACTATAGCATTCTTACTTGTTATGTTTAACAAATTTGTATTAATATGGAATCTAGTTTTAGGCGATTTACAATATTTGCTGATGATACATACAAGTGTTATTAAATGTATACCAATAAAAATACATTTTTCTGCTTTACACATCATGTCCTTGGAGCGTTATGTATGCTCAACTTGTTTACTTTCGTTAATTGACTTCCAATATCCACAATTGCTCTAAAGACGCAATACAAAGCGCTTTGCAAAAATGTGTACAAAGTATACGAGTATCTTTGTATGTAATTGCCTGTGTACTTTGATATCCTAAGCCTAACACCTAAAGTGATTAGGCAATTTGTAAACCGGCTGAATCATTTTACGCCTTCTTATTGCCATTATTCGCTTGCGTGTTTGAACGCTTAGGTAACTGAAATTTGACCAGGCAATTAAAGGTCACAACACCTGCCCATCTTAAGTTGTGAGTTTAATTCTCCAATGCAAAAACATCAGGGCAATGTTTAGTCACATTCAAATGCCACTTAATTGATCGAATATACAATCGTTTCAAATATTTTGTGTGTTATTTATATTTATATTTTTACTATATTCAAAGCGTTCGTAATGCTAAAACAAACTATCGAAACTATTGTATATCAAATGCAAAGGTTTTCCTTATAAATAGTACTGCACCGAGCACAATTGACTATCATATTTAAAGATTGTTTGACTACATCAAAAGGTCTTCGATAGTATGCTTTTGTATACAAATTTGGTTGTTGTATTTACAGGACTTAAAATGATTGAAACTAAGGTTAATTTTAAATCTCACAGGTTCAAGTGCGTTCTATATTTTATCGACAATTTTAGCTGGGTTATTTTAAAGTTAGTTCGAAAAATCCGTGGACTTTCCAGAAATAGCTATGGACTATTCGATTTTGCAATAAAGCATCATCAAATTATACAACAATAGAGTGCTATTTTGCAAAACACTTTGCTGAAACAATCTGAAACACTCGAAGCTTGTAGAACACGTCGATATAGATTTGGCTTAGTAATTGGATTGTAGAATACAAAGGATAATTTGTTTATAGTTTTGATTAAATTCATGTTCCATTGATTGACACTCTGCCCGCAGCCTTTATAAGTTGCCAACGCGTTGAGTTGAGTTGAATTCAGTTCAGTTTATTTTTAACATTTTCTATTTACGGTGATTTTTTTGTTGGGCGTCCGCCCACTTTGCACAACAGCAGCCACTTTTATGTAGGCGTAGGCGTTGTGTATAGTACAATATATATACGTATGTATGTGTGTGTGTGTGTGTGTGTGTGTGTGTGTGTGTGTGTGTGTGTGTGTGTGTGTATGTGTGTGTATGTGTGTGTATCTGTGTTCGTGTGCATGTGCATGTGTGTATACGTGTATGTGAGTGAAACTAGAGCGCACCTTGATGCTATTTTTAAACGCCACAGAAAACAACAATTGTCGCTGAGTTTTGCGCTAAGTGTTTTTTCCCCTGTTGTCACCGCATCCTTTGTGCAGCTTCCTAGGCCAAGTTCGGCTTGTTGTTATTGTTGTTGCCGTTGGTTGCCAACACTTAAATTATAGCTGGGCGAATAACGTTGAGCACTATATAAATATATACATGACACGGAACGTTTAACTCTCATATTACTTAATGAATTGCAATGCAGCTGAAGGGTCCTCAAAACAGAAGTGTGTGGGGTGGATGCATGTTAGGGATAACAAACAGTATAGGTATTTTTTCTATTATTTCATAAAATATATGAAAGGAATGATAATAAATGATTCAATTCTATTTATATTTGAATAAACAGTGCTGCTTTTAATTAGTAATATGTATTTGGATAATTAACGAACAATTTTAATTACGAAAAACATCAAAAAGTTAATTAGGTACGATTGGATTAAAGTTCCATATTATTTCCCTTAATAATTACCTTTCCATATGAATGGTAGACTCAATTGAAAAATGCGTTCCAATAATGTCACTTATCACAAAATATATCGATGTATAATGTATGTAGTTTCTAGTTTGAGGATGCGGTTACAAGTCTCATGGGAACAATGGATGCAAGGTGAATATTTGTATAACAAATATGTAATGATCTTTCTGTATCTTCTGATCGTGTAGGAATAAAGAGTTCTCTACTAATGTTATATATATTTCAGTTCCCATCCGGCATACATAAAGTAGCATATTCCTTAAGAATCTATCATTGTTTGCCTATTTGTCCTATTTGTGAGTACATCGTTATATAGTATCTGAATAACAACTAAAAATTACTCTTAAAATTGAAAATCTATACAAACTATTTGGTTTCCATGTCTATGTATTTGTTATCTATAGGGTAACATAAAATAGCAGAGAATCAGAGAATTATGGTATTAATAAAACACTTATATATGACAAAGTTCTATTTAGGGTTGCATGACATTACAACTAGTACTATAACAAGTTTGTATAATATCAAAGAATCAGATGAGTTATTATGGTATAGCTAAAAAATGCTAAAAATGTTTTTTTTTTCTTCACATTATTACTCCCTGTACCCATAAAATGGTTAAAAAGGGGGTACTAAATCTGTGCAAATGTATGTAACAGGCAGAAGGAGACATCTCCGCCCTATAAAGTATATATATTCTTGATCAGTATCAAAAGAGATTTCGATTTGGCCATGTCCGTCTGTCTGTCCGTCCGTATGTATGAACGCAAGGATCTCAGCAACTATAAGAGCTAGAGACACCAAATTTGGAATGTAGTTCGTGTATAGCGGGAGCAGGTCAAGTTTATTTTAGATTTGAGATATCTCCCCCCGTTCCCCCACTATTCGATAAAAACCGTTTTACAGTAACAATTTTCAAGATATAGATTTGGGATTTGGCATGTACTTTAGTCACTCTTAATCTACTGTCCAAATTTCAAGTCGATCGGATAACAAACACGGAAGTTATTCACAAAGGAAGATTCAGTGCTGGAGCGCGGGGGAAGAAGCAGCACAGTTACCACTTAAAATGCCTCGCTTGCGCTGCGCTCGAGCTGTCGCTCGTGTGTGTGCGTCTTTTGTGTATGTATGTGTGTGTATGTGTATGTGTAAGCGTACGTAGATGTGATCGGAAATTTTTGACCTGGGTACAGGGAGTCTTGTAGTCGGGTATACTCGACTATAGCATTCTTACTTGTTTTTATGTAGGAAATTATTGGTTTCCATGCTCAGAATATTCTCTATAAAGTACAATAATACTGGTACTGTACAAACATTCCCAATTTATAAAATACCATAGAATCAGAAAATGCTCTTATGTTATTGCTGACAACTTTGTAAGTGAATTTTTGTACATGCTATCTCCGTTTTCCATTCGTAGACAAACTTTCAACGCGCACTGTACGCGGCAGGTGCTTTGTGTTCATTTAAGTGGGGTGTGGGTGTGATTGTGAGTTCGGCGCCTAGTTAAATAAATCGCATGCGATTAAAAATTTATACAAATATGTAGCTTTAGATGCGTGAGTTTTGCTTTTGTGTTGTGTGTGTTTTTTTTCTGTTGCTGTTTTAGCTTCAAGTTCTATTTCATTTTCTCAGGTTCTTTTTAGACCGTTGCTTTTGTTTTTTTTTTATGGCGCCTGGCGTCGGATAAATGAGTTGTTGTTTATAGTTTGTTCCTATGTGTGTGTGTGCGCGTATTTGTGTGAGTGTGTGTATAGGTGATAAATTTGCATTTGTACCGTTACGCTTTTGTTTACTTTGTAGGTTAGTTTGTTTGGCTTTCCACTGCTATGTATATATTTACCTTCGATGCCTTTGACGGCGTTCACGACGAGGACGAGGGCGAGGACGAGGACGAAGGCGATGACTACGGACGAGTTAACCTCAAAGCATGCCAGCAGCTCCGACACTCCGAGCCAGGACCTCTTGACTTGCTGCCACACTCGACGCACTTGACTTGGAGCCTAGCTGCTCCTGTTCCTGTTCTGGCTTTTGCGTGTCTCGCTTTAATTTGGTAATGACTTTGGCTTATTAATTTATTTGCATAGTTGCGCACATTTTCGTTACATTTTCGGTTATTTTTTATATGTACATATATATATTTTTTTTTGCCAACTTGTCACTCACTTCACATTACTTTCAATCCGCACGCACACACATTGTAAGTTTTTGTTAGTACTTCTTCCTGTTGTTGTTGTTGTTGTTGTTGCTTCAATTCGCTTGCAAACGGAGCGACAAAGCTAAAAGCCAAGCAAGCAGCCTGCACAAGTAAAAAAAAACTGTATCTTTTAGATCCGGGCATATCCTTTATCTCGGACACAGCAACAGCGCTGCCGACAGCGGCAGCGGCAGCAGCTGCGACGCCAGCAGAGCAGCACCAGCATTAGCAGCTGCGGTCGTGGCACCGCCAGCAGCTGTAGCTAGAAAAAATTTTCGTCTACGCTGCTACGCGAAAATTGAACGCCCGTTTATAACAAATTTTACAAAATGGAAAACTAACAACCACATCAACAACAGCAATAAGAACAATCAACAATGGGCGACAACGGCAATAAAAGCAGCAGCAGCATACCATAAATAAAAACTAAGAACAAACCGCGCAGCGTTGCCGCCAAGCAGCCCAGTTTCCGTTACCGTTAGAAATGAGCGTTGCCGCTAACGCTACCCAGGAACCTTTCGACGCGCACACGCGAGTGTCCTATACACAACTGATTACAGTATATTCCTTGCAGCGGCGTCGAACGCCGACTGCGGCTCGAACGACGACGCTGGCGTCGCTAGGACTCCCGATTCGATTCGCTTCGTTGTCGTGTTGACGCGACGCGTTGCGTCGGCAGAACTACGACGATGGCGGGCAGGTTCCGTTGCCGAAATTTGACTAAGCACAGCTTTGGCTTTTCCTGACGCCTGCCAGCTGAGACTGCGACAGAGGCTGAAACGGCAGCAGCGGCAGCTTCACATTATTGTGCTCTCGCCGCAGCTCTAGCGGCGGGGGCTTCTTGCGGCGAGAGCAAACGACTGAGAGAGCTAAAGAGACAATAGAGAGAGTGAGCAAGAGAGAGAGGCGGATAGCAGCACGCTAGAGAGTGGTACTGCTGGGGTGTCAGCCCGCGCTTACAGTGGGACTCCTGGAAATAACTGATTAAATAATAATAAAAAGTGTCGGATTGATCTAAGTCAAAATCAAATCTAGGTATAGCTGCACTTCCCTTTTCTCATAAAAAATACATCATTGTTTGAAGCTTTTTAGTTTTAAATCAATAGCAAAAACAAGCCTGAATATTATTTAAAAACAAATATGTTAGGAATAATTGGACGAATGTTTTACATTGCTTAATTATTGAATCAAATATTATATGTATGTCTTGTTTGAGAATCAAGCGTATATATTCAAAATGTATGTTTAAACTATGTGTGTATATTGCTAATTTATTCCATTTTTCCCACTGTGCTCCCGTTCACCCAGCTTAAAGGTACCCACTTCCAAGCCACCCCCACCGTGCCCAACTCATCACAGATTGCGAGTCCCACAGTCTGGCAGCACCCAAAGGGAAAGCTATGTGCCTTGGTTCTTGCTCAACTCAATCTCATCTCGTCTCGACTCTGGGTCTGTTTCTGGTCTCACCTTTGCTGTCTCGGGCATATGTTGTGCCCATGATGCGCTGCTGTCGTCGCAGTCGACGTCACTGTTAACTTTCACTGTTAGCCGACATCGATGTCCTTTCTTAGTGCCTGCGAAATTACACCCAAGAGCTTAGGCTGAGCAGCCGCTATATGCCGCCGCCCCCGCAGCAACGGATTGTTGAGCATTGAGCATTGCCACACTTTTCACCAACAACAGAGAACATTTTACAGCCAAATGACAACTGCCTTATATGTGTGTGTGTGTGTGTGTGTGTGTGTGTAATTCTAGTTCTTTACATTCTCATTTTTCAAGCTCGAAAATGGGCAACTTGTGGGTTGGCCATGAGGCCGCCTGATGGGCTCTGGCCATTCAAAAGGTGGCAGAATGTCAGGAAGCAGTCTGGCCAAGCACTTGGCGCACGCTTGCGCGGCTTTCAAATTTAGCGTATTAACTCATTAAATGTTCAAAAGCTCAGCGGAAAATGTACACACATCTGCTAAGAGAGTGGGGGTGTGTATGGGTGTGAAATATGCACATGTGTCGCCTATGTGGCTGGCTGGGCACTGCGGCTGGCACTTTTCACACTCAGAACGCTGGGGTCACTGGGGTTTTTCCTTGTACTCGACTACTCGCCGCTTTATGCAATTTAAATTAATTTCTGTAATTATTTTAGTGACCGACTTAAATGGCTTTATTTAATATACAAGTGCCTACGCTCAGCTTGAGTCCTTTTGTGTGCATGTGTGTGTGTGTGTGTGTGTGGGTCAACTTGTTGGTATTACGCATACGTCGTGTTGCATTCGCTTTAATTATTTATATAAAAAGGTGGCTTGGCCGACAAAATTGACAGCTGCGTGCCGCAAATAATTACAGTGTGATTATAATGACCATGAAACCTCGTTTATAACCTCATGCCAGCCCCAGTCCTGTTCCACTCCCGTTGCAATGTGTTGCATGCCGTGGCAGACTCTGTGGCACCAACTGTGGCGTCGGCGTACACGTCGCCAATTTGCAGTCACATTACGTATACGACGTGATGTGTGGCGAGACGGCAACTTTTGAAACGTCTTGTTACACACGAAACTAAAGCAAATCATTCGCAACTTTCTTGCCAAAGTTGTAAAGTCAGAATAACAGTAACAATAATAAACAAGTAAGAATGTTGTAGTTGGAAGCTCCCGACTAATATATACGCTGCTCCCACACAACTCGGGGGGGAAGTAAGTATGTGACTCAAGCTTTCAAATTTTGGGAGACAATGGGCTTTGTCGATTTGCGGAAGTGGAAATATTCATTACACTTGGTACATTCTTAGTTGCTCTAGCTCGTACGAACCGACGGACAGTGCACCAACATAATATTCTCTTTTTCGAACAGAGTATAAAAATGTTAACTGCTGAGTAAAACAAATTGTGTGCTAAATAACTTGTGGCAACGGCAGTTTGTTGAGTTGCATGCGGCATTTCATCACACGATTTTGGGGATAGATAATAATATAATGGTATTGCAGTTGCCTGAGCTGGTTGAAAGATTTTTGAACATCTAGATTAATTCATTTATATTATGTATTGACACATATACATATATGTATGTACATAGTGTGCACTACATAGGCGATCCTTTCAAGCCACTGTAAAATATAAACTGTATAAATTAATGTAGAGTGGGTACATAAGCCCACTTAGTATACATAAATGTGGCCTGAGCCTTAAAAACATTCGAAGTTGCCTAAGCAAAATGGCAAATAAAGTAATCATTACAAAATATTGTGAAATTCTCAAACTGATTAATTAGAAAAGGCCAACTTAGCATCAAAACATTAAGATCGAAATAGTTTATTCCTTCGTTAGGTAGGCCAAAGTTTCCCAACGGAACCGGTTCAGTCTTAATAGATTTTAGTTTTGAACAAAAATTGTTATATAAACATGAACATCAACAGGAACTGATATTTGGCAGATCTGAGCTAATATCCTATTTCTAAATACAGCCGTGTCTGGATATAGTGAACTAATTATTGCCTGTTCACATTATTGATTTTGTTCACTATATCAAGGTTAAAATTTTTGCTCAAAAACTCGTTTTACTTGCTCAAAATACACTTCGTGTATATGTAGGTATATAAATTAGTAGGAAAACAAAAATGTATGCTTATTGAAAGAAATGGCGAACAGACGTTGGATGCTTGTGTTCACAAAGTGCCTTGAATTTTTAAATTTGGGTGTTCACTATATAGGGTGTTCACTATACCCAGACACGACTTTAAACCGTAAAAGATAGCGCGATTTTAAACAATTTTAAGATACACAAATTTTGGAACACAATTTACTCTAACACCCTTTGAAAAATATGAAATTGAACTAACCCATGCTACTT
The DNA here is from genome assembly GCA_035043065.1 of Hirtodrosophila confusa. Taxonomy (NCBI): domain Eukaryota; kingdom Metazoa; phylum Arthropoda; class Insecta; order Diptera; family Drosophilidae; genus Hirtodrosophila; species Hirtodrosophila confusa. Next base: position 798,342 of record JAWNNI010000064.1, read on the forward strand.
AGAGCAGCCAACGTACGCTCGTACTATGTATGTTACCAGATTCTTAGGAGCTTGGGGTCTTCACGGCTATTGGTTAATGAGCTAACTGGTTAACGATAGAAACAATGTTATCTGCAAATCCTAAATAACTACGTGGGCAAAGCTAAACCACAAATCATTAATGTAGGTCCTTAACGAGCAAAATGGGTATTTGGGTTTGGCAACTATTGTACATAAATATAATGGTAGGTTACCATCTGGTTGCAAAAGTTCGCAATATATAGAGAATATATTTTTAGGAAAACTTTTTAATTTTGTTTTACAGCTCATAAACTGCACAATAAAAAATTGGACACATATAAAATACAATAAATAAATATGTAGTGGCAATATGGATATCTATCTAGTTTTGAATTTTGATGTTTCTATAGTTCGTTTATGTGATTCTTAATAAAAATTATGAAAATGACGAAATGCACAATATGTAGGAAGGAGACGTGAATTCCAAGTACAAATATAATAACACTCGAGGGCGGCGCTGTGATTTGCGGGTGCATCACAGTCTCTAATCCGCCTTAGAATCAATCAACGCAGGCACTTCGGTTTGGTCAATAGGAGCTGTCTCAGCAGCATCCACAATTTCCAGAGATTCTGGCACATTATCATCAGTCTGCTCCTTGCCATTGCAGGCATCACCAGCTGCCTCCAGCTGCTCAACATTCTTGTCTGCGTCTGTCTTCGAGTCTGCCTTTATTGTGACGGTGTCAGCATCAGTTTCTGTTGCAGCCGCATCAGTTTCTGTTGCAGCCGCTGCAGCTGCCGCTGCTGCAGCCTTTGCCTTTGACTTGGCCTTCTTTTTGTTGTTCTTTTTGGCATTATTTGCCCTCTGCTGCTCTTCGGCAACCTTGCATTTGAGTGTCTCGCCGGCGGAATTTCTGGCATCACTTGTAGTTAGCATCTTCATTTGGTATTGCAGACTGGCCAGGGTTTGCTTAAGCTCAGCACAATTGCGCGTCATTAGCTCCATTTTGGCGTTGTCCGCATTAGCGGGCGCCGTCTTGATGGGCTCCGGCTCTGGCGGTAGCTGTGGCATGGCCGGAATATCAATGTTATTCTCACGCAAAGTTTTGTGTAAGGTGGTGCGCTCCAGTTGAAGTGCGCGCAGTAGCTTCTGCAGCTGCTCCACTTGCTTTTGTAGACGTTCCGATTGTTGATCGCGCTGCTGCTTATCAGTGGCCAGTTCAATAACCATGCCATTTGCCTTCTCGTACTTCTGGCGCCAGCCCAGGGCTTCCTTCTCGATTTTCTTGGTATGCTTGGACATTTTTTCCAGCTCGACCTTGTAGTTGGCAAAGACTTCGTTGGATTTTTGTAGCGATTGCTGAAATTCATCATATTTGGCGGTGTAGATGTTCAGCTGCTGCTTGAGCTGTTGCTCCCGCTCCGTAAGATCCTTAATAGCTCGTTGCGCTTGTAGATATTTCTCTAAGCCGATTTGGTTTTCTCTGTGGGGTATCATAAACATTGTAGTTTGTTAGTGGGAGTAATCGAGTTTTGCAATTTAATAATCTATATTTCTAATGAACGAATTGATCTTCACTTCAGTCCATTAACGTTCAATTGATTCAATTTTCTACAAGTCCTACAATCGATATTATGTCCACCATTGTTCATATTTAACTAGTACAACATTAACACAAATCTTTCAAATTTCTTTCTATATACAGTTCATATATCGAGTTTTGTATCCTTGATAAAGATATAATAACTTCATCAGTTTTGTAGATACAAATTAAGCCGCTCTCCAACGATCACAATTGTGCGTTCAATTTTCATTCGAAAGACAATTTATATCAAGACAACAAAGGATTCAATCCTTTCAATGAACTATTTTGGTATTCAAATCAATTGAACAACAATGTGACCCAAATAACTTGGTTCATTCGATCAGTACGGTGACTGGTTCAATCGAAAGAGCTCTGAACTATTCGATACAACTCTGGTAAATGGGAGAAATAAGGAGATACGCACTTTGTAAGAATCTCCTTTTCCATGGCCGCCTCAACCTGGGCCTTGCTGAGCTTCGCCTGATGCAACTGCGATTCAAGCTGCACCTGCTCGTTCAGTTTCTCCAGGTGCGTCTCGCGCGCCTGATATTGCTCTGCCAGCAGTTTTAACCTAAAAAAAACAATACACATACGATATAGCGAACATATGGTGTGTTGATTTCAATGTCTTTGTGTGGCAGCCAGGCACAAGGCATGCAGTGTTGCGTCTATAAATAGACTGCGCACGCCGGTGTGTCTGTCTGATTTTGTCTGTTGATGGCGGCCCCTCTTACTTTTTGGTCATTTCGATGTTGTAATCACGCAATTTGATGTTCTCCTCATTATTTTTGGATAGAGACTTTTGCACATCGTTCAGCGAGTTTTGAAACTTGATTTGGCTCTCCTTGCGTCTCTCCTCCTCCACCTTGATCTGCAGCATGCTCTCATTCTTCACAGATTTCAGTATACGCTGCTGCTCCCGGCACACCTCCTGCAGCTTGTCCCGCATCAGCACACTCTTGTTTAGCTCGCGCTGCACCACCTCTTTTTCGCGCTGCTGGCCCTCCATGTGCCGCTGCAGTGCACGCATCTCAGAGGTCAGACGGCTCACGTTTTTCTCGCTATCCACATGCCGCTGCAGCAGAACCTTGAATTTGTCCTCATAAGTGGTGCATTCATCCAAGGATTTAAGCACCTGGCAACGAACCGCATTTTATTATTTCGATTGTCTTTGCTAGAAGCTAATATAACAACTTACCACATCCTCCAGCTTTTGCTCGCGCTGCTTTTCATCGCGAGCTACCCGCTTGGCTTTGCTCGACTTTTCCATGTTTGATCGTTTCTTAAAATGTTTGTATGCTTACTGTTCGCTTAAAATTTTACTATAAAATAAAATATAAAAGTCAAGTCGATCGGATCATAAACATCGTTCATTCGAGTCAAGTGAACCCCGAAGTCGTTCACAACAAAAAACAGTTCGCATGCCGGAACCAGCCCGCGGCCTGTCGATTCAAAAATATTGGACCATGCCCAACGGGAAAATAAGATTTTGCTCGGACGCCAGTGTAAACCAACTATGACGCACGTCAAGAAATTTACATTTTTGGCGGCAGAGCGACGACGCAGGCTTACATTTCCCTAACATTGCCCAATTCGCTTAGTTTTCGATGTGGGGGCGACGGCGAACCCCCATCGCATAAAACTTTTATTTTCCATACTAAATAAAATACGGAGATTATTTATAATTCTTAAATATTAGATAAAAACTGTCTTGATATTAATTCAAAATCAAATGACTAAAAATTAAAGTTTTGTTAATTTGGGGATGAAAATTAAGTACCGAAAACGGTAATTGAACTTGTAAGTGAAATTGTTTAAAATAATGCTGTCGGCCCCAAAACCCCAAAACAAACCGGATCATTCAGATTTAGTTCAAAGGAACTAATTCTCATAATGAACGAATTGAACTATGTAAAATCGAGTTCATTTCAACAGAGAGGATATGTTAAATAACATAGCACTGTTTAACAGAACGATTTAAATGACTCAAATGAAAGATTAGTTCGTTCAGTGAAAATTAACTACTGAACTAAATCAGTGAATTCAAGAAAGTGCAACTCTTATCCTACAGCTACAGCTACAACAGTTTTCGGAACTGTTTTTAACAGCAAGTACTATCTAGGAAAAATTGGTTATAATTGGTTTTAATTTATGACGCACAAAATAAGTTTCTGCTGCCATGTTCGTGACTTCAAAGCTGATACAATCCAGGTAATTATATCCGTTAGCATGTATAAAGAAATTATTTTGTAACGATTTTTTGTTTTTTTTTCTGTTAAGTTGTGGAGTCTCTATACTCTGTAAGAAATTCTCAAAGTATCGATAGATATTTTGCCTGGCGAAATCGATAGATAAGTGCTTGGCAGCTCGAAATCTATATTCGATATATTCGATAAGCAGGTTAATTTTGTGTGTATGCGTATGTGTGACTTCGTCATATGACATTTTTCACGTCGTTTGTATTAAGTCCGTTGTCGTCGCCGTCGTCACTTGCTTTTTTCAACTTGCATTGATATCACGGCCGAAGCGAGCAAAAAACATTAAGTTTTCAAGTACCTTAAAATGGCCAGCCAAACGCAGGGAATTCAGCAATTGCTTGCTGCTGAAAAGAAGGCAGCAGAAAAGGTCGCCGAGGCCAGAAAACGTAAGCAAAAACACAATTTCCACCCTTCCCCCAATCGACTTTTTCACTATCGACGTTACGCGCGTTGAGCAGTCACATGATTCGTGTGTGCTCCAGTAAATATTGATATAAACGAAGAAAGTTTGCTTCAATTGCAGGCAAGGCAAGGAGATTGAAGCAAGCCAAGGATGAGGCAACTGAGGAGATTGAGAAATTCCGTCAGGAGCGTGAACGCTCCTTCAAAGAGTTCGAGGCCAAGGTTAGTACCATAATCATAATCAATTTTGATTATTAAGTTGTTAAGTTATTTATCATGCACTTCTCGCCCCTCCCCCTAATCATCCCAATAGCACATGGGCAGCCGCGAGGGAGTTGCAGCGAAAATCGATGCCGATACTCGTGTGAAACTTTCTGATATGGACGGCGCCATCAGGACACGTAAAGAACCCGTCATACAGGAGATTTTGCAATTCGTTTATAATATCTCGCCCGAGGTGCACAAGAACTATAACAGGAAGTAAAGTGTGGGAGGGGGCGTTGGCGACGACGTTGTCCACATCCAAGATATGCTCGTTTCTATTGTAAATTCGATGTCCAAGTTCAACTCTTAAATGCATAATTTAGCCCCTTAATAATAGTGCATACTATATTAAACAAAGCTGTATTATTATTCCATATACATATTAAAAATTTGTTGTTTCACCTAGAAAAAAACCTCGGTGCAGTTAAAACCCCATTTTGTGTTAGTTACTGGCTATTATTGCTATCGCAATTGTTAACTAATGTATATTATTTTGTTTTATGTTTTGCTCCGTATTAATAAAAGTTGTATTCATTAGAAAAGATGTTTTTATTACTATTTGCCTTTGCAGAAAAAATCTTACGTTTTAATGCTTGCGCGTATAATCGAGGGAACGTTCAGACATGCATGACACGATTGTCGTAACCATTGTTAATGTTAAGCTCCATAGTGTACCATATTTAAACTTACCAAGCTCACTGATGTTAGAGTAGGTTAGAGTCGTAACCTAATTCGTTTTAAAATTCTACGATTTTATGTCACTTAAAAAAATTATTTGGTACCAAAGTTAAAGTTTTCGATTAAAAACAACCAACATTTATTTATTCAATTTTAAACAAGAATTAATTTGTATACAGTTCCTACAATTCACCGAACTACGTAAGTTAGAAAACTGAGGGAACTCAAAAATAACGATTTACTTAGGATTATTCCCGTTCATTAGGAATCGAATTTTTTGACTGAAAACTTTTGCTTGCCTGCCTATTAAAAATATTTCGGAGATGTAAAAACGGTTGCTAACTAATTTGAAAATGGGAGCGCAATATCGTTGTACATACAAATGTTGTAGATAGTTCGATATGAAACAGATTTAATTTTTATTAAATTGCTTATTTAGCTTGCAGTTGAATAATGTACCGGTTTTGGTACAATTGTACCTCGTCTCGTCATATCTGACGTCCGACTGGTGGTATTTTGATAGCGGTATTTTTTAGTGCTTAGTATTTGTCTTTTGTAGTTGTGGCCACACTGCCATCGTTAGTGTTTATTTTTATTCTGCTCAACCAGGTGCTGTTCTGCTTGCCGCGGACTTTGATGCCGTTATTTCCGGCGCAAACTGTGCAAGGAATGCAATTGTATAACAAAAAGTGCAATGTTAAATAATTAGTGATTACACCTAACTATCTGTGATGTGCTCTAGTGCACATTTAAGTTGACCTTGCGCTGATAAATTTGGCCAACTTGACCCCAAAATTCTGCTCATCTCACGCACACAAATACAAATGTCATGTGAAAGTAAACAAGTTGGACGAGAAATTAGCACACTGTAGCCAAAACCTACCACGTCCAAAGCAATATGCTAAATTTAGATAATACCGATGCCGATGGCGATGCTGATGAGCTGGAAACGCCACTAACGTCGCAGACGCCCTCTCTGCCGGCGGAGGAGTCCGCCCGGTTGCTGGCTGAGGAGAGCAAGAAACCAGCTGTTAAAATTGAACCACCTTACTCGGCTCCATTAGCGCCCTACGACATGGAGCTAGTGAAGCGAGTTGCCGTCAAAGGCAAGCTAGTGGCCAGCGACAGCATATGGGGTGGCAAGGGGAAGCGCAGCATTGACGGGGAAGCGACAACGCGCTTTGTGGGCCTGGAGAGGAGCGGAGATACCGGAAAGGCCACAGAGTCATCGAGTGAATCACTCAGCTTGCACGAGAAGCGCGCGAGATACGCCGAGAGGTAAGCCACGGAACATACTATCAAAGCCCCGTATAGAGGAAAACCTCATTAACTTAATTACCTTTCGTTTATTCGGATCTTTTGTTGCTTTCGTATTGTCGCGTTCGTCGTTTAGATTTATACAGGGTGCTTAATAGTCTATTTTTCACAATAAACCTGTCACACATTCCTTTGTATATAGAGGAAGAACATTGGGAATGAGCCTGGGAGTTTTACAGGCCAAATATTTTGATTTTTGGCGTTAATGATATTTCAAGAATTTTTATTTCTAAAATGTAGAAGAGCAAGTTATAAAGTAAAAAACCAAAATGAAAATAATTCAAGTTCCTAAGTAATCTACAGGAAATACTTAGACGATAAAATTAAACCGTATTTGTACCGATTTCGGTTTTGTCTTATTAAAAAAATATGGGAAGTTAAAGTTTTAGAATTTCTGGTATACAAATTCTAATTTTTGCAATCGATTGTAAAATTTCGTGAATTTAAATTGTTTGACATTATTTTGAAATTTAACAAATGGTAAGAGTTAAAAAATCGGTAAAAGTTTACTTACGTGTATAAATGAACGATATTTATATGCTTAGCATATTGGAAGTAAGAATATAGAAACTATTTTAAAAGCACTTAAATTTTGGCAGGCTCCCTGTTAATTATTTTGTTCCTATCAAACATCTGTCAATGCACATTTGTATATAGATATAACATTTGCACAAGATTAGATAATTTGATTATCATTCAAATTGCAAATTTATGTTGTGTATGAAACGTGCTGATAAAAGGGACTTAAAGCATTTAGCTTTTTACTTGTTGAAACTCTCTTTGAAAAGTGGCCATAGAAGTACATATATACTATAGCTGGCTTATTCGTATAGATTTTATATTTTATGTTAACGAAAGGAAAATACATCTATTAAATACTTGTAGTAGCTGTATATAGTATTTATTGCCAAAGTGTCAAGATATAATTTGTTTTCTTACTTATCAATAATTTGATGCATAGTTCCTTATCTCAAACTTCGTTATTATGAAACGGCGACTAAACGGTCCCGATTCATATCTATGATTAAGCTACATAAAACTGCGTAACATTTCTCCCACCCTGTATATGGTCATTATCAATGTTTCATTGTTATGCACTGCCCTTTTGATATTTATACATATTACATAGGTAGGCAAACAGAAAAACTTGTGCACTTACTGTCATAATAGTAGATGGTTTTCCGATAATTGTAATTGTAATTACATATTGGAAATTCGAAACGTCAACCGCATACCTTGAAAATTACCCCCTACACACACAGGCACACACACACATTTACAGACAGCCAGCCACCCCGGACTTGTCCACTGATCTGATATGTTCAACAAGTGCTCTGAGTCTCTCTCTCTCTCACAGTACAGACGCAGACGCCAGCAACAGCTGATTTGCCGCTGTGTGTGTCACTGTGTGAGCAGCGTACGTCAAAGGTGGTGGTTAGGTGGGGGTTAGGTGGTTGGGAGGGGGATATTTGACCCGGCAAACAGACTGACAGGTTTTAAATGCTCTCAGCTCAGCTGTTGTTGGTTTCTCTCTCTTTTCTTCAGTTTGTTGTCGTTGCTGCTGCGCGTTGGTCGTCGTCAGCGCATTGGGCTTTCATTGTGCTCAAGTGTTTTCATTTTATTTTATAAATAATTCACGCGGCCAACCAACAAGACTTATTACAATAATAAGCAAAATATTTCTTATCTGGAACCGTTCAGTGCTAATCTCAATTTCTCTACTGTGTAGGTAGGTTTACAAAACGGAAGCGGAACTGCAAATCTGCGCTCAATTCAAATGAAGTTAATTCCCTTTATTACTGTTGTCTTGGTTATAGCCTTTGTTGTTGCTATGTATTAATCATCAGTTGGGGGACAAAAGACAATGATTTCTCTGTATCGATCGCAGTTTTGGAGTGTTGTGTGGGTGTTAAGTTTGTGTGTCACTGCACCTTACATATTTGCCAATCCTTATCTTGAAGGACTGTAAAATCTGGTATTTACCATAAGAAATGCCTTATATAAGCCACATTTTAAAAGTTTTGCAAATTTGCAGCTCTTTCTCTTATTTCTGTAACAAATGTCGAGCGCATCGCACGACATCTTAATAAATTTATTTGCTGTGGCCTTGATTAAACACAAAACAAAAATTCCGAAATGAGACAGTGGGCTTATGTTAGTGAAAAAATACACCTAAAAAGTGTCTGAGTGAATTGTATGTAAATGTATAATTTTTAAAAAGCTTTGAGTTAATTATTTTGTGCTAGAAGGTCATTGTTGTGTGTAGCTCAAAGGCCTATAAATTTTAAAAATTATAATGGTAGTAAAGCTTACAAACCTTACAAGAAGTATAGCACAAAAGAGAATACTAAATACTGAGGTGTGAATAAAATAATACCAAGAAATAGACAAGCGCACGTGAAAAAGCCCTCAACCATAAGTAGTCGGTTTCCCAAAGCTTAAATACTTTTAAAATTATTGGTAATTCCCAAATAATTGCATCAAACGATGTTTGTTTGGTAATCAATGCACAAACGGTCAAATCTAGGAAACTCAATGTTTACAGTAATTTTCTTTTATAACGGAATTCCACCAAGAACACTGAAAAATGTGCGGAAAAATATTATGAATAAGTTTTTTGGTTTTTACCCGATTGAGTTAAAACTCATTTTCAAAACTCAATACATTCCAGCCGATAATCGGAAAAGGTTGAAAAATGTGGTATACATTTTTATATTGGGTTTGCGAAATGTCCGTCTGTCCGTATGAACGCAATTTTTTTCCACACCCTTGAAGCTAGAGTAATCAAACTTGGTACACATGTTGGTGTATACCCTCAATTTATGAAGTGCTAAGATTGCCACCGCAAACCCACCCCCTCCCACATGGGCAAAACCTGTATCTTCCACATTTTTAAAGCTATAGTCAGCAAATTTGGCATACAGACTTATGTTGAGATTCCTAACAGATCTGCATCAAACCATTTCTGACCCCTCCCACGCCTCTCCAGCAAATGAGCAAAATCTATGTCTCCCACACCTGTACAGATAGAGTCATCAAATTAGACACAGAGACTATTCTTTTCTTCGCGTCTCTTTCGGAACCCACAAATAAGCAAATTATACCGGACTGGGAACAGAGTATGCAATGTTTTTTTCCGATTTGCTTGATACCCATTTTAGTCATAGGCATCAATTGTAACCCTGTTCATAAAAATAAGCTGATGGGATATACCCAAAGAATCAGGTTAACGGATTTATAAATACATACTATGTACATACATACATATGTAGTAGGCATTATGTATGTGTATCGTGAGTGCATTATAACTGATAACATTGAGTTCGTTTGGGTTGATTTGGATTACAAACGTGCTTGCCTTTGAAATTTTCCTTAGCGCTTCTTGCAATTCTGAGAACTGAGAACAACGATGCTTGAAAAACAAACACTACGCTAAGTTTAGGATTTGAAATTTATATTACATGCATGTAAAGTTTTAAAGAAGAATTATGATGATGTATAATATTAAAATAGCAACATCATTTATTTGCGGTACTCAAGCGAAATTCTGTTGTTTATTGAATGCTTGATAGCTCTGAGCAATTTTTGAGCAAACATTATTCGTTATCTTTAGTTTTTTGTGATAATTTTAATCTTACTTTTTATTTTAATCTTTATTTTTACTCATTTTTATATTTCTGCATAATTTGATGCCATAATGATTCATCAAAGATATAATTTAAAAGTCTAACAATAAGTAAAAGCCACTGAAACTGAATCATCTGTGTTGTCTAAAGAAATGTGTTTCACAGGCAAATATTATATATTTCTTATGTAGTATATATACAAATATCTTAGGTGTGTAAATGTTTTACTCATTAGCATGTATCTAAGATCGCTACCGGCTCTCTGGCCTAGCAAAAATAATAGGGGGAGAACTTTCGTACAAGCTCTCTTCTCTGATTTATTGCGAATTGCAATTTCACAGCTGTTTTGTTCAGCTATTAATGAACTGCATAAACAAATGAATTCTAATACATAATTACTATAAACAAAGCACTATCTATAAGGCGCCGGACCGGCTTAATGCGTTGGTTTACTAATAAAATTTGCCGGCGAATGTTATGCGTCCCATTAAATATTAACAGCTCTCACCCACATTGACCTATATACTTGTAATTATTTGAGGAGTGGAGTGCCTTTCTTATGACCGCTGGGCACGCTAGGCGACTGAAGTCCCTAATGTGATAAAAGGTCTTGTCAGGACCACGGGGCCTTGGCATTATGTTTGCCCTTGTTTAATGAAATCAGACGCTCATAGTAGTATTTATCCATGTCAAGCTGTTACGCTTCATTAACATAATGAACATAATGAAAATAATGAACAGTATGTGCTTGTTCAAATCTAAAATAGTAATATGGTATTTATATTTTACAGCAGCGCATCAACCTTACAACTGCCAGACGTTGCCGGGCAGCTGCCCAACGGCAAATCCAGCCAGCACAGGAATAACAACTTAAACCCCTCTACACCTCTACTGCCAATGACTGAACCCACTCTGGTGGCCAGCAGCTACGATGAGCGCGAATGCAGCTGCCCACGAGAATTCTACCAAAGAGCGGAGCTCAATACCTCATTATTCTTTGACGACTGCAACCGCTCGATTGATTTTGTGCTGGCCTATAAGATCAATGCACACGAACCCACGGAGAAGGAAAATGCGGAAAAGCGACGCGTTTTTGAAGAAAATCTAGTACATCAAGGCCTGGAGGTAGAGCTCAGCCAAAAGGAGCAAATCTTCTTTTTGAAAGTGAGTGACGATTAATAAAAATACTCATTCAGCAGAACTAATCGCTGACTGATTTGTAATAAATCGTTAGTTAGTAAAGCAGCGGAAATAAGCCAGCGATTAGTTATGCTGAACGAGCCCCTTTAATTGAATTTAACTAATCAGCGCTAACATATTTCAGATACATGCACCGCTGGAGGTGCTGCGTCGCTATGCGGAGATACTCAAGCTGCGTATGCCCATGAAGGAGGTGGGTACTGATATCCATAGTTAAGCAGCACATTTAGAAACATTGAATTAATATACCTATACAAATGATAAATAATAATTGCATAATGTGCATATGTCTTATGTTATTTTAGTCGTTTTGTAATATGCGCGTTTATGAAAGATCAAATCGTCTACACAATGCAGCGCATTATTTGTCCAAGAAGGTCTGCAAAAGTATTCAGGTCTTAGATATACATAATTAACAATTGTTGCAGATATGCTCTTTAATAATGCTTTCCAACAAATGTGCTTCGATCTATAAGTATTTGTTTTATCTAAGCTTTTCAAGTTTCGATGTAATGTTTTAAAACTTCTGATTTAAAATTATATATATTCTTGCATATGCTTCGCTATAAATATGTTTGGCAAAATATTGGAATAATAGTAAAGATATGTCGCATACTTCAAGTAGCTCCCCCTGTAATATACTTACCTAACGGTGTTCAATTGTGATGCTATATTTATATTAGATGTCTTTGTTTTTGTTATGTTGTCAAACACTTTTCAACTAACGTGTAACTTTCTTGCTTAATAATAATGATCAAATAATCACATATCTTAAAATTTCAGATACCAGGTCTATCTGCGGTAAACCGATCCACAAAAAGTGTTTATTCTAGTCTCAAAACTGTCTGCCAATTTTTCCTGCGTAATATTTATGTTGACGAGCGTTTCTTTCCTAAACGTGCGCATCGTTTTACGGCTATCTACAGTCGTGATAAGGAATATCTGTAAGTGGGCATTGAGATCATTTATAATTTCCATACACATATATGATAATATTTTGGCAGATTTGATATACGCCAGGACTGCTTCTTTACGACCGCAGTGCGTTCGCGTATTGTGGAATTTATTTTGGATCGCCAGCGTTTTCCCGCCAAGCGACACAATGATATGGCCTTTGGCATTGAGCGTTTGGTAGCCGAGGGTGTTTACTGCGCTGCCTATCCACTACATGATGTAAGTATGCGTATAGGAACAAGTGCAATAAATCTCATATTTATTACTTTTTAGGGCGAAATTAGCGAAGTAGGAACGACGCGTGAATTGCTCTATACGAACTGGGCCTCGGTGAAGAAATGTTTTCGGTATCAGCCATTGGATGATATCAAGGAATATTTTGGTGTCAAAATTGGTAAGAGCGTAACCTTAAACTTGCTAACAAATTGACTGACAAATTGTTCAATTTATTAGGTCTTTACTTCGCTTGGCTGGGCTTTTATACATACATGCTGCTGCTGGCCTCCATAGTGGGCGTCGTTTGCTTTCTTTATTCCTGGATCTCACTCAAAAACTACGTGCCCGTGTAACTTGCCTACAAACCTTTCAAGCTGAGCTGCAACTAATGTGCATTTCTTTATTTCAGTAAAGATATTTGCTTGCGCTCAAACTCAAATATAACAATGTGTCCACTGTGCGATTGGTGTGAATTTTGGAATCTGAAAGAGACTTGCAACTATGCTAAGATAACATACCTTATTGACAATCCAAGTACGATTTTCTTTGCCGTCTTTATGTCCTTTTGGGCAACGCTATTTCTGGAGCTTTGGAAACGTTACTCGGCTGAGATTACACATCGCTGGGATCTGACGGGCTTCGATGTGCATGAGGAACATCCCAGGCCGCAGTATTTGGCACGCCTGGAGCACATTGAGCCAACTCGCACCGACTATGTGACCAATATGAAAGAGCCGACGGTTCCATTTTGGCGGATGAAGCTACCAGCAACGGTTTTTAGCTTCTCCGTGGTGGTGCTACTTATTGCCTTGGCATTTGTTGCTTTGGTCGCTGTTGTCGTTCATCGCATGTCTATGCTCGCCGCTCTGAAGGTGGACGGCAGTGGCATGACCACGTCGAAAGCGATTGTCTTGGCCGCTGCATCTGCGGCATTTGTCAATCTGTGTTTGCTTTTCGTACTGAACTATGTAAGTATCTATAAAAGCAGACAACTGAAATGTAACTCATTTTGTTTATCTATTGCATAGCTATATAATCACTTGGCTGAGTATCTAACCGAGCTGGAAATGTGGCGCACTCAAACGCAATTTGACGATTCGCTGACTCTTAAAATTTACCTGTTGCAGTTTGTAAATTATTATGCATCCATATTTTACATAGCATTCTTTAAGGGCAAATTTGTAGGCCACCCGGGCCAGTATATTACGGTCTTTAAATATCGTCAGGAGGAGGTATGTTTGATTTTATCTAAGATACGAATTAATCTAATTGTTCTTCTGTTTTAAGTGCTCTTCGGGTGGCTGCCTGACGGAGCTTTGCATACAGCTGGCTATAATAATGATAGGCAAACAAGCATTTAATACCATATTGGAGGTTTACTTGCCCATGTTCTGGCGCAAGGTGCTGGCCATTCAGGTGGGCCTCTCGCGTCTCTTTAGTAATACGGTTAAGCCGGACAAAACCAAAGATGAGCGCTGGATGCGCGATTTTAAGTTGCTGGACTGGGGCGCACGTAGCTTGTTTCCAGAGTATTTGGAAATGGTTTTGCAATACGGCTTTGTCACCATTTTTGTGGCTGCCTTTCCGCTTGCTCCATTCTTTGCACTGCTCAATAACATACTCGAAATGCGCTTGGATGCCAAGAAGCTGCTGACACATCACAAAAGGCCAGTTTCCCAGCGTGTCAGAGATATTGGTGTCTGGTATCGCATATTGGATTGCATTGGCAAGCTGAGTGTCATCACGAATGTAAGTTGGCATTTTTGTTGTCTGAATAATAAATAATTGTTTACATTTAGGGTTTCATTATTGCCTTCACTTCGGATATGATACCACGTTTGGTCTATCGCCACTTAAGGTCGCCAGATGGTACTTTAAATGGCTACTTGGATTTTACCCTGTCCGAATTCAAAATCTCTGACTCATCCAAGCTAAGCAGCCTGGCTGGTGATTTTTCCAACATAACTACGTGCAAGTAAATAACTTAACTCATTTGTTTTGATAATTTTATTTTACATTGGCTTTTTTCATTCCAAGATACACCGATTTTCGTGAACCGCCCACATCACCGGACAAATATAGTTTGTCGAGCATGTATTACATAATTTTAGCTTGCCGATTGGGCTTTGTTGTCGTTTTTGAAGTAAGTGCTAAAGAACTAGCTCTGCATTGTTCGTTTTATTTGTTACATTACATAAATGCTTGTACATTGATTAAGAAAATACCTTTTATTTACGAAATCCGTCTAAATAAGTTTGCTTTCTGTTCGTTCAGATGTGTATAGAATTCCAATTAATTGCTACTCAACGTTTCAAACCTTGATATGCTGAAACATACCCGAGGTTTCCACAATGCTCTCCTGCAGCGCACGATTCTCGTTTGTAGATGTCTTCAACATGCGATACAGCGCATAAATGCCATAAGCAAAGAGCGCATTAAGCACTGGTGGGGAAAATGTATAGAAACTGTATTGTTAATTATTAACATTTGAGTTAGCTTACCTATAAAAACACCAAAGATCACACTCCGCGCTATGCGTCGATCTATGGATGCATCCACTTCGTCAATTTTTATCTCCAGGGATATGAAAATAGCCACCTCTATGACCATAGATACACAAGCGTTGATCAACCACGGGGCAATGCAAATGAGTCGTCGCTATACAGTAAACAAAAAGATATATTGCTTAAAATTCTTACAATACATGCAATATTACAAGTATCTCTAACCTGTTGGATGCCATCGACTAGAATGCATGCCACTACCAGATTTATCAGTGCCTTTACCCAAACAGTCACCGTTAGAATCATATAAAAAGCCTGAGAAAATTCATGCACCAGCACATAGTCGACTAAAAAATAAATCATTTATTTCAAATCACATTTAAAACTTTAACACTTGATTACCCAAAGTGGCCACAAATGAGCCAAAAGGACTCAAAACCTGCACATCACTTTGCTGCCATTGGGTCAAGTCCATAACATCAAAGTACAAATGATAGCTGCACAGGCTCAGGATGCTCAGAGCAATTAGTGCATCCAGGCAGGCTATGCTTACGCCAAAGGAGCGCAGATTTAAACAGGCAAAGCGTTTCATTGTTCGTTAAATTCGAAATATATTTATTTTAATATTATATACTTATTTTATTGATATTGTGATATTTTATATCCTTTCTTTTTTTGTATTATTTGAACACGTGCGTTCGATTCGAACTGTTTGCAGCTACTAAATCAAAATGTTGCATTGCTGACAAAACTAGGTCCAATTTTCATTTAGTTGACATTTTCACTTCTTGTGTTACAGTTCTTAGCAAAATCCACTTGTGTTTTGTGCTTGTACCTTTCTCGGACATGAACTAGATCTATGGGCTTCTTCCATTGCGTGCGGGGTGTGAGCAGTTAGTATTTCGTGCTGTACCTAATTTTCGACCATATTGGGGTGGAGGCTAATGTCTGTCTTAGCCAAGTATATCAAGTGGCTGATTTGCAAAACCAATTGAAACACCTAGCAAAATGTTAATAGCAATTGCATTGGTTGCTCGGAGACATTGCATTTTTATGGTTTGACTCTGAGCTAATGACCCCAATGTGTTCAGGTGGTGAAAATTTGCAACAAACTGTCCCAGAGACATATGTATGGGGTATAGGCTGATGAAATGAAGTCTATCAATTAGTTGACGGGAAGAGCTCTGTGAAGGTTGTCCTCCACAGAGTTAAATACCTTACGTCAGTATATTCAAATTCTTTTCATCATATCTTGCAGAACTTTGTGGCCCTGGTGATGATATTGGTGCGTTGGTGCATTCCTGATATGAGCGTGGAACTGCGCGATCAAATCAGACGCGAGGTTTACATTACCAATGAGATTATCATTGATCAAGAGGCGCAGCGCGCCCGTTTTGGTAAGTACATTTTTTAAAATGAACTCTTATTATATATACTGATATACTTTCTGATAATTTCTCCTTTCAGAGCGCGCCAAAAGGGGCATTTCGGTAGTACAAGATACAAGTGAACAGGATGTGGATAGTGCATCTGTGGATGAACCAAATGCAAAGTTTATAAAAATTGAAAAGCTACTTCAGGCTGATCTGTCGCAAATGGACTCGATTATACATGGTGAAAATTCGACTACTGGCATCTCTGGTGCAGACCGCTAGAAATTAACCTACGCTGAATCTCTGTAGCATAAATGCTCAGTGACCCGCACATATTTATATGATTTCTAGTTCAATCCTTAGCTTTAAGTTTTAAAAGTGCTTCATTGTGTTATACTAGTTCCTTTCAGAAACTTAATTAGTTGTTAAAATAGTTTTGAAATATGTATGTGCAATTGGTTGCCATGTGGTTTTAAGCTTTACTCACAAACGCATACTCTCACAAAACGTGAATGTGATAAAAATTCACTACTAAAATGCAGCAAATGGTGTACCTGTGGAATGCCTCAGCGTATATGTACTAGATCACAATTATTCTAGCCCAGTAAGTGCCAAATTATAAGCACAAAATATAGAAACTCATACTTATATTGTTTAATTATAAAGAATCAAATTAATGTAGACTGCAAAGCTTTACAATATTGTTAACGACCAATCGATAAACACGTTAATAGAATTAAATTCTATATGCGTGCTGTTATTGTTTAATAATTATTATATTGTTTTGTTTCACTATATATGCAACCGAATTGTGCATAACCGATTTAATCTCTTTTAAAATCTCACCTACTTAAACTGAAACTCAGGCTCTCTTCCAATAACCATTGAATTCTCATGTAAAGAACCACATACAATAAATATAAATGTGAATATATTTTAGATTAAGTAACAAATATATATTATTATATATACATACACTAGTTTATATAATATATGTGGGAAAATAATGTATTTATTGTATTAAAGGAAATAATATGCATTGAAAATAATCTTTTAACGAAAGTTGATTATGTTTGCATTTCTATTTTTCAAAGTGGTATTTGGGTGCTGGTCCCCTTTCCGATTTCGATCAAGACATTAGGATTCGAAATTGTTAACTCTTCTGAATTCTGAAAAACGATTAAATATTCGTTTAAAAAAAAGCTTAGCCAATGCAATAAAAGCAAGTAAGAATGCTGCAAGCGGACGTACCCGACATCAGAATAGTCTGTTTCGAGTCCAGTATAATTTGATTATTTGTGGGGTTAGGAAGTGACGTGAAAATATCAGTAGCCTGTATGCCAAACTTTGTGTCTCTACCTGTACAGGTGTGGGAGACATAGATTTTGCTCATTTGCGGGAGGGGTGGCAACATTTTATTGATGCAGATTTGTCAAGGGGGTTAACAGTAGTCTGTACGTCAACGGCGACCTTGACACTTTATAAATTGAGGGGATACACATCAACGTGTGTACCAAGTTTGATTACTCTAGCTTTAAGGGAGTGGAGAAAAAATTTCGCTCATACGGACAGACAGACGGTCATTGCGCAAACCCTATACTATTTAAAAAAATTCTTTTGAAACGGAGTATAACTATTTAAACATAACTTCAAAACGGATTTGGGGTTCTGTTTTCATTCGAAAGCGTAAACAAAATTAAAGACAATTAGGAACACAAATTAGTAGGCATTTGGATTGAAATCTTAATTATTAATGCTTTTTAATCCCAATACTTGTTAATCAAACCGTTTAATTGTTTTCAAGTAATTGGTAATTACCAATTAATAATTAAATATTTATAATTAGCCAGAGTGAAACGAAAGATAAGCAGTATCGCAAATATACGTTAATATTTATAGGTGTTTACGGTTCTTTAAGAGTAAGAAATAATTAAGGTCCAGTTGGCAGCAAGTTAAACCTACTTTCATTCAATCATGTATAGTAGAAAAGCCCTCAAATTTTCGTTGAGTGTGCAACGCACCCATCATCCCTGAAGCAGTTGCGCCCCCACTGGGGATACGAAGCCCCCACGGCGCAACAAGCATGCAATTGAAAGCAGCACAGCTCACTGGCCAAGTCGACATGCTCGCAGTTTCTGAGAGCTTGTTGCTACACAAGCTTGTTGGCCAGGTGTAGGAATGAGATGGCCTATACATATGATTGTATATACATATTGCGCTCTCATATTTGGCGCATGTGCCAAACAATGACGTCACTTGAGAAAAGCGTGCGCGCTGCCAGTTGGAGCGCAGCTGATTTCTTGCCGCCAGCGCACATGGCGGCAATCTTCCCTCAGCGTTCATAAGAATAATAATAATTTTCATTCGTTTGGTTTGTTTTCCACTGTGTGGTGCGCATTTGGCTGCTCGGCGTTGCTCTCAGCAGTTCGCGGTGCGTTTTGTGTATTTGTTTTTTGGTTTTGGCAATTTGTTGTCATCGTGGCCGTTGACGCTTCAGTTTGCCTTACGGATTTCTAGTGTAAACAACAAAGCCAAAGCCGTACGCGGCACAATGCCGGGTTCGATTATTGCTGCCACCGTAGTTGTAGTTGGTTGCTGCACCAATCCCAATAAGCTGGTGCATTGCCCTAAGGACTATCGTGTTGTCCTGACAACTTAAGTGTGGCATTAGCCGACACACAACATTGCGCCCTCAAAAGCTACTCTGGTGGAAATCACAAGTATGTCATAATTAATAAGATCATGTACGTATTCAATTATTAGTTCATAATTGAATCTCATCCCTGTCTCTCTGTCCTGATTATCCAAGTGACCTTTTGAGATTCCCAGACTATCGATTTTAGCTGCCGGCGCCGGCAAGCATTTAAGGAAGTCCTCGTCTCCCTTTTGACATACATCCTTGCCCCTGTAAGGATTTGGCGTCTTTGTAGTTGCATTGCGACGCCTTGGCGTCCCTTTGTTTGACTTACTTGGACGCCTCATTTCGACAACTTTTCAACTTGTAATGGAATATCTAAACTATTCTTTGTGTTCCAGTGTTGTTGTTTTGGCTCAATCTATACTTACATATGTACATACATATATGGACGATTGAATTAGATTCTTGATTGTAAGAGGTATAAATATAAAAGACATTTTTGAGTTTTTTATGTGTCTAAAATCTTTTTGAAGCCTGCGATTCTTCTATATAATGTACATTCGAATTTTGTTAAAAACTTATTTTAACCAAGTAAACAAGTTTGAAAAAGTTACAATTTATTTTGAATATGTTTTTGAAGTTTTGAACTTTGAAGGAGCATCTAATTCTTGAATGAGTTACCGAATATTCAATTCATACATTTAACCAGAAAAGTGAGTTAAATTAAAGACTGAAGGTATAGTATATATCTTTATGTCTTTAGTCTTGGTTAAATTCAAATTTGATGTCATTCACGATAAATAAGTGATTTTGTTTTGAAGTTTATCTAATACTTAATGAATTAGAAAGTTGCGACTTAGTCATTTCACAAGAAAAGAAGAATTTAATTGAAATCCTAAAGAGTTATCAATATGTGACGTAAGTCATTTCACAAACCAAAGAAGAAGATATTGTTGATAATTTTATTGATTTAATAAGCGGCACTAAGGAGGTAACTGAACTTTTGCATTAGTCATTAATTCTGCATATTTAGCCGTTGTGATATCTAATACTGGTGCAGTAATTAAACGTATCAAGCCGTTTCCATTATTTACTTATGTACACTCATTTTGCTTGTTCCGGACCCGTACTTAACGGTCCGTAGGGGACAAGACCCAACATGCATAACGCCCCGACTCTTCACCATATGTCACCTACTCCAATTACAATGCAAACACTGGGCAAATGTCCGGATTGACGGACCGTTCCTGTTCCAGTACAGTGTTAAATAACGGAAACTGGTACGGAAGTGCGGTTTCCTGTTGTCATAACTTTAAAAGGCACTGTCCCAGGTACGCGCTACACTATAAGTTACATTTTGGTTTTTTAATGGCGATGAAAAATGATGCTGCTACTCGACCATAAATTTTAATTACTCTAATTTTGGTTATTTTAATTATATGCCGACACTGTTGACGTGTTTATGTTATTGGATGCATAAGTGTTATTTCTTGTAGATAGCATGAAAGGGAAATCGGAAATTACATGAACTTGGGAACATAAATAATATAGACTTTGATGATCCATATGAAATCAGGTGCAATTTTTGACATATTTAATTATTTATTTTTATTTATATCTCTTAAAAACTTAACTAAACAGAAATTACGCTTTAAATTTTACATTTTATTACCCCTTTTTGGTAAGATTTCTACCAAAATCAATAATTAAAGCTAATCAAAGTAAATTTTTTCAATATGATAGCTATTGTAGTATTAATTGAAGTTAATACCACATATGAGTCAGAAAAACAAATCTTCTGCCAACTGAAACACAAAAATATAGCAATGTGTTCCCCATCAATAAAGCATTAAAAATTTAGCATCAAAATATTTGTTGATGGGTTAATTATACCATGTGGATTATATGTATATTGCTTCCAACCCAATTCCAAATCGGCGTGTTCCACGAATTAGCTTGGAATTGGCAAAGTGGTTTGTTAAAGTGCACTCTTTAATGGATTATGTTTTGAAAATCAAAAATTTTATTCAATTTTCCGTATGAACTGCACCAATAATATCATAGCTTTATAACATGAACAGATGTTCATACCCTTGCTGAGGATATTTAAATTTGTGTAAAATGTATAATGCATTAAAGGAGACGTATCCGATCCCACAAAGTATATACATTCTTGATTAGCATCAATAACAGACTCGATATGGCGATGTCCGTCTGTCGGTCTGATTCTATGGCGGTATAGTTTCGGTATGCTCTTCAGATGTTGTTTATATCTTATCAAAATCCGATAATTATATTTCCGCTCTGTCGTGTTATGTGTTAATTTGAACTTAACCGAGATGCCAGTCACCGGGCTTTAAAACGATAAGCATTTCTGATTGTTATTAATTCAATATATTTAATTTTTTTCTGCTTAATTGCTTTATGAAAATCTTTTCAACCTATTGTTTATAATTATTTAATCGAGTATGCTGCAGACCTGTTTCATTAAATGTTATTAAGTATTATTTATAAGCCCTTGCGCATAAATTTGCCAGTACTCAAGCGATAAATTTCCTGTCAATCGCACAAATCAATTGCCAGGCAAATAAATTGAATGAAAACTCACATTAATTGGGCAGATCATTGTGTGGTAAGTCGGAAAATGCAAATTAAATAACAAAACAAGTAAGAACGTTGCAGTTGGACGTACCCGAAAGCAGAATACTCTGTTCCTAGTCCGGTATAATTTGTCTTTTTGCGATCTCGACACTTTATAAATTGAGGGAATACATAACATGTGTACCAAGTTTGGTTGCTCTAGCTTCAAGGGTGTGGGTGTGTTCAATTCGGGAAAAGAGTATAATTATTTGTACGTATGAAAAGAGAAGAAGCCAAGCAACGTCAACATCAACAACAACTGCGAACAAAGCATAGTTGTATTTCTATAGCTTTTGCATAAAGGAAGAACTACGAATGTGCTGACTCACGGGCGGATATTATCAGGCCAAATATTGCGTTCATATGCAATCCCCCAAAAATACAATTATATTATATGTACATATGTATGTATGTGGGGGAATCTATGAGTGGGTTTTCGATATAAAAAAGGCAAGGCACACGCGATTTGCGTGTTTATAATTTAACGCAGTGATACGAGTATCTGTAGTTGTCCTTGAGAGCTGTATATAGGAACCCCAACGTCCAAAACATGCGTCACAAGCAATGCCAATTTCATTTACATGACAGGAAAGCATTTACCCCTTGGGATCTCCCTTCAAGCTGTTTCTGAGCGTTCCTTAGCTTGTCTGTCAATGATAAGGTTGAAATTTTGCTTCTAATATAAATAGCACAATTGCACAATTTAATTGCAACATTTATATAATTTTTATTTTTATTTTTCACTGATCAGGTTGCCAAAGCGAATCGACTGTATTGCAGTCTTAATTAGTTTATTTATTTCTGATTAAAATTAACATGAGCATAAACTTCTGTTCGAAAACCAAAAAAACCCCAGGGTATAACAATTTCGTGCTTGGAAAATTATTCGATAAATGTAAATTTGTGCAGGCAAAACAAAACATCTTTAAGTTAAAGTTTTAATATGTAATATCTAAGAAATTCTTAACTGTATTTGTATTTGTACTTATACTACTTAAGTCTTTATGTTTTTAATGAAATACCAATACATTAATTAACAAACACCTGTAGCTGATAGCTGTCGGGCCTTAGAGACTTACGGTCATAATTTACGGCGCATTTAGTCAACTTCTTAGGAGACCTGCGGGCGCCATATTAAAAGCTGTACTGTACTTATACACTATTTATAGGCTTATTGCAAATATAATTAGAAAAATATATTAATTGCGACATGTTATTGGTAATTGAAATCTGTCGCATTTGTGCAAAGTGGAACTTTACTTAAATAAAATGAATGCTGACGTGCCTGCATTTGTACACACATGAAAATGTCATTGAATGTGTAGGCGACCCTGAAATGAATCAACATGACATTGCAGATTAAAGGGGAAGAATTTAAATACTTAGAAAAGATTAAGAAAAATTTGAGCGATTTTAAATTACAATTACATTACATTAAGATTTTCATGTTCAAATTTGAATCATTTTGCCTTTATTATGCAATATTTAGAAATGCATTTAGTAAGTTTTTGAATTTGCGATCAGAAAATTGGAAAAGTGGATTTTAAATGTATCATAAATATAGTTAACACTCATATCTCCGAAGTTATTTTCAAATGCCATATTAGAGTAGGTGTGCCTCTTAATAAACCGCTAGTTAAAGGAAAAATCCAAAATCTAGTTTGAAACTTGGAATATTATAGAGAAAACGCGCTTAAGCAAAAATACATCTTTATAAAACATCAATGATCTCTAATCTATAGTTTGAAATTGCCAACAGATATTTTATGCCAATGAGATGTGTCTGAAGTAAAAATTAGTTTCCTTAAAAAGTGTTACTAAACATTTGGCTGGCATGTACATATAATAGAAATTAAAACTGTGAAAAGACAGTGCCAAAAATCATCAAATGAGTAGGCAATAATTTTGCCACATTTAAGATAGCAAATTCTAAAAAAACAAAAAAATTCCCTCGCTTCCGACTAACGAAAATCACGGCGAAGGTCGTCGGCATTTTAATTATCCGTGCTCTCTATTGGACCGGGGCGGTGAATGCTCTCACAATGTGAATTTCGGACACAAAATGAAAACAAAAACAAGTAAGAACGTTGCAGTCGGATGTTCCCGACTGCAGAATAGTCTGTCTCCAGTCTGTTATATTTTTGTTATTTTGTTAAGGGGTCGGAAGGGGGCGCAAAAACATTAGTCTTAATATAAAATTTGGTGACTCTAGCTATAAAACTGTACAAGATAGCTAGGGAGATCAAGCAGGGAGGGTATATGAAGCTTCAATAACACACGGAAGGACATTGTACAAGGCCAATATACACTTTTTCCAAACTTTTCTGGAAACAGAGTATAAAAACAAACAAACAAACGTATTTTGATTATTTTTTAGATCAGAACGCTAGAATTCCACGCATTTAACTAACATTGGACGCAACTTGAACCGGTTCCGTTTGGTTAATATCTATGTACATAATATGTGCTACATACATATATGTACATACAAGTACATATATGTATGTAGGTATGTAGCTATTGAGGGAAACTGCATTATAGTGATATTCTAGGCTCGCAACCCTAGTTCCAACGTCATGCAATACCGTCTATTCGCTTTTCTTTCGACTGCGTCAATGTTTTCCTCGTCATGATGCAGTGAATTTTCTTTATTGGCGGAGGTATTTTGTTTACATCAACCAAGAGGGTTGTTTTTTTTATGAAAATTCCTTGCTTCCTTCTGTTCTAATATTATTGCGTAGCAATTTTGTTTTAGAGTAGTTTTTAGGGGGAACAAGTTCTCTTATTTTCATTTGAATCTGAGCCTCCCCAGTATTTAATTTGTGGAAAATTGTTAGGTTACTTCAGGTCACTTATAGCAACAACAGAGCGTAGCGATGTGTTTGAGTATGACTATACCGTGCAGTAATACTATGTTTTGTACAAATTAAAATTACTAGTTTGTATTTTTAATAAAACTCTTTATTATTTCAACTTATTTCTAAAAAAGGTTTTACATCCATGTTGGATTTTTATTGATTCTGAAGGACAAATCATGTATAGCATTCGCAAAGATAAAATCTAGTTTCTGTGTATTAAAATCACGCACATTCAATACGTAAATTAATGATATTGATAATTTTTGAATATTTAGTATATTACAATTCTGGGCATATTTTATCTCTGAAAATGTGTATTTATGCATGGAGAATGTTGTAAACAATTATGTCATTCGCCCTACTAATGCTGGCAAAGTGCCCGCTTCGCTAAAAACTAATACGAGTACACTCGAGCACCGCGCAATCATAAAGATTATGAAAAATGCCTTTTAAATGCATACTACGTTGCACTTTTGTCTCACGCCGAGTCGGGATGGGCGCACTGAACCGGTTCAAGCTGGTTCGCGAGCAGAGCAGGTCTCCTTTACGGTATGAAAAACGCACGGGCAATAAAGCAAAGCAAAGCCAAACAAAATGCGGCGCTAACAGCTGAGCGGTAATGGCAATGGCAAAGACAAAGCAAACGCAACAAGCTCAGAAAGGGGGGAAGAGCAGCACACAAAAGAGCAAAAAACAATCGCAGCCGTTTGTATACCCTCTACAAGCGATATGAGGTATGAGGTTAAATTAAAATGCTATAAGTGTTCAGCCTTCCCATATCTAGAAGCAATCAGAAGCATTATTAAACTTTTCCTATTGTCCTGTTCATCTTAATCAATATCATCAAAATAGTAAAGCTACGAGCTTGGTGGTCAAGTATAAGCCATATTTTTCTGTACACACATTCTTCTAAGTATTTCACACTTTATTTATACATAAGTTCTCTGATTTGATTTATTATAGTGCGACATAGTGCGTGTGAGATATGTATACAATGAAAAATTTGTCCTGTCAATCAAACTTGTCTCACATCGCTGTTCCCTAATACTACTGAACTACAACTACTACCGTTAATCTTATCTGTAGTTCTATAACTATCTATCGGACGAATTCGTGAATTAAAGTTGGTGGAAGTTGCTGTGGAAGCGTAAACTAGAAATCGAAGTTCGTGCATCTTTTTTTCGATTTGCTAGTTCTTTGAAAGCTCTTGCAATGGATGCTCAACTTTGTCATATGTATGTATTTCTTCCTGATTGACATAAAAATAATGTAAATATTTCGTGACCCTTTGGAAGTCTATCTGTTTTGTTTTCATTTCAAAACGATAGATATTTCATTTGAAAACTGGAGATGAAAAAAAATTCGTAGTGAAAAGTACTCGGAGATGGAAACAGGCCTGATTCACTTTTATAGTCAAACAATCGATAGACGTACATATATTCGATAGCCAAATATCCTATGAATGAAAATGGTTGTATAAAATGCCCCCGACTGCAGGGCATCCAGTAGTCGAGAACTTTTTATTTTTATTACGAGCATATTGCGCTCTTGCTATTCCGTTTTTCAATAGTTTTGTTGCCTTGTTGTTCTTGGTGTTGTTGTAATTTGGCTCTCAAAGTCATGGCCGATGTTCGAATACCTGAGGAGCAGTATCAGCCGCATTGAACAACAGTCAACCGACGGCGCTCGCGCAGCAGACGACTACGAAAAAGCAAAAACGAAACAAACTCGCAGTCGGGGCAGTGATAGGGGCAGTCGGAGGACTAACGGTAAATTTTGTGAGACATAAAATGCATAAAATAGAAATATACTAATTAAAATTAAAATATGTACATACGTGCGATTATAGAGGACTGAAGAGTTCAAGTGCTGCTCTGTTTTATAAATAGTTTGTCTATTAAAATCAATAAAAAACATTATTAAGCAAATTGTGTGCTCTATTGTGCAATGTTACATATGTATGTACATATATATTTATGCTATAATAACAATTAATTGACGACAATTGAAGTGCAGCGGCAGCGTCATGAAAATTTCTCAGAGGCGAGTGGAAAGTTTTGTTCAATATTCGATTCGATTTCTGTCGCCAAGTGTCGTATATAAAAATAGCAATTAACAAATTTATGCAACCCACTGTGGCAACTGTTCCAACATATAATATGTGCATATGTTTATATAGTTCTATAGATCTACATGCATGTATGTGTGTGTGTGTATATGTATTGTATCCATTTAGGCGTGTAAGTGTGCCTTTTAAAAATAACAACAAAGAACGGCTATCTTCAGAGTGCCGAAGCTATATACCCTAGCAGGAATTAATTTTTATACAAAACTTTATTTTTGTCTGATTGCTCATATGGGAAACTATAGGAAGTATAATAAAACTCTCACTTAGTTTGGATAAAATATTTGTATAAGCAAAAAGTTTGATATAGTGATATAGTGGTCCCATTTTGACCAACTTTAGTCAAATTGTATAAACTTTCTAGAGACTCTGTTTGGGAAGGTTTGATAAGGATACCTATATAAACAAAAAAGTTTTTCATACAAAAACATAGTTGTCGACCGATCATTCCTATGGCAGCTATACGTTATAGTAGTCCGATCCGGCCGGTTCCGACATATGTACTGCTTGTAGCAAAAAGAAGGGTCTATGCCAAGTTTCATTACGATAGCTTTAAAACTGAGAGACTAGTTCGCATAGAAATAGACGGACAGATGGACATTGCTATATCGACTCGGCTATTCATGCTGATTCAGAATATACATACATATATACTTTTTTGGATCGGAAACGTCTCCTTCCGTCCATTACACATTTCGATACAAAATTATAATACCCTCTGCTAGTGTATAAGAACATACATATACTATAACATATATATATATATATATATATATATATATATATGTACGTAAACCATAAGCATTTACCTGCATAGTGCACTTACATACATTATTGTTTTTATTTGCTAATTGATCTTCAGCCAAAAGTTTATCATTTCCTTAGACACGTCACTTGGCATTCAAGTTCTTCTTGTGTTTTCACACCCTGTACACACAAAATGGGAAAATGAGGGAACTAAAGCTGTATGCAACAGGCAGTATGACCCTATAAAGTCTGTACAGGAAAAGCTTATTCAACCCCCAGCCCTCGCGAATTGGTAAAAACGACTTATAAGGCAAATTTAAAAGATCTAGATTTGATTTTTGGCATGCATGGGCCACTCTTAATCTATTTTCTAGTCGATCGGATAATAAACACTGAAGTTATTTTAGAAACTATTTTCAGCAGCGCAGCCACCACTTGAAGTGTGCTCTGCTTGCTTGCACTGCCGCTGTACTGCTTGATGCATGTGTGTGTATGTGTACGGAGACGTGTTTTCTCAACTAGAGCATTGTTTTACATTGTATCTATTAACTAGTTTTTACTGTAAATTTAATTTTACGATTCTTTTAACTGGCACCCGCATTTAATTTTATTATACCATGCTAGTCACGTTTTTTTGAAAAGGCAAATGGTATAGCAACAATAGGAAATAATTTCTCAGAATTTGCACAGCGCCTTTGTTTTACCTTGCAACGAGTACTTCAAATGCAGCTTCCCTGTATGTTGAAGTTTCCTTTGTGCCGTATTCCAAGTACTTTTTATAAAGTGCAGCTTCTATAAGATCTGTTGCAGAAATTGATCGGTTGAATTATAATTCAAAGTCTGGCATTAGAAAGCAATAGGAATTTCTAAGAGACAGCAAGTTAAACTCGCACACAGTGCGTTTCATAAATAAATAAAAAATTTCTTTAAATTGTTGTTTTCCACAAACAAAATTATGGTTAAATATGTTGATTTTAGTACCACATGTTCATTGACGTTCAGGAGTTGCAGGAGGGGCCTTCACAGAACCAGTACTCTGAATGTAAAATTGGTGTTTCTAGCTAAAATGCATTGGAAGATATAGATTCTGTTATTTCTTGAAGAATAGTATAAAAATTCATTATTTATTTCCTAAGATCAGTTTGATAGTTTTTCGTTCATCCTTTCGATTTGTTACCACCTTTAACATTTTAACGAGTTGATAACTTAAAATTTGATCACGACTGTGTTGAATTTTCAATTCTGCGAAATTAGCATTCATAAATTAATTATCCACCAATTAGTACTTCATGTAAGCCTATAGACCTTAATATGGGTGCAGTTCTAGGCAAACCTCATTGGAAGCATATTCAATTCATATTAAATTATACATTTCCAAGGTGTACGATGACGCATTATTAAAAAGAAAAGCTATTTTATATTAACCAGTTGCTACCGGCAAACGATAATGATAATTGTTAGTTGTGTTCTTGGAACTTATCTTCTATGCACTAGCAAAACAAACGATGCCAATGCTATTGGAAACTGTGAATAACGTGTTTACCTGACTGGTTATTCATCTAATCTTTAAAAACTTAGCTGCCATAGAGCTGTGCCGGATAAGAACTGATCTTTAGCAACAGGTTTCAGTTTATTCGTTTTTCTCAGATTCGACATTTGCCATTAATTATCTTCTGCTTAAATGTATGTATTAATATCATTTGCGCCCCAAGAATACTGAAAATAATTTCGAAGTCTGGCAATAAATTCCAATGCTTGTCAGTCCAACAAACAAATTTTTTGAACAACAAAACAATAAAAAAATAAAAACAAAAATGATTATGTACATAAATAAATGTAGCAAAAAAAACTTTTGTCACGTTTTTGACTTGTTTAAAAACCAGAACAACAAAAGTTATGTGCGTTCTTTGCTTCGAATGATACTAAATATATACAGTACTCCATATAGTATGCTCCATAGAGTATACAAAAAATGTATTTTTAATGTCAGAGCTGACGTTGCCAAGCGTTAAAGTGGCCCGCGGCCAATGTTGCCTATTATACTCTGTACTCATAAGAAGATTATGGAGAAGGGTATACAAAAGCTGTGCAAGTATATGTTACAGACAAAGGAAGGATTTGCCGTGTATATACTATACAGGTACACCTTTTAAAATAAAGCTTTGATTAATAGTTTTATTTTTAATATTTATAAGAATTGGACAAATAACAGAAAGTAATTGAATAAGCTTTAGGCAGGGTATCTCCTAGTCGATCATTCTTGACTACACAATTGTTACTTGCTTATTTTTGCCTCACTTCTTGATTGAGGGTCAGCGTTACTGACTTCAATTGTAGCCTGCACCACTTTAGCCTGTGTATAGCGGCTAGAACCTGAAGTCCCCTACCCGGACCCCACTGCTGAACAGTTGTTCAACGTGTTTGCTTATCATTGCGCAATCTCGGCGTGTGCCGACGACGTAGTTGCCATCGTGCATACATTGCCACTACGATTGGGAATGGGAATGGGAATGGTAATAGGTCTGTGTATGATTGTGGGCCAGGGCTCTGACTGGCCCGATCGCACCACATCTATGCCAGCTGTTTTCACTGGACCCTCGGCATCTTTATCGTTATTGTTTGTCGTCGTCAACGTTCGTTGTCTGACGAGGCTGTCAGCTGTTTTTAGTGTTAGCTTGCATTTGAAAGCAAGTGAGGATCATTTAAGGTTGGCAATTTGCTACTAGTTTGTGCTGAAACTCAAATTGAAAGATCCACTAAAGCGGTTCACCTGTCCATGAGTAAGTACTTGACATCCACGGAAGACCTGAACAAAATCAATCATTCGGCATTTCTCTTTCACTATCAATTGAATTTGTGCGCTGTTTTTATTTTTATTTATTTTTTTTGTTTGCCACATTTGGCTGGCCACACCCGGAGGGAATCGATTTGTTTACGTCACGCTTTCATGATTCCATGGAATATTCCCAGCATTTATGTTGCCACAACATAATCGAACATGAGATCATTTGCATACGCGTGCGCGACGCCTCTCGAGTCTCGACTCTCAAGTCCCAGTCTCAACTCAATTGGTTTATTTTGATATCGGCAACGATCGACGATGACTTTGCGCTATCCTTCAGTGGTTCGTTTATATTAAATTCGCATTTGATTGTGGTTTGCTGTGTATTGAACAATTGAATATACATACTCGTATGGTGTGTGCCTTTGTTTTGTCTGACAGTCAGTCGATTTGCATCGATTGAAGGTTTGTTTATCTAGAGATATTGCTGGTAGTTTTCCTATATTGAGAGCTGATAAATTTGAAGTGAACATCCAGCCGGCGATTTCCGCACGTCTGTTCTTAAACTAGTTGCGAATTATAGGCAGCGCGACTTATTGTGTGTGATGTTAATGGTTAATTTAATTATTTGACACAGGATGAAGAAATTCTAGGAATCTAGAAACCTTCTTTTAATTGAACTCTCAGACATTCGTAGTAAAGGCAATCAAAACAAATCAATTAAATCTATTGTACTTTTTGATGACGCTAAACAATTCATGGAACAAGAAAATATTTTAATAGAAATAGAAAATGCCCAACAACACGCACTACTACATAGCTTTTAATAGAGTACAAATAATCTCAGAGAAGCCTGATTATACGAAACATTAAATAACTCTAGCTATCTATGCAAGTACATATGTACCTACATAAAAAGATAAAAACTATTAAAGACTTCTAAGTATGTATGTATATTTCAAGCACTGAGATATCAAATTAATGTGAACTTCTCCACAAGGGTTGTTTATATAATTTTAATTCCAAGAGTCCAAGGTTTACAAATCTATGATTTCCACTCTATAAACTACTCA
The DNA here is from genome assembly GCA_035043065.1 of Hirtodrosophila confusa. Classification (NCBI taxonomy): domain Eukaryota; kingdom Metazoa; phylum Arthropoda; class Insecta; order Diptera; family Drosophilidae; genus Hirtodrosophila; species Hirtodrosophila confusa. The sequence continues at coordinate 829,583 of JAWNNI010000064.1, forward strand.
TAACAGCACGTTTGGCTCACATTTCGTGTTCTTGGTTTTCTGTTGGAATTGAACGTACTTCAGCATTATCGTAAAACAATCAAATAGCTCATGACAACCATAAAAATATACTCGTTCCTATAAAAGTGTGAGTAGAAAGCGCCTAACAACAATCTGACACGCCAGACATGCCGCTCTGTGATATTCGTTTATGGTACTCCTGACAGCCCCAATTAGTTGACACCTGTTGGAGTCGAAATTTATGTACATATTATTTTTAGCTTTACTGTACTGCCAAAATGGCATCATGGCATCATGCTAGGGAGTTCCGCTTATCGCATTTAAACCAATTCTTGGTTTGCCCTGTAAACATGGAAATAGGTCAAGAGTTTCCATATATACGAGTATATTACAGTTGCGAAACGACTATAACAGATAAACGGACGCATCTCCGAGCTTATTAGGTATATAGAGATTCTCAAACAGCATCATCAGTCGAGTCCATCTATCTGTATATCTTTCAGAGTCTTAAGGAGCTAGAAACAACAAACTTCGAATACCATACGCAGATCAAGTTTTCGTCTGAAATATTCATAAGTAATAAGAGAAGATTTGCAATAGTACAGATAACAGCGACTAAAGCGTGTTTTAGGATATCTCAGACTTGGCTGCAGGGTATCTGCCGGTCGATCGCTTTTGTCTTTAGCTTCCATACTTGTTTTGGGCTTAGCTTTTACTACACACTACGCCATTTTCTGGCTATTATGTGGCACACTCTCTCGTACACTGTCTCTCGGATGTACGGGTGTACGGCGTCTGTTAGTTGGTTACAACCGACTCTAACCAGTCTGGGCCGGTCGTGGCTTATTGCTTGTCTGGCATTTGTTCAGGGGCTTTATCAATTTGCATGGCTGTAAGAAACTATATTGTAAGCACGTCTAGAGGCGCCTTATCAGTTTCATCTATTGTAGTTTTCAGTAAACCAATTATATGGTATTACGATTCTGTGCCCTCATATTGTCGATTAGCCTTATTGACTTTCAAGTGCATGTAGAAATCCCCGAGCTGTGGTCCCCTGTTGCTTGCGACGCTAACAGGTTCCGGTATCCAGTATCTTATCTTTTTCCAACCGAAATAATATCTCGAAAGTGTTATTTTGTAGTTTGAAAACATGCTACAGTATCATAAGCCAATAATCAACATTGAGAATGTTTTTGCTAATTGCATTCAATATATTAATAGGAGAGGAAATGATTTAGATTTTAAGATGAGTTTTACAGCGAAGTCTGATATTTAATGTGATATTCATAAAAAACATGATAGCTTTATATTTTTAAGAGTTATTAGAGCCATTACAATTTGCATGCAATACACTTTGTAGGTGTCAATAAACTTTTCGCGATAGACAATCGTTTTAGGAAGAATGTTAATGAAACTTGTTACCGATCATTCATAATTTGCATGAAGTACTATAAGAGTTCTAGCCGGCATTTGTAGACAGTTGAGTTTGCATTACAACTATATAAACATTACTGAGATATTTGTTTTCATTATCAAAGCCCGCATCCGTTAACTTCCTTCAAATGCTGGAAGAGTTATAAATATTCATTGAACTTATATGTATGTATATATAGATATACATATACTGCAGCATATAATGTACATCGCATTAAGAGACAGAGATAGTCATAGTAAGAAATATAAATGTTATTGTCGTTTTATTAATGTGCCATATAAGCATTTTAATTGGCGCCAAGTGTTTTGTATAAGTATCTATTTATAAACTGTTAGTGCCCCCATGAGAAGATACAAATGCGTATAGGAAATTAGACAGCAACAAACAAAAGCAAACATATGCCATTTAAAGCAATTAAATATTAATAGAAAAGAAATTTGAAAATGAAGGCAAATAAGAATTTGTTACATTTGCTTATTTGTGTATGACAGCTCACGATTTTATGGAGGCTGCCATATGCATGTACATATACATATACATATGCATGTATCTGTGTGTGTGCAGTACTATTCCAGATGGAGTGTACTATGTAACAATTGGCTGAGAGGTTAGTTTACTGCAGTATTGGAGACATAAAGACGCCATATCAATCAAATAACTCAGGCATACAGTGTTGTCAAGCTGACTTGACGCTTTGAAAAAGTTAAAAAGTAGCAGCATTTATTTTAGGAAAACTGACAACCTTTAGCAAAGATACATGTTGATTCTTTTAGAAATCAGATCGTAACATAACATACATATACCCATAAATACTTTCGAAATTTTGTAAGGAATAATCTACGAATATGGATTGCTTATAAACTTATTATTGTGACTAAGCTGTCCTGTCTCCCACAAGGGAATCCCCAAAATGACATTCGTAGTAAATGGAAAACTGTTGACCCAAAGAATTATGAAATCAATTAAATATACCCAATTTATATTACCACTATTGTATTCTTTGATAGTAATATATTAATACTTGTTAATTGAACGTGAAATGCACTTCTCAGAGAACACACTTAACATTTAATAAAGATTCTAATAAATGGTTTATAAACCAAACACTTTTTCAGGCGCCTGCAAAAAAACACAGATCTGGCGTGAAAATAGCTGAATTGACAGCGCTGCTGAGAACTCGATACAGAGAGGGGCGCCACAGATATATGCGCATGTGTGTGTGAGCAAGTACTTATAAGTATAAAAAGAAAGCGTGCTGCGCTGCTCATGCCATTGAATTGCTTGCCCGCAGAAAGTGTAAGAACTTGTGCATGTGTGTGAGCACATGTTCCCATGGGTAGTTTATATAGAGCAGCTGTAGGAAAGAACCTCTCTCACACACACCACACACACACACACATCCAAAGCTAGTATCTACTCGCATAAAAGCTTGGGGCAATTTAAAGAAACTGGCACGCAAGTCATTTAAAACCGAAGCCATTCGTTGAACTTGAAGTCAAAACGATTTCATTTGTCACGCGAGCAGCAGCAAATGCAGATCGCGTACCGAGTTCCAGACTGAATGCGAGTGCATTCGAGTGTGCTTTGGGTCTGCGTGTGTGTTGGTGTGTGTGTGTGTGTGTTAGCAAGCATTCAAACTCATTCGTTTGATTACAGGAACCGTGCGCGGGGATTTACCCAAAGTAACGATAAACAATTCGCTACTCGTTACTTGCTACTCGCTACTCGGTCGAATCGCCAAATGTGTGAAAATAAATCGCGATTACTACTATTATGAGATTTGTGCGCAAATATACATAAATAAATTTGTGCTGATTTTTGGGCAAAACATCGTAAAAATTGCATTATTAGTAAGTCAAATATGATCATCTAATTTGAACTATTGTAAAATATTTCACAAGTTTGTGTCAAACGAAACTCCCCAAAATAAAACCACAACGCATATAGACCTTAAATTTATATGACTTAGAGTTGAATTTTGCGTTTTAGCCTATTTGCAAATGCGACGTATAAAAATAAATAAAATATATGCTATTATTATATATGCACACTTTTTGGCATAAGAAGAACTTTACGGTAAAATAATAATTTAACGACCAACAACAATTGACAGTGAATAAAATAATGTAGCATATGTTAACTATTAACCTTAATTCAATGGGATATGAATATTCTATGAATGATTTCCCTTAATAATTGCCAGCTATATTTTGCGGTAAAAGTAAATTTATTGAGGCAGCTGTCACTTTTAGTATAAGCTTTATTCATTTTCACATTTATGTTATACATACTTAATTTTATTTATACGTTTACAGAGGGTGTTATAACTTTGTCACGAAATGTGTAAGATTTTGAAGGACACGTTTCCTACTCCACAAAGTATTTACTTTTTGGAGCAGCATTAAAAGCCATCAAAAGTCTATCTTTAGGTAACAAATTGAGTTGTTGTATGATCAATCTTACAACAAATTTATTATGTTTTATATAAGACTACAAAATTCGGTCGGTGAACCGAGTCAAGCTTTTGTATTATAATAGCTTCGGAAACCCGAAGACACATGTCTTACCTAGTATTTTTTATTGTATCGATAACTAGGTGTACAATTTTGCATTTGACCCAGTGAAAATGGAAGTGTCAATTTATTATGTACTTTTATTCACATTCTTCTTTAATCTCTAAATCGCACTTAGTCATAACCGCTAATGACCCACAAAAATCCCATATTATACTCGTATTATAATACTATGAGCGGAAGATGAGTTAACTTACAATATGTAATACGTTTGGAAAATATGTCATAATCAGCAAACAGTTGTATTTCAACGTTGGCAACGCGGCGTATGCGTGATCAGCATACAAGCTCCTAAATTGCTTGAAAAGTTGGATATAGGAGTATCTTGTTTGTCTTGTGGGCTTTCCTTGACTCTGTCGACTTTGCTGACTCCTTCATCCAGAGTTTTCTTTGTTCTTTGTTCAGTTGCCAACGGAAGACAAACAAAGAGAAATCCAACATGTAAATATTTGGATGCGCAATAATGTATCTGTTCCTCTGTCTATTCGTCTGCCTGTCTGTCTGACTGTCTGGGATCTTTGCTGGTTATACAGCTGCCCAGACGTACGCAATTGGTACAGTTGATTAAAAAGCCGTCTAGCACATGTACCGTTCGATTGTTGTTGGGGAAAGTGTGATAAGATCGATAGTCGCCGATATGGCGACTCCTTTGAAACCCCTCAATAGTTTTAGCCAATAAATCGATTAGCACTTCAACGTCTTTTCGGCTTCTTAAGTGTCAAAGTGTGACGGCATTGTGCGTTATCTAATCGTATATTGTTGTTGTTAAGCCGTAAAACATTTGTTAATCTATAATTGCACAATTAAGGCATTAGCCATGTGCTTTGATTTAGACTTTCTACTGATTGTATTGGCAACAATGAATATTCGCTTTAAATGCCAACGCACCAGCCATCTCAGACGCGCGCCCATCTGAAGTGGCTTGGGATTGTAAATTACGTAACTGTTATGTTAGTACAAAGTTCAAAATTCGCAGTTATTATTGTTATTATTATTATAACTTGTTATAATTATTGTACTCTCTTCTGAACTTTTAGATCAGGGAGCTCGATTTCTGAAGAGAGAGTTTTTGTTGGGTTGAGGTTGCTTTTGTCTTCTGTTTCTAGGATTCCCAAGAATTCTAAGTTGAAATATATGTAAGTTCTACTAAATAGTTAAAGCGCTGATTGTTCTATTCTTAACGCAAGTATTTTCAGTATAAAGAGAGAGCGCATTGATAAATATATGACTAAACTTTAATGTTTAAAGTCTAAATGTCATATCTTATTGTTAGTCATCTATTTATAATAAACAATTATAAATAAATAAGCAAAGTTTAGGAAAGTATTTTGTGCATTGTTCAAAAGTAGTTTAAGTTTCTTAAATTGGCTTCAATTTCGAAATAAGAGACGTAAAATATTGTGGCACAAATGTGACATAAGTAGTATAAATGTCTGTAAATGATAAAAAGAAAGCTGTGCGTAAATTCCCATTTGTTTAATGGCGATGATAAAAAACTATATATATATAACGCGTATTCAAAAAATTAACTTTTAGCAGTTATAAATGACTGTGTATTAATGATAATTAATTATAATTAACAAAAGATTGCCGCCTAATGCATGAATCAGTTTTTGAAGGCAACGTCTCAAGTATTTTCCCCGCTGTAATATGAAGTCGCATACATTGAACTTTCAATGCAATATTATATTTATAGCACGTGCTCCAACAATAATACTATTGTGTTAAATAATGATCATAGATTGGACAGTCATAATGCCGCTAAATGAAAGTAGAAGGCAACATGGTGTCTAAAAACAAAATCAATTAACTGTGTTAAGCAATATCATTAGAGATGGGCGAGGAATACAAAATTTGCACATTCCAAAAATGTTGGTTTTTTTCCGGTCCCGCCTGTACCGACATTGTTTTTAGAACTATTTCGTGGAATCTTTAAATATTTTGATTAGTTTGTCTCTATACATTGTGTATTATGTACTTTATGTATTATGTATTATGTATTTTAAAAGCGTGAGGAAATAAATCGCAAAAATACTAGAATGCCAGATGACATATTCAAGATTTCAAGTATTAAGCATTTTCAAGGCCCGAGGGAAATTTTGGGTTCTGTGTGATTATTGGAATTGTTTTTTTTTTAAACTACTGCGACATTAATATATTCAGGACCGTCGAGATAGCCTTTCCGCGCCCATATCTAGTGTGTGGTATGAGATGGTATATGCTTAATGTGTTTAGCACAAACAATTAGCGGGGTAATTTCTAATAGCATGCGCATGTTTGCGTCACAAGGGCCTTATGAGCATGTAAATCAAATGAAATCGTATCGAATTAAATCAACGCGTATACGCCGTGTGGTCGCTCGTAAAAGTCCAAAGCCCGACTTGACTGTGGCTTTTATACGCTTCCAGCTCGTAGCTTATGACCTGTTTTCGAAGCTGCTATAACTTCTCTTACCCCCCAACACACTGCAAAGAAACAAAACTTGTTCGATCGGTCGTTTAAAGTACGGGCCCGAAATCCCAAAATGAATCCAATAAACAAGTAAGAATGCTATAGTCGAGTATACCCGACTACGAAACTCCCTGTACCTAGGTCAAAAATTTCCAATCGCATCTTCGTACACATACACACACACATACACAAAAGACGCACACACACGAGCCACAGTGCAAGCGAGGCATTTGTAATGGTGGCTGTGCTTCTTCTTCCCCTCGCTGCAGCACTGAATCTTCTTTCGTGAATAACTTCCGTGTTCCGATTAAGAGGGACTAAAGTATTGTACATGCCAAATCTTAAGGCTATATCTTGAAAATTGTTACTTTTAAACGGGTTTTTATCGATTTGCGGGGGAGCGGGATGAGATATCTAAAATATGAAACAAATTTGATCTGCGTATAGTATACAGGAACCTACATTCCAAATTTGGTGTCTGTAGCTCTTGTAGTTGCTGAGATTGACGCGTTCATACGGACAGACGGACATGGCCAAATCGAAATCTCTTTTGATACTGATCAAGAATATATATACTTTATAGGGTTGGAGATGTCTCCTTCTGCCTGTTACATACATTTGCACAGATTTAGTACCCCCTTTTTACCCATTTTATGGGTACAGGGAGTAAAAAGTGCGTCCCTGGTACGGCTGTTGATTTGATTTGACGTCGACGTCGACGTTGGCGCTCAGTCGAACAGCTGTTTAGCGATTTTAATAAACAAACTGCGGCGTTGGTTGGCTCAGTACGTAAAAGATACTTCGTGGATACACAACGCTAGAGATACTCGCGGCACGTCTCAAGTGCGCGCTACACGGGCCGTTCGCCTGAACACAGACCCAAAACATCAGCACCTAAAAAGTGAATAGATTTGAAAATTATTTAACAACAAACAAATACTTTGTGTGTCTCCACGGTAAATGATAATATGCGTAGCTGTATGCTAAACAACATTATTTTGAGTTGTCAACTTAAAGAGAAATTTTTTGTTGACTGGTTTTATTAGCCGTGGCGTGTGTGCGTGCTCGAGCCGTTGAACTTGCCAAGAAAAATATATTTTAAATGTATATAATTATATATTTTGCATATGCATTCAAATTAACATAAATTTCTATACTAACTGTGGCAGCAGAAACCAAATAAATTGTTTGCGTCTGCCAGAAAATTCTGTACAATGTTCATATTCGATTTTACGCATCTGTTTTGTTTTTCGCTTCGTAAACAAATTTGTGTCTTGTTTTCAGAAGTGTGTATATGTTTTTGAAATAGTGAAATTTACAACTCAGGTACTTAATGCCTTGGCGCGTGTTTTCGAAAAAAAAATAGAAAATTATTGCACTTGTAATATATAATTTTGAATAATTTATTATATTATAATAATTGCATTATGGTTTCGGTTATGAGATTTGTTTAAGGAATATTTATTATACCTACCATCAGTTGCCAAATTGCTCTACGATATTCAAAGCGTTATCTTAAAACCTTGAAATTGCTATTCTCATTCAACTATTCTGAAAATAAAAAGTACAGCACTCGGGGCAGATCTTTTGCAATCTTGCTACTACTTGAAACCAGTTGTTAGAATTAAGCTAAATGTTAAAAGTTGATATGTAAAAATAATATAAAAATATTTGTGTTTGTGCCTGTGCTTGATTGCAAAACAAATTGCGTATGTAATCATAACATTCTAGTTATTCCCCCAGACTTCTAACTCGACTTCAGCTCGATTCGAAAGAACTGGAAGATTATTGTAATTTATGGCTGACAGTCGTTCAGAATCTGTGCAAAATACTACAGTGAAGTCGACTCGATTGCCACACGTGCTTAGACACAATTAAAGCCAATTACTTTGGACTACTTGACAACCAATGGCAAGTTTGCACTGGACGCTAAAATGGATTTAGCCAGTTAGTCAGAAGTTAGCAGTTAGCAGTTAGCAGCTAGCAGCTGCTGGCCATTAGTCAGCTTCCTCGTATACAAGAACAGAAATTGTATCTAAACTAGTGGTAATATTGTATAAATATTATGCCATTGATAAGAGGCAGTTAATCACCCACTATATAGTTGCCGGGGCTCGCTACTTGCCCGATAAAATATCTGGCCTTCGTTTCGATTGTTGCTGGGCAATTTCCGCGTGTCGAAAAGTGCGTTCAAGTAGAACATCGCTGTACTCCAATATTATTACAAAGAAATGTATATAAACAATTTTGTTCCTTGAACTGCAAAGCAATGTGAAAAATTAAGAATCACATGCGTATAAGTTGACTCGTTTCTAATTAACAGCTTAAATAATTCATGTGTTAACTGGTTCTGCTTATTTACACATTACAACAATACTTCAATTGATAAACTAACACTTGTTATAATAATATTGTTGTGTAGTTACAAAAATTCTTACATTTACTTTAATATATGTAGGTCAGCTGAAGTTAAGAAGTTAAGTTTATTACGCAAATGAAAAAAACAAAAGTATACAATACATTTTTTTGTTTTTTTGGGAAGCCGTCCGACTTAATCTTAATCAACTTTCACCGTGCCTAAATATTTGCATATTTAATTTTAATTTTTATCCAGAGCTAAGATATAAATAAATACAATATGTTATTAGTTAAGTTTGAATTTAAGTACATTTATTTTTGTCTTTATTGAATGTTGTTTCACATTTGACCTTGTTTTTGAATGCGGCTAACTGCTTGATTAATAACTGCATATGCGAATAATTTAAAGATCAAAAACAAATTCCCGTCTACATATTTAAGTAATGACCTCAATAATAATGATGTTTGTGCATGTTTTCTTTTGTTGCAGACAAACCCAAGTTCCAAATGTGAACCAAATGCTTAGACATTTATTTTTTGCATAACACCAAAACACAACACAACACACACCACAGACACACATACACACTTGAAGCAAATTGTGATACACTACATAAGAAGCCCAAAAGACATCCAGGAACAGCACCGAGCAGCACACCCACTAGAGTACAAACGTGTGTGTAACACACACGACACACAACCCATACAACTACATACACCTACTAAAGGAGAGCAGGAAAAAGTGACAATGGATTTCGATCAAATTCTTGCCAAATGTGGCGACTTCAATCGCTATCAGTTTATGATACTCGCACTCTTTGGCTTTATCAATATCATCGTATCGATGGTGCGTATATATACAAACTATAATCGAAATATATTTTTAATAAATGTCTAATTATGCCTTGCAGCATTACTTTACGCAAACAGTGATTAGTTTCGTGCCGGATCATTGGTGCTATCATGAAAGTCTAGTTAACATGACATATAAGGAAATAGGTGACATCTACTCCAAATTTGAGAATCCCTCCTGCACGCGCCTGGCCGACATCAATGGACCCAACGTTACAGTCAGCACTGAGAAGTGCGAACGATGGATCTATAACTACGATTTCGGATATAGAAGCATGAACACCGAGGTATGTTGATCTCAATAATTTCCGACAAATATTAAATTAAGCTACAGAATGTAGAAATACCTAAGATAACAATTAAACTATCTCAGTTGAAAGTAGTTCTTTTTTTTTGGAAAGTGCAATCAAATAATTAAGTTTCTGAAATATTTTTCATTCTTGATTTTATTTTAGATGTTAAAAGAAAAGTTTCTAAAGGTTTAAAGAGATATTCTGCTCTTACATTTGTACACACACTAAATCTAATTAATATGAATTACCTAATTTAATCTTAATAATCAATCTTCGAGAACTGAAATAACACCATATCTTGACAGCTGTTCTATTTAAAACTTTATTTTTGTCGTGAAAACTGAGTATGATACTATATACTATGCTAATTAGTGGATGGGTTTCCCCATCGATTGCATTTACTTCTCTAATAAAATACAATTTTAACCTATTCTTTTTCTGTCGATCAATCAACAGCTGAACTGGGTCTGTGATTCAGCATATAAGGCGCGCATTGGACAATCCCTATTCTTCATTGGATCCGTTGTGGGCACACTGTTCTACGGTCTGCTCTCCGATAAAATTGGACGTGTGCCAGCCTTGATATTGTCAAATTTCTGCGGATTTGCTGGTGATTTCTCTACCATCTTTACCAAGAGCGTGGCCACATTTACGCTCTGCCGTTTCATATCAGGCCTGGCAGCCGATACCAACTTCTATCTCATGTATATTATTGGTGAGTACATCTCAGGTAACATCGTCATTCAGTTGCTCATTTGAGGTCCACTCTATGTTGACAGTCCTCGAATATATACGTCCAAGCATGCGCACACTGGGCCTTAATATGGCTGTGGGTCTGTTTTATTGTTTGGGTCTGGTATTTACGCCCTGGCTGGCGGTCTTGGCCGGCCACTGGCAGATCTATTTGGCCTGCACCTCGCTGCCCATACTGCTGGTGGTGCTGTACTACTTTGTGGTGCAGGAGAGCGCCCAGTGGCTGGTGACGCGCAATGACATCGACGGTGCCATCATGCGGCTGAAACGCGTTGCCAGATTCAATGGCCGCCACGTGACACAGGCGGATTTCGATGAGTTCCGGCGTCACTGCCAAATGACCAGGGAGCTGCAGGGCGGTGACGACAAGAAGCATGCCACACTCTTTGATATGTTCAGGACGCCACGGATGCGCAAGAACACGCTTATACTCTTCTTTAAGTCGTAAGTATTGGCATTATGGACTAAAAAGCTACAGCTTACTCATACTCAGCGTTTTATAGAATGGTGATTACCCTGTGCTACGATGCCGTGTCGCGTAATGTGGAAGGAATGGGCATATCGCCGTTTATAATGTTCTCGCTTAGTGCATTGGCAGTGCTGCCTTCTAGCATTTTGCTGGTGCTCCTGCAGGATCGCATTGGACGCAAGGGCATGGCCTCGGGCTCGCTGCTGGTGGGCGGTTTGTTCACAGCCGCCGCGGGCATTGCCATTGCCTATCAGCAGCATAATCACAATGCCATTTTGCTGGCCTGCCTGACAATTGCCGCCCGTTTTGGCGTGGCCATTTCATATGAGTCTGGCTCACAATATGCCACAGAGCTGATACCCACGTGTGTGCGAGGCCAGGGTGTGGCAGCGGTGCATGTGGCCGGCTTTGCGGCATCCTTCCTGGCGCCCTACATCCTATGGCTGGGCACGTTCTTCAAGGCTGCACCCTCCATCATTCTGGGCGTGCTGTTCTTTGCTGGCTCCTTTGTTTGCCTGCTTCTGCCCGAAACGCTAAACCGGTAAGTGTGCGACTTGTGATGGTTTCCAGCTTAAAAGCGAACCACCTACTTAACTCTTTTGGTTTCTTGTCCTTACAGGAGTCTGCCCACCACAATCGAGGAGGGTGAGGTGTTTGGTAAGGGCGAACGCATGTTCGACTTCCCCTGCCTGCAGCATCACGATGACGATGACTCGGACTCTGAGCTGGAGAAGTACAAGCGGAAGCATTCGCTCATCGATGCCAAACAGCAGGTGGAGTCCGGTCAGTATACGAAGCGCAAACAGTCGCTGATCGATGCGGATCGGGAGGAGCAGGCCTTGAAGGATGCCAAGCACTGAGCCAATCTGCTAATGCTAATGACTAGTGTGTAGTTTAGTTAAACAATTTTTTCATAGGCTCATTGAGTAAGCACTTCAAATACTTAATAGCAGCCACCTCTTTGAAATCTGCAAAATCTGGAATCAAACTGTAGCTTATAGAACTATAAAACAAGAAAACTTAAGCAGCTGTTACCACTTAACAACAAAATTAGAAACAAATGTGTTTTTTCAGCTGTAGGAATACCTCGTTTATACAAATATTCGATGATTATTTGAAGTTTACAATGTGTGTGCTCAGCATCTAGAGGACTTTTCTATTAGTACATACTCTTTATATACGTATTCTTACGACCACACACACACACACACACACACACACACAAATACATATATATTAAATTATAGGCTTACATAATTATAAATAGACTTATATATATACATGCATACATACATACATATATCTATTTAGTAACTCATAACACTATTCAAAAGTTAGCCATCGTAAACATTTTCCAAAATCGTGTAATATATTGGAATCGGAATCGCATAGTTAACATTTAAGCGGCACAATTTCACTTAACTGAATGAATTGAATACTTACATATGTAATAAATAGTTTTCCATAAGTACATTAGTAATTAGGTTGAGTTCATTTTGATTTTTATTTTGTATTTTATGCAGTTAAATGCAAAACTGATAATAATTACAATTTTAGAATAAATTTATAAAACAAATCCACAATATACAAATTAAAAGAAAATATTCACTACGTACGAGTAATTTATTTATATTTCAAATATTATCCTTGTTTCCTGCTGGACGGACCATCAATTCTATAGAAAATAGTTTTTCAAGAACGTTATTCCAGGGAATTACGCCATATGTTAAAGGTTCAATGTTTAGGTATCTATGTATGTGGAATGCAAAATAAACGTTTATAATAATTTATTGATTTGCGTAAAAGCATTTACTTACGTCTTGCCGCAATTTGTGAACCACCAGCCTCCCTTTAAGTCGCTAGCACAGTTAACTGGTTCGGTTTGATCATTATCGCGATCGAAGGTGCTAAACGGTTGATATACACTTTCTCGCAAGCCATCGCCAGCATCACCAGAGTATGTGCCAAGTGACAGTATTGTATAGTTGCCATCCTCATTTCCAACTTTAAAATTACTGTATTTGGCAAATCGTATTCCGCCCTTAGAAACAAGTCGTATATATAGCTCATGCTGAAGCGACGATGTGATGAGATGGAGATTTTCCAGTCCTATAAAGAATTCATTCTGAATGTCTCCAAACCCTTCGCGATAATCCTTCCAATTGCGATTAAAACTTAATTTACTGTCTAAACGACGCTCGACAACTGACCATATATAGTTGTCACTGTCTGAGTTACAGGGCAATACCAGAAGTTTTTGGTCGGATAGTGATATATTATGGACACCTGTGTGGTCGCCAAAGGGCGGACAGTTAGCATCAGTGGACTTTGAAATTTCATTATCTGTTTTCCTAGTATTTTGAAGAACTTTACTTATTTCTGGTCGGAAGGTGGCAATGTTTGTTTGTGGTATATTTATTTCATTTTTACAGTCTTTAATTTTCCTTTCTTTGCTTGATTGTAGTAGAGTTCGTAGTTCGCTTATGCAGTTTCCCAGTTTGTCCGATTCGATGACTTGTTGCTCCATAGACTGACCATAGTTTTGAGCGCATTTCTTCAGATCTTTCTCTTGCTCGGTATGTATATTTTGTAAGTTAGTTAAATTATTTTCTTTATTCTTAACATCACTTTCCAAGATGCGGATTTCGATGTCTTTCTTATTAACTTCGGCAGCTTGCAAAGAAATTATATTTTTAAGTTCGGTTATCTCACTATGTTTTTCACCAACTTGTGTATATTTACAATCTTCAAAATTCGATTGTAGCATTGTTGTTTCATTTCTGCAGCTTTGCAGTTGGGATGTAATTATTTCAATTTCCCTTATCTTTTGTCCAATATTTTCTTGTAGAACTGAGTTGCTGTATTCCAAAATTTTCATATTTTCAGTAATATTGAATGTATTTTGATGAGCCATATTTCTAGCGTCTTTGTCATTATTTAATTTGTCGATTTCAATATGCAAAGCTTTAATTTTAAGGTCTTTTAATTTAATCAAATTGTCTTTATCTTGATTAATTAGTTTAAAAAGCTTAATTTCTTTATTAACGTTAGCGAGTGTTGAATTGAACCTTCGAATTATCTTTATGTAATCTGTTCTAGGTGTAATGCCATTTTGTATTTTCGATATCTTGCTTTCTGTAAAATTTGCAAAAATTATGAAAATCAATAGCAAAGTAACTAGCACAATCGACATGTTTGCCATTTTTAAGTTTTGGCATCAACTTTCCACTGCGTATTTGAACTGCCTCTTCTTAGGGAACTGCGATTTGAAACTGAATTGCTAAATTTTAAATGCTTGCTGTGAATGTACATAATTGGTCATACAAATATATATATACATAATTTTTATCATTTTATACACTTCCAAAGGGAATTCCATTTTTATCACGAAATATGTAACGTTGAAAGAGACGTTTCCGACTTATTGCTTATAACGATAATTTGACAAAAATAACCAAATCTTAGTTCCATTATGTGCTGTACAGATCTTATAGTTGCAATGGATGAAAAATAATTTTTATATAAAAACCTTTAAGTTATCCAACTGCGACTTATATTATATTTTTATATAGTGTGCTTTAGTTTTCTCAAAATTTAGCAACATAATAGGAACAATCGGTCCAGAATTTAGTTTTTGTATAAGAATAATTGCTGCAAGGGTATAATGTCTTCGCCACGCCGAAGTTACCCGTTCTTCCCCGTTTCTTACTGATATCAGTTAATTTTTTATACGCTTCCCGAGTGTATAAGGAAATTCCTATGACGTACGCTAGGCGTTGTTGTAGGCGTCACTATATATGTACATATGGCAGCGCATCTTATACTTATTTATAAAATATTTTTTCAAACTTTAAGTGCCTCCAATATTATTATCAAAATGTATACATTTTGTTTTATCTAATTGCACTAATGGGTTTTTGCATATATGTAAATAGGCATGTATGCAGTAGTACTTTGTATGTAGGTGCATAGAATTAACATTTGAATTTGTCTTGGGGGTACATAATAATCCTGCTAATCTATTCATAGCTTTGGTAAAGGATGAACTGTAGCTTTATTATTAGTTTTGTACAGGCCCTAACCTATAAGCCTTGTCTTTGGGATTATTGATAAGCATTTAAGAAATGTGAGGTGGTTGCATCTAAGCATTAGCCTTACAAGCTCCATTTGTAATATATAGTGTGTACAATAGGAGAAATATGCCATTGAACACATTAAGATTGTTGCCCAATCGCGAATAAATAAATTAATGTGTAGTTAAAATATGTGGAAGGAAGTTAAGCTATTTATGCACATAATGGAAAAATTATGTTATAGTATGTAAACAATACTCGAGCCAGGGTAAGACTGATAAAGTTGGTATTATCTGCTTTTGCTTTTTTTATTTTTTATTATGAAATATTTCTTTATAATTATTGGTATGCATGTTAGTTAAAAAGAGAAATATATATATGTATGCATAAGTACTGTAATTCATCAGTTCGGTTTAAGTAAGATCAGCAGAGTTTATATGGTATATACATATAAGTAATTTAACTGCGAAATCTTGATTACTATGCATTCTTTACATGAGTAATACCTATCAGACCATTCAGTTACAGGACCTAACTGTTAGTTAAGCTCCTTATCAGGTTATTTTGTTTTTATATCAGTTCCAGGTTTATCAGTTCATTTCGTTCCCAGGCTAAGCCACGCGGATCCTAGGCGTCAGACTTAGTACCACCCTTTGGGGTCAAGCTTTCGCGACGTTTGTGAAAGCATGGGAAGTAGAAGCAGCTCTCATTCATAGCAAAGCGCTCCCCATCGGCTAAGTTTTCGGGCAGTTTTCTAGTGAAAAATATATATTTAATGACTTGAGTACTTTATGAATATATGACTTACTTGTGTAAAGTTTCGGGCAGCGTCAGGCACAAACCAGCTCCAAAGAACATCAAGCAACTTATGAAAATTGATGGCAGTGGCTTATAGACCGTTGCCAAGTAGATCACATAGAAGGCCAGTGAGCTGGAGGCCAGACCCACAACATGTATGTTCGAGACGGCACGCCCCCGCACGCTAGTTGGTATTATCTCGGCGGCGTATTGGATCTCCGCATCATAGGAAACTGTGGCACCGTATCGGCCCAGTCCAATCATAATGGCCAGCAGGATAGCATTCTCCTTCGGGTCTAGGAAGGCAATCAAGAAGCCCGTTACGGTGGTTATAATGCCGCCTACCAACAGCGCACCGCAGGCCATTCCCTTGCGTCCGATGATGTTTTGGAGCAACAGGATCGTGCAGCCTGCAGGCAAATAGTTGATCGATGTGAAAGAGAACAGTTTGAAGGGGGAGGTGCCTAGACCCTCCATATTTCGGTTGATCACGTCGTAGGAGAGTGTAATGATGACCCTGTAAGGCATCGAATGTCGTAAGATCGTAAGATAGTCACCTAAGGGTGTAGACAGTTCTCGGCAATAACTCACGATTTGAGCAGCAAGGTTAGCGTGAAGCGACGCAGGCGCGGTGTTCTGAACATTCCCATAAATGTGTCCTCATGGGCGGTCAGCTTTCGCTCCTCGTTCTTCTTCTCGCGGTAGTGCTTGACGAATTCGTCGAACACAGAGTCCTCCACCTGTCGGCCATTGAATTTGGCCACCCACTTGAGACACTCAACGGCGCGATCGTACTTCTTCTTGGTGAGCAGCCACTGAGCGCTCTCACAGATGAACAGCGGGTAGGCGAGCACCCCGAGGGCGGGCAGCGAGGCTAGCCAGAGGTAGTGACGCCAGTTGCCTATCCAGATGGCGGCCCAGGGAGATGTCATCAGACCAAAGCAGTAAAAGACGGCCAGTATGATGTTGAGGCCAAAGGTGCGACGCTGCGGGCTGAGGTACTCGAACACTAGAAATTTTGGAAATGACTGTCAGCAAGCTATTCTTTGGAAAATTTTTTTATTATTTTTTACTCTATTCAGTTGGCCGTCTGATAATTATTCTTTGAAATAAATTAACTGCATTTAATAGTTTCGATAATTATTGTTTACGATATGTATGGTTTACGATATTTAAATAATAAGTAGTTCCGATCCTTATAGCTTCGCAATGATATTTATTTTTGGAAGACTTGAAAATGACTGTTAGTAAACCATAATTTGAAAATAAAATATTACTTACGATATTCAATTTTAATAGCGTGATCGAATATCGTAACTGGATTTTTTGATGATTTATTTCAATAGAAGGAATACTCACCCAAAATATACATTAGATAGTACATGGTATCGGTAGAAAGACCCGAAACAAATCTCGAGAACGCAAACCACGGCAGGGTGTGCACAAAGGAGGTCATAAAATCGCCAGATGCACCAGCCAAGGCAGCCATTAACATGGCAGGAATGCGTCCAATGCGATCTGCTAGATACCCAAAGGTAATGGTGCCCACAACAGAGCCCACAAAGAAGAATGATTGACCAACGGCCGGCTGGTGTGATTTCTCACAGACCCACTGGAGCTCAGTAGTGAGGCTCTCATAGCCGCTCTCCCTTTCAAAAATCCAGTCCTGGCAACTAACTCCGTCTGCCGCAATGCCCGTTCCGTTGATGACGCCCGCGAGGAGTGTGCAGGACGGATGAGTCACATTCGAATAAATGGAGCGTACTGACTCAGCACTGAGACCATGAAGATCATCATGGGAGCACCTGTAGGTACAAACTTTTGAGTTAATCAGAGTTCTTAAAATTAAGTATATATTGAAAGTACTGACCAATGCTCAGGAGTGAAAGTGATGAGTGTCTGCGAGAAGTAATGCAGCGAGCTGAGTATATTCGTATAACCGTATAATATCAAAATAACAAATTGGAAACGCCCAAAACTTCCGCACTTATCGAGAACACGATCGAAATCCATTTTAAATCGTCAACCTAGCAACACTCTTGAAACTAAACACACACTTTATAAGATAGATATATGTAAGATGAAAGCGATGACTCCAAAAATCTGAGTTAGCTACATGCTCAAGGCCCAGCTGCTATAGATTGCGGAACCCGTCGCCTAAAGTTGTTGCAGCTCTCAAAGTAACTTCTATTTTGATGCTAGGGGTTTCAAGTACCTGCCTTATATAGTATAGTATAAGTGCCGCGCCTTGTCTCTCCGGATTAAGGTGAGAAATTAGTAACAAAGATTGACTTCGGCTATCTCTATTGTATTATAATACTTTGAGACTTGCACAAACACGGTATACGTACGTTATGAAAATAAGCGGCTTCTGTCCGGTATATGAGTACTCGTACGATTGCCTGCTTTATAATACATTATAATCTTTAGTTTGGGGACTAATGTGAAAATATTAGCCGGATCGCAGAAACAAACACTTTACAATACAGCATTCATGTTTCCTTTACAAATGTTGAAAAAACTGTGCAGATGAACTACATAGAGAGATGAACACATTAAAAGTACGGGGTTAAGTTAGCAGCGCTTGCCCATTTACGGAAATCAAGCTGAATTCATGGTTAAATTTCGTGGGCAAGTCCACCTTCTTTTCTCATTTTATTTTTTCAAATTTCGCGCGAATTTAAAAATATTTGTTGAAACAGAATATGAAAAGCATAAGCAATAAGACACTTTCTCGACCTTGTGACAATCGAGCTCTCGATTTGAAGAAAGATTCATTATAATTTAATTAAAATTAAGTGTTGTTCCAAAAGATCTTAATAAAAACAAGGAGTTAATAGATAAGCGTGTGCAAAATGTATTTTTTTCTCAGAAGAAATTAATTTTATATGATTACGTAATCATTAGTGGGGGAGGTCAGGTAAATAATTACGTGGGGGAGGGTTTAAAAAAAGGCGAAAAAGTGATTACGTAATATGTGTACGAGCCCTTAGCACGATCTGAACCCGTTTCATTAAATTATATTGAATATTAATTGTATCATAAATACAGTAATACAGTCTGTTTCTATGCAAAGGGGTTCTTCAGAGTTCCATTAACTAGCTACTTTTTAAAAGATGCGTAATATTCTTGGGTTCTCTTATCAGGCATTTAACTCGGCCGACCAAGAAACCGAGCAACCGAATTCTTTTGTTGTGGGACTCATAATTTTTTGGCAATCGCAAGTTTGTTTAGTCTGAGATTTATACTAGAGTTAGATGCGTCGTCTGCTGTAAGTCACGCCTCTTTAGTCAACATTTCATAGGAATTACCGGCGGCTTTCTTGGGCGCCCGACATCTTTATAGCCTGGCGTATACATATGTGTATAGTATAGATTACAACTAAATTGACTTTATGAAATACGACTACCTTGTTTTCAAACATTTGTTAGCTAGAGTAGTACAAGATCAGGAACCATTGACGTGATAATTGCAAATCTGACTGGCAACCACTGCTAATTAATTAAGTTTAGATCATTTTTATTGTTAACTGCTGACGTTTCACTTCGGATTAGCTAAGATTTATGCATTTATAATAACATAATACTTAATAAGCCTAATTGCTCCATAAAACTTAAATAAAGCTACGGGAACTGGCGATCCCGAGTAGTACTTATTT
The DNA here is from genome assembly GCA_035043065.1 of Hirtodrosophila confusa. NCBI lineage: Eukaryota > Metazoa > Arthropoda > Insecta > Diptera > Drosophilidae > Hirtodrosophila > Hirtodrosophila confusa. Next base: position 849,296 of record JAWNNI010000064.1, read on the forward strand.
TAGTGCATTGCTCCGGACGTATAATGAGGGTGCAGATAATAAAAAATGCATTTGCAAAATAAATATAATTAACTAAGAACTTTATTCTTATATTTAATCTGTTACAATCGTTGTACGAGTATTTTATAGGGCCGTAGTCGCTCAAATGGGCTGCGTCTCCTCAGGCAACTTTCTTTTTCTGCTAAAGCAGGGAAAGTAATACCATTTCTCGCCAATACCAAAAGTCTCGCCTTCCGCTAGTGTCTGGGGCAGTTTTCTGTAAGACATTGAATATAAAATTTGAGCCGGATAAATTGACCTCAACTCACTTTTGCAAAGTTTCCGGCAAAGTCAGACACAAGCCAGCACCAATAAACATCAGCAGACTTATAAAAAGCGACGGCAGGGGCTTATAAAAGGTGCCCAAGAATATGATATATGAGCTAAAGAACCCAAATGCATACCCCACCACGTGTATATTGGACATGCCCCGACCGCGCACGCTGGTGGGTATAATCTCGGCGGCATACTGGGACTCCGCATCATAGGCGACAACGCCACCATATCTGCCCAATGCGGCCATGAAGGCCAGGATAGGTGCGTGCTCAAGTGGATCCAGGTTGGCAACCAAATAGCCAGTCACAGCTGTGGTTATGGCCCCCACGAACAAGGACGCACAGGCCATGCCCTTGCGACCGATGTAATTTTGGAAGAGTATTATGGATAGCCCGGCGGGCAGGACAGCAATGCCTGTCAATGAGAAGAGCTTGAAGGGTGAGGTGCCCAGGCCCTCCATGTTGCGGCTGAGTATGTCGAAGGCCACCGTAATAATCATGCTGTGGAGAAACCAATGTAGTCTACATAAGTTTACTAAAAAGCCAAACTTACGACTTGATGAACAGTATAATGGTGAATTTACGTAGTCGTGGAGTCCTTAACATGCCAAGGAATGTATCGGATTTGGTTTTCTGCTGTTCGTCAAGCTTCTCGCGATAGTACTTGATAAACTTATCAAACACGGACTCATCGACCTCTCGTCTATTGAATTTGGCAATGCGACGCAGACAGTGGGCGGCCTTCTCGAATTGGCGCTTGGTCAGCAACCACTCGGCGCTCTCGAAGAGCACGCAGGGATAGCAGAGCACGCCCAGGGCTGGCAGTGAGGCCACCCACAGATACCGACGCCATGTGCCCACCAAAATGGCCAGCCAAGGTGAGACCACAACTCCAATACTATAAAACACGGCCAAAACAGTGTTGAGACCCACAGTGCGGTGTTTGGGACTGAGATACTCGAATACTGAAACAACAACAAGAACAGTTTCAAATAGTTTCCTATACTCGATGGGTCATGCTTACCCAATATGTACATCAGAATGTATTGAGTGTCTGTGGATAGGCCCGCCATAAAACGGCCAGCCGAAAAATATGGCAAAGAGTGCACAAATGAAGTGATAAAATCGCCAAGAGCACCCGTCAAAGTAGTCAGCATGCAGGCAGGCAGCCGTCCAATGCGATCCGCCAGATAGCCAAAGAATATGGTGCCCAGTACGGAGCCCACAAAGAAAAATGATTGCCCCACCGCCGATTTGTAGGCGTCATCGCAGATCCATTCCAGCTGTGCACAATATTTTTGGAGGCGAGTGTTAAGTTCCATCATCCATAAACTGTTGCCTACTTCTAGGGTTAACATACCTCAGTTGTAACGCTCTCATAACCACTCTCGCGCTCGAAGTGCCAGGACTGGCATTTGGTTTCCCGATTGCTTAACAGAACCGGATCCCACTCAATAAAGCTGCACTTGCCAGAGGATGTGTGATTTGAAAACGCGTAAATATCCAATGTATCTGGTGGAATACACCTGTAAAATACGAAAACCGTTTTAGTTTACTAAAACGTGATTATAAAATATTTGAATCAAGTTACTTATGCGGCGGCGTGAAGCTGATGATGGTTTGCGAAAAATAGTGAAAGGACGACAGTAAATTCGTATAGCCATAGAGCCCCAGCAATACGAACTGATAGCGCCCAAAGCTGCCACATTTCTCCAACACACTCTCGAAATCCATTTTGGAGGCACTAGCGCTCCTCAGCGTCTACCTGGCTCGTTGGTCGCCGAGCGTTTGGCAATAGAAAGCTGCAGCCCTTCCATTTTGCGTTCATATATACTTCTATACTGCATATGTATAGGTTAGCCATACGAGCATCTATACCCAGCAATATCTTATACTTAGTATACCAGTATTCTATGCAAACATCAACGCGGCATCGTCACTTCCACTACAAGTTGTCTGGTATGGCACTCCAGGTGTTTAAGCTCGAGACAGCTTCTTATCATTTTTATTATTATTCAGTAGGTCCGTATTATGTATATATAGATAAGATGTCGGCACGCGCATTTAGGGGTATAGATAAACAGATTTTCACATAAAACTTTGAATACATTAAAATGCATGATGCATAAGATAATATATGTATGAAAAATGTTTCATCATCGCTATAAAGTATATACTTACTACTAGAATAAACAATAAGTTCACGTGTGCTAATATCAATTGATTTAATTATTTAAGTCTTAATTTTCCATTTCTCTTAAAAAATAAATGCATTTCTTTGTTAAATAACATAATTAAGCACTTATAGTCGTAGTCGATACTTTCGATAATTTGAGCTATTACTATCGGAGCTATCGATTCACGGAGCTATCGATAGCTGTATATTTCCAGAAGGAATTGTTATACATGTGAATAAGTATTTCATCATTATCTGCAAAGTGAAACAGTCTCAGCCGGAACATTCTAAATTACTATTAAAGATAATGTTTATAATCCATGCATGTTAAGCTATTATGTAAAGCACTTAGAATGAATTAAAATGATAAAGAGATTAAACATTTGTGTGTCTGTGTTCATCATGCTGGTTTTCAAATTCATTTCTACGTTTGTGTCATGGAACCCCAGAACAGCTCCACCGCATGGTCAACTTCGCTCTGGAGGCCATGGATCAAAAATAGTATGCTGTGGCGGTGTTCATAGACATCTAGCAAGCCTTCGACAGGGTGTGGCACGCTGGCCTCCGGTGTAAGTTAAAGATCTTACTAACACCGCAGCAAAGAACTAACTAATTAGCAGCTTTCTGAAAGAATGATCCTTTTGGGTAGTTGCCAACGGTACCAAATCGACAGGAAGAGCAATATGCGAATGAGTACAGACAGTATCCTGGGTACCACAAGTACACAAGGTGCACAAGTGTGATGCAGGAGTACATTTCACGGAATGGGCTTCCACGTGGAACAGCAGCAAATGTGTAAGCGCCAAATTCGCCACCGGAAGAGACACTTGACCAGGCATTTTAATGCTAGGCTCACCTCTCCAACAAAAGCCTGCCCACAAATACCTTGGTGTTGTCCTGGACACAAGGCTGTCATTTGCTAAACACATAACCAATTGGTTCTTAGCAAAGCTGAAAAAATGTGTTGGCTTCTATCTGCCAACAACAAGCTGTCTCTCTCTAATAGGTATCTAGAAATGCCCTAAGCCTAATTTGGAAATATGCACTGCAGGTATACGGAATCGCTGCAAAAATTCACATAACAAGATTCATGTGACGCAGAGCAAAGTCTTTAGGAGAATCTGCAAAGCTCACTGGGGTATGGTATATGTCCCTAAAGTAGGTGATGTACCACAGTTAGTAGCTGTAAAATACGCAGACTTGTGGCTCATCCCAACGCACTGGCAAAGCGGTTAATTGGTGAAATACCTCGCCGCAATGCCAGAAAAATCATAATGAAACGATCCCAATGACTTGCCCACCAGAGTCGTCGTATAAAATTTTCCTTACCATAAAAAGATATAAAATAAGTAAATTAAAATATATATAAAATGTACATATGTAAATAGTAGAAAATAGATATACCTGCTGCGTTATAATAGGTTTAGTTAGTTTTAGTTTTTTATATGCATATGTCAAGCTGCCACCTGGGTAGCAGAATACTTAGTTAAAGAAAAATTACAAGATTTTAAGAAAAAAAAATTTTTTTTACATTTTTCGTTGGGAGTTCGCTTAAAACTTGTATTCCCCAACATTGATTAAAGTAAAAGACTTAAGATTTTAATTGGGCATACAACAATTCAATATTTAATATGTTTCCTTGAGATATCGGGTGAGTTGAAGACTATTCGAAATCTAGGTGAAGCAAATATATTTATTGAAAGCAGATTTAATTGAAAACAAAAACATATGTAATGGCTTTGGTTGTTATGGTGTCTCTGCATTTTTATTGCGCTTAAATATTACCTTGTAATAATGTTATATCTTAAATTAAGAGCAATCATATAATAACACTTTAACATTAACAACATACCACAATTAGGGTCTGATATTAATTTATTTAATTACTTTATATAATTTGTACGATGACACAGTGCTGAAGTTAAGGAACTGATGAAATCAATTTTCAATTACTTGACTGAACTATTACTTAACTTTAAGTACGCGCTTAAAAGTATGCTAACATTTACAACACGCGAACCTTAATACGAAATAGATAACCCTGCCTTGCCCTAAAAGTAAATCGAGGAATCAATGGAATTTGAATGCGACTTGCCACTTCCCGGAGCAAGCCTCGTCACCGATTGCGTGCGTCTCTCCATAAAGCTGAATGTATACCAGTGCTCGTCCTTGCCAAACTTCTCGCCATCCTCCAATGAGTTGGGCAATGTGCGGTGCAGTGTCTCCGGCAGGAGCAGGCACAAGCAGGCGCCCAGCAACGACAGCACGCCCAATATGATTTCCGGCAGCGGCGAGAAAATCGTCCTCGTGTGCAGGATGTAGGCGCTGAAGAATGTGAATGCATAGCCCATGACATGGACCGCGGCCACACCCTGGCCCCGCACACAGGTCGGAATTAGCTCCGTAGCGTACTGGGCTCCTGAGTTGTAGGCCACCGTGACTCCAAAGCGACCAATCACGGAAAGTGTCACCAGTAATGTTGTAGCTATGGGTGAGGATTCAAATTGAGTTTGTTAGTTATATTTGATTAATAGTTCTCACGATTTCAATTGGCATTAAGCAAATTTTGTTGACCAAAAGGTATTTTAAAATCCAACACATATATGAGAGCACAATTTTGAAGATATTGACTAAATTAATAGTTTCGATATGATCAATAATTTATAAATATTTATAAATAATTTAACTGACCTTATTTCTAATAGAATTGTGGTATATTAATTGAGAAAATTTTAATCCTTAATAAAATGTAAATATAAGTTATGTTTCTTTGATACTATAAAAGTATAATAGAATATAAAATTTATATTAAAATTATTCATAATAAGAATATCAATGGGTTGTACAAAAGTATGTATGTAACAATCACAACGAATCCTTAGATTCTATATATTCTCTATAACAGAGTCAACAGCGCAGTTTTTCCATCCGTCGATTTTAAGGATTATAAGAAGTAGTAACACAAGAAATACAATTTAGATTCTCGCTAACCACACGCACATGAAATAAATTTAGGATTAAGCTACATTATTTCTCCATCTCACTAAAAAGTATTTTCAAATAAATTAAAAAAATTTAAAATTTTCCTCAACCTGCCCTTAAATGGCTTACAACCTACACTTAGAAGATATTATCTGAGATTTTTAGAACACATATATTGTTGTTTATCTACGATCGGGAAATAGTACAATAAACAGCCTGAGCTGTGTGATATTGTATGTGTATGTTTATTAACGTACATAGATGTACATACGTACATATGTCTGGCTAGAGGGTATCCGCTGCTCGACCACTCCCCACTAAACTTAGCAATTAAGTAAATAATGCCTTGGCTATGACTTACTTCGATCGTTGGCGGTGGCTGCAGCAAAAAGCACAATGCCCGTTACCGAAATGAAAATGCCACTGAGCAGCAGCGACATGGAAGCCATTGCCTTCCGTCCGATCCGATCTTGGAGAGCGATGAGGAGGAGGCAGGCTGGCAGAATTGTAGCTGCGCTCAGTGAGAACATGATGAATGGGGAAATGCCAAGGCCTTGGACATTACGGGAGACAGCGTCGTAGCAAAGGGTAATGACCATGCTGTGTGGGTGGGCGGTGCATAGATGGAGATTGCTGTGAATTAGTGAGGCACTTGGCGGAGTTGGCTGCCTACTCACGATTTAAAGAACAAAATGAGAGTGTTGCGACGTAGTCGCGGCGTCTTGAAGAGATCCAGCAGATTGGGTGTGGTCTTCGTGCGCTGCTGACTGAATTTGCAATCCTCAATGAACTGCGCATAGACGCTCTCATCAATTTGCCGGCCATTGATCTTGGCCACGCGCTTCATACAGGTCACAGCCTGGTCATATTTCTGCTTGGAGATCAGCCACTGCACGCTCTCCGGCACCACAAAATAGAAAAGCGGTACCAGGGCCAGGGGCAGCGAGGTGGTCAGCAGAAAGCCACGCCAACTACCCATAAGCACCGCTATCCACGGCGCAGACATCGAGCCCAAACAGTAAAAGATGCCGATGCAGATGCTCAGGCCAACAGTGCGCAGCGAGGGACGCAGGTATTCCATAACTAGATGGCAGGATGTTGATTAGTTAGAACTACACTCTAGTACTGGAAAACAATCGATGGCCACCATCGAGATTTTATTTGAAATCGATGCTATTCAAAACGCAATCGACTGGTGGCACTATCGATAGTTTTCCAGGTCTACCACTCACCCAGTATGTACATCATCAAAAAGTTACTGTCCGTTGCAAATCCCGAAATGAGGCGAAATAAACAGAAAAGCGGCAGACTGGTGCCAAATATGGTCAACATATTGCCCAACATGGCTATAAGATTGGCCAAGATTAGAATGGGCAGACGACCAAGTGTATCAGCAAGATAGCCCAGCAGTAAAGTGCCCACCACGGAGCCCACAAAGAACATGGACTGTCCCAGCGTCAATTTCCAGGCATCGTCGCATATCCAGTTCATGTCGCTGGTGAAACTTTCGTAATCCAAGTACAGCTCATAGTTGTAGCTATGGCACACTTCTGGGTTGGTTACATTGTTGCCCAGTGGCAGGCAGCTGGATGTACTTGGAGCTGGCGTGTCCGCGTCCAAGCCGTCTGCGCACCTGATAACACTTTATTAAGTATACGCCAAGTTTTGACCAAAAACTTACCAATACTTGGGCACAAAACTGATAATCGTTTGCGAATAATAATGCCAGGACGAGAGCATATTGATCAGGCTGAACAGCAGTAGCATCAGCAACTGCAGTCGACTGCAGTCGCCGCACTTGACCAGCATCCTGTCCACTTCCAGCATTGTGTTCTTAGATTCCCGCACCAATTGCATTCACAGTCACCCTCAGTTGCAATTGGAGCACCTATTTCGTGCTCTATGGGGAATACAGACCTGCCTGAACTTGCTCCTAGTTAGCTTTTGGCCTTAATGTACACCAGCACGTGTGGAACTTGCATCTCACTGCATCTAATTTCATTTGAGTGGCCTTTTCTCGCGTTTCGGTTAATTTACTTAATTTTACTTAATTGCCAAAGCCAATTAGCTTATTAAATTTCCGGAACGTCTGGCCTTGAGAAAAAACAATTATATCATTTAAGTTTGACAGTTTTTACTGAGTTGTGTGTGTACATAATGTTTGTGCGGAAGGCATCTTTAAAGATCAATTTTGTTAATTTTGGGCGACCTATATAGAGTTATCTTTATAGTTAAGATCTATAAGATCCAAATCAAGCTTAACAATTAAGAACTTAAAGAAGAGTTCAAGATCTTTGTGGTATTCTTAAGTGCCGATGCCTGTAATTTAAATATTTATTTTAACACAAGTACGAGTATTGTTCCCGTCTGATAGATCTTATTCATTGCATTGTCTAATTCAATATTGTCACGTTTTAGAATTGCGATCTAAGTACCATGTTGAAAGTACTTGAACACTTTAACCATATTTCAGAAAGTAATTTCCACTTTTGTTTATATTTTGTTTCACATAATGGAGTTACAGAAGTCAATGCCTGTTAATATTAACTTTCACTTTAAACTAAATTTTCCGTTCCCTCAAACACTTAAAATTCTGATATCCACATTTCACTGCAGTTCATTCAAGTATTGTGAACACATATTTTCCACAGAGCTGACTTACTCAATTTTATGCCTGTTTGACTTATCGAATTCACTTACAAATATGAAATGCCTAAGTTGAGTGTTTGTACGTGTCAGAACTCAAATATTCGCATAAAACGTTATGATAAGGAACAGCTTTTACCAAACAAACAAGAAACAGCTGAGGGCCAAGTCTGAGAGACGGTAGGTCCCCGTCGCGATGGTTCCGATAAGTAGTATTATTCGACTATACTTTTATGCGGTGCTCTTGATTGTGAACCGCAGCAGACCGAAGTCAAGTTTATAATGTCGCCTGTCGTTGCATTGCGATTGTCAACCAAAAACAAATGCAATACTAAGTAAGTATAGCTATAGTATGTAGCCTTTGTGTTTCTGAAATATAAATATAGATTTTGAGTGCTGTGATTGCCTGGCTCGCAATGATTTTGCATGTGATGCGATTCGTTTACAGTTATTATATCGTTTTTTGTCCGCGTAACGTGTCTGCCAGTATTTGTGCGTGCCAATGGGTGGGTGTTTGGGTGTCGAGTCGGGTCTACGATATAATAATATTCATACCCTCGCCATGGGTATTGTTACAATACAATTCGGTGTGTCACAATAAGCACGTCTATTCCTCTGATAGAAGCTTAGATTGAGAGCGTGCCAAGATTCACACAAAATACTATACCTTATATACACGTGTCTCATAGATATCACATCAATTTCCATAGCTTCTGCCTCCCATCGGAGCTTAGTTGTTAAGTCTTCTCTGGAAACTATTGGGTTGTCAAGAAAGTCCACCTTTTATTTTTGATGTCAAGGAGTCAGTTTTTACTATAATGGTCTAAATTTTATAGGTCTGAATTTGTTGTTTAATATATAACATAACAGATTAGGATATTTCAGTTTCGTTACTGCAAAGATACTTTTTTCTTGATTGGTCGATTGTGAAAATTGGTATTTTGCTTTTTGTGCTTGGATTAAGGTTATCATAAACATATGTTTGTAAACAAGTGACTTGCAAAAAGGCATCCGTTAAATTGTTTTATTGTATTATAAATAATCACCACCTTTTTTTTTTTTAGGTATTTGATGCTATCATTAAAAATAGATGTGTATCTATTCGAAATAATTGTGCTTGTCCCGTTTGGTTTAGATTAACACATACAAATTATCACTTTCGTTGAATTTTGCGTGATGTTTACTGATTAATGGCATTATTTAAGAGTTTGTTGAGAAGAAAAAGTGTAATTAATTACAATCACATAAATGTGACAATAAGCAGTGTGTAAACAAGCAAAAATGCTCTAGACGAGTATACCCGACTACGGACCTCCCTGTACCTAGTTCTAAAATTTTCGAACACATCTTCGTACACTTACACATACACAAATACGCACACATACAAGCGGCAGCGCTCTGAAGTGCATCCAAAGCAAATTAAGTGGCGGCTGCGCTGCTGCTTCCGCCCGCTCTGCAGTACTGAAGCTTGTTTCTTGAATAACTTCCGTGTTTATTATACGACTGACTTGAATTTTGGACAGTAGATTAAGGGTGACCCAAGTATTATGTGTAACAAATTCGAAAGCTATATCTTTGATATTGTAGCTTTTAATCGTTTTTATTGATTTGCGGGGGAGCGAGGAGGAATATTTTAAGTCTGAAACAAACTTGATCTGTGTAAAGGAACCTACATTCCAAATTTGGTATCCCCAGCTGTTTTAGTTGCTGAGACCAACGAGATCATCTGGACGGACAGACAGACAGACGGACAGGGCCAAATCGACTTGGACTTAGGGTCAGAGATGTCGCCTTCTGCCTGTTATATACATTTTCAGAGTTGAAATACCCCCCTTCTCACAGGGAGTAAAACGATAATACACAAGTATCTGGACACATATTGGGTCTTTTTCGGACAATATTAAAAATAACCGAACTTGTAATCATCGTCAAAATGTAGACAACATCTGTTTCTATATATAATTGCTTATATTTTTGTATACATATATCGCCTTGGCGCAAAATATACAGAAAAGATATTACCAATTTTATAATTTTTATTTTAAAACAACATATTTAGTAGATATTTAAAAAGTGCACCCGCTTGCTCGGAAAACGGTTGGAAATTATACCACTCAACATTATTACTTTTCACCCGATTGGCTTCAAGCTCATTAGCCGATAATTTGAATGAGAAATTAAAAATATTAAAATTAAAATATAGTATAGTAAGATCGCTGAATGTAAATAAAAATGTATGGTTTTTGTTGATGAGTTTGCGGCTCATTTTGGACTTACTTGCGTAATTCCACAATCTGTAAGCCACATTTTCGATTGCTATTTTGGCTTATTATTACCAGATCGTTATCACGATCGTGAGTGTTAATATTTTGGAGCTTATATTGGCATATTGAATCGTTAGTATTGTCAGTGTACTTAACCGCTGATTTTATGGCGTTATAGTCATGATCATTTTCATTTGCAAGGTACACATACATATACATATTTTAGAAGCTTTGATGTACTAGAATAATTTTCAAGCCTTTTACTCAATTTAAATTACAAGTTTTCATACACAAACTCAATTATCGACTGATCGTTCTATGGTAGCTAGCTATAATAAAATTTTCACAAAATGTAAGCAAGCTAGCATTAAGACTGAGAAACTTATTTGCATAGAAACAGCCAGACAGACGGACTAACAGGCCAAGGATTTAACGGCACATCTGGTAGTCCCGATAAGAAATATTTGAACTAATATTTGAATACTCATCAAGGATTAGTCCTGCCGCTTGGCATATGAGTTTCCTTCGTAACAATATAGGAATAGTGATCTTAAACGTTTTTTAATTTCTAAATACATGTGTACGGTTCTTGAGCAATGAATGCCAAGTACACAGCGTTTAAGTGTACTGCATATTGACTGCCATCAGAAAATACATACATGGTATGCATACTACACACTGAAAAGCCAATTTCCAGTTTGAAATTGTTAAACACCCTAAACTGTATCCTGCGAACTTTGATGACTTTTGCAAAGGCATGAAAAGAAAAGGCAAGGCTCCTTCATAGCAAAAGCTTCCGCTTCAGCTAGGTTTTCGGGCAGTTTCCTTAAAGTAAACAAATATATAAGAAACTCTTCTGCCATGAAAATTAATATTTTAATCTAACAACGTACTTGTTCAAAGTTTCCGGCAGCGTCAGGCACAAAGCAGCACCAAAGAACATCAAGCAACTTATGAAAATTGATGGCAGTGGCTTATAGAACGTTGCCAAATAGATCACATAGAAGGCCAGTGAGCTGGAGGCCAGGCCAACGACATGTATGTTCGAGACGGCACGCCCCCGCACGCTGGTTGGCACTATCTCGGCGGCGTATTGGATCTCCGCATCATAGGAAACTGTGGCACCGTAGCGGCCCAGTCCAATCATAATGGCCAGCAGGAGAGCATTCTCCTTCGGGTCTAGGAAGGCAATCAAGCAGCCCGTTACGGTGGTTATAATGCCGCCTACCAACAGCGCACCGCAGGCCATTCCCTTGCGTCCGATGATGTTTTGGAGCAACAGGATCGTGCAGCCTGCAGGCAAATAGTTGATCGATGTGAAAGAGAACAGTTTGAAGGGGGAGGTGCCTAGACCCTCCATATTTCGGTTGATCACGTCGTAGGAGAGTGTAATGATGACCCTGTAAGGCATCGAATGTCGTAAGATCGTAAGATAGTCACCTAAGGGTGTAGACAGTTCTCGGCAATAACTCACGATTTGAGCAGCAAGGTTAGCGTGAAGCGACGCAGGCGCGGTGTTCTGAACATTCCCATAAATGTGTCCTCATGGGCGGTCAGCTTTCGCTCCTCGTTCTTCTTCTCGCGGTAGTGCTTGACGAATTCGTCGAACACAGAGTCCTCCACCTGTCGGCCATTGAATTTGGCCACCCACTTGAGACACTCAACGGCGCGATCGTACTTCTTCTTGGTGAGCAGCCACTGAGCGCTCTCACAGATGAACAGCGGGTAGGCGAGCACCCCGAGGGCGGGCAGCGAGGCTAGCCAGAGGTAGTGACGCCAGTTGCCTATCCAGATGGCGGCCCAGGGAGATGTCATCAGACCAAAGCAGTAAAAGACGGCCAGTATGATGTTGAGGCCAAAGGTGCGACGCTGCGGGCTGAGGTACTCAAACACTGACAGAGTTCGGGCAAAAAATATAAGAATATTGTAGGTATTTAATAATAACGATAGAAGCACAAACAATAAATTACTATAGATAACGATATTCAAAGTTCAAATTCAATTACTATTGAAATGTATAGTATATTTACTCCCTGTACCCATAAAATGGGTAAAAGGGGGTATTGGATTTGTGCAAAAGTATGTAACAGGCAGAAGGAGACATCTCCGACCCTATAAAGTATATATATTCTTGATCAGTATCAAAAGAGATTTTGATTTGGCCATGTCCGTCTGTCTGTCCGTCTGTCCGTCTGTCCGTCCGTCCGTCTGTCCGTCTGTCCGTCTGTCCGGATGAACGCGTCGAACTCAGCAACTATAAAAGCTAGAGACACCAAATTTGGAATGTAGGTTCCTGTATAGCATACGCAGATCAAGTTTGTTTCCAATTTCAAATATCTCCCCGTTCCCCCGCAAATCGATTAAAACCGTTTTACAGTAACAATTTTCAAGATATAGCTTTAAGATTTGGCATGTACAATACTTTAGTCTCTCTTAATCTACTGTCCAAATTTCAGTCGAAAAGTCAAAAGTCGATCGGATAATAAACACGGAAGTTATTAACGATAGAAGATTAAGTAATGCAGCGAGAGGGGGAAGAAGAAGCACAGCCACTTTTGCCGCCTGTGTGCGTGCGTCTTTGTGTATGTGTGTGTGTATGGGTAAGTGGACTTAGATGTGATTGGATGTTTTAGACCTGGGTACAGGAGTTTCGTAGTCGGGTATACTCGACTATAGCATTCTTACTTGTTTTATTTGGATTTTTGGCAATCATAGTATGTGGACTTACCCAGAATAAACATTAAATAATACATGTTGTCGGTGGAGAGTCCGGAAATAAATCTTGTAAATGCAAATAGAGGAAAGCTATACACAAATGAGGTCATAAAATCGCCCGTTGCCCCCGCCAGTGTGGCCATTAACAATGCTGGCAGCCGTCCAATGCTATCCGATAGATATCCAAATACCATGGTGCCTACAACTGAGCCCATGAAGAAGAAGGATTGTCCTACGGCCGATTGATGCGACTTGTCACAGACCCATTTAAGCTGTAAGTGGCGTCAATTGTTGGAGGTGTTCTTTCTCAAGGATTCTTCATATAAATAAATACCTCAGTTGTGATACTTTCGTAGCCACGCTCACGTTCAAAAATCCAATCCTGACACACACCAGTCCTCGCTTCAACCCCGCTTCCATTGACTATGCCCTCCAAAAGGGTGCAGGATGTGTGATTTATGTTTGCGTATATTGAGCGAATTTCTGAACCGCTACGATTCTGCAGGTCCTTATGGTAGCACCTTGAGATAACCAAGTAATTAGAGAGATTTCCGTACTGATTGCTTACTACTAACCAATGCTCTGGCGTAAATGTTATAAGGGTTTGCGAAAAATAGTGCAATGAGCCCAGAATATTTGTATAGCCGAATAACAATAATATCACATGTTGAAAACGCCCAAAATTACCGCACTTCTCGAGCACTTCACTGAAGTCCATGATTTCCCGACTTTGACTTCTGCTAACAAATAACGATTGTGTACTAAATTTAAGAGCTGAAAGTTGCCGTTTAAACGCTAGAACAGCACCGGAAAATTACTAATAAGTTATTATAACGAGCATGTTTTCTTTAGAAAACAGCTGATTCCCTTTGGTAATTGGGACCGGACCGCATGTCAACTGCTTTGGTATTCGCAGGGGCGTTCACAGAAGGGTTGGCAAGCCCGTAAATTGTTAACTAAGGTGCAATATTTAAGATGCAATCTCCTTGAGGTACAAATTCTTAGGGCCCCCTTAACCAAATGGCTGCATGGTCAAACATCTGCGGATACTCACATTTTGTATGCTGACAGCTCTCAAAAAACTTCCTGCGCACGCCACTGCGTATTTGCACCCAATTTAACAGACAATTGATAAACTTAGCTAATGCCAACCATAGGAAAAAACATATTTCTAATTTAATTCAGACTGTACTTGTTATAAATAAGTAAATGCATAATTGAAAGTACAATAATGGCGTCAGTAAGGTATACAATCAGTGTTCGTAAAAATTGTAGAATGGGGATAATGACACTTTAATACTCTATTGCAGTTGGTGCTCAATATAATTTTTTTTTCAAAAATAATAAAATACAATTTCATATAAATTAGGAGGGAAACACATTCACAAGGTAGTGACAATTAAAAATTTTTAAAAAAGATTTCACGTAGGAATGGAATTTTGATTGAAAATTAACCAAAAGAAGAAGAAAGTCACAAATGTTCTTAAAACAAACTGGTCTATATTAACTTGAAAACACATTTTGTAAGAAATCTTGAATACCCCATCGAAGGGTATCATGAATACGAGTGTGCAGCAAAAGTTGTTTTGATCAATTGCTTTGATCTTCAAGCTGGAAATGCAAAATCAAATAACGGCAACCTGCACGATTTCAGCTATATTTGTCACATACCGAACTGAGTCAAGACTCGAACGTATACATATAATGGCTGGAACTGTCAATACCTTGCAGATCTGTGGCCTGCAACAAATTTGCGATCATAAATTAAGCGTACAAAGTGAACATAAAGCTAATGACATTATTCGTTGTATCTTGGTCTTAGACTGGAGATTGGGGATTGAGGATGGGGGCTGTGGACTGTGTACTGGGTACTGTTTACTGGCTGTGTGCTTTTTGCCAGGGCACCAATGTGTTGTTGCCAAAGCGTTGGGCATGTTGACCTTTCGCTTTATTCGGTGGCTGCCGTTGCCAGGCATTTTTTTGTTTGTTGTAATTTAATTGTCGACTGTTTGACCTTTTGCTCATGCGCGACGTTGTTGTTGTTGTTGTTGTTGTTGCTGCTGCCGGTTGCCATTTCATTTAACTTTTGGTTTTTCTAATAGCTGGCACTAATTACGCGCCTTAAGTTTGGCCAAAGTCCTAGCCGATAATAATTTAACATTTCAATTGTGTATGCAACGAAATAAATTTCCACATAATTGCCAAAATCGTAAGCGAATCACAAGCACAAAAGTGAAAGGGCAAACACTGAAAGCCAAACGGGTCTCTCTGGGTCCCTTTAAATGGTTTAGCGGAAGAATAACCTTTCTAAGCCAAAAGCGTTGCCTGCACCAAAGTTGAACCCAGACACACGATTCCACGCCAGGTGCCAGCTGCCCACTCTTGGTTAGACTAACTTGTTGTTGAGCTATCTGGTTGTCTGTCTGTCTGTCTGTCTGACTGTCTGACTGTCTGTCTGTCTGACTGGCTGCCTGTCTGATTGTGCTGTGCCCGCCATGTGGCATGATCAGTCTGGGTCTCTCTTGATCTTCAATTAGTTTATTGTTCGCTTGGTCTTTTGTGCCATGTGAAGCAGGCGACATTTGCCGCCAGTTTTTACTATAAATTGCCAGAACTCCATTGCAACTTTTGCAGTTGTTGTTTCTTCATCTATCGCGTTGGTCGTTGATCATTGTGCTACAATCCTCAAGTTGGTTGGCCACATTTTAAGTGGTGTTCGGTGTTTTGGCTAATAAGGACTAACAAGTGCAGACGCACAAGGACAACTAAGCAGTCAAATGCTGAAGGTGTGTGGTGTTAAGTTAAGTGGTGTTATTTAGTGCAACTTGTGTCAACTTAGTGGCAGATTCTAACTACAGTTCTCAAGCTCTCCTTTTGTAATTTGACACTTGCAAACATTGAGATAATGTTATTCAGTCCATTGTGTAATAAACGCAAAAGATATTCAAGTAATCCTTGCATAGCATTGATAATATTTATTGAATTGTTCGTTAATTAACGATCATGTAATCATCTAAATGGGGAATTAGGCATTAAATCGAACCTTGCATTTTAATGAAGAATTTATGGATAGTTAAAAGTACAATTCATAAGTCGACAATCTCATAGATTATGGGTATGAAATGTTAAGTTTAGGGAAAGTAATGCATGATAATACGTTAAGGGCATTGATGTGATTTGAATAGCAAATTTATGATTAAGCTAAACATAACTAATGCGTCAGTTTAATATGAAATTGAAGTTGTATTCCTTGTCTTTTTGCGTGACTGTTGAAATCTGTAATTGAAAGGTATTTTCTGAGTTTTGGAGTTTTCAGGGAGGTAGATATGTATGTATGTAGCTGCAAAGTGAGAATTTGTAAGTTAAGGTTGCGAAAGTAAAAATGATTAATGATGAAAATAAAATAATAATTTTAAATAAGATTGCTGCTTTTAATGCTGTATACTCGTTATCTGTTTCTCAATAATATATAGGCATTGTTTAGCTGATTTACACTGAATATTTGAATTAACTCAAATGTGTGATTTATGCTCGAGTTATTTATTTATTTATTACATGTTCCTATGCATGCTCGGGCTTAGTACATTGATTGTACCTTCTTACAGATACTTCTGCTGAGCGCTGCGCTGGGCATTGCCCACGCCGGCGTTATTGGACCCGGGCCCTTCTATGGAGGACCAGCTGGACCCTTGCATGCCTATGCGGGCTACGGTCCACATCATGGACCACTGCCATATGTGGCACATGGTGAGTCCGTGGAGACAACAAGCAAATGGGCGTTGTTGTAACATGATTTTATATGATGCTACAGCTCCAGCGCCGGCACCCAAGCCAGCTGCGCCGGAACCGTATGATGCTGACCCCAAGTATTCCTTTGGCTATGACATACATGACGGTTACACCGGTGATCTGAAGAGCCAGCATGAGACTCGGCACGGCGATGTGGTCAAAGGCAGTTATTCGGTTGTGGATCCGGATGGCACCAAGCGCACTGTCGATTACACAGCAGATCCGCATCATGGATTTAATGCAGTTGTGCGCAAGGAGCCGCTGGCCTATAAGCCCCTGGCCCCACTGCCTGCCCCTGCACCTCACTTGCTGGCAGCTGGACCAGCGCCTGCACCACCATTGCCGCCAGTGCCCAAGGCATCCCTGCCATTGCTTTCCTATCCATTTGCCCTCAGCGCCTTACATCGCGCAGGACCTGCACCGGCTGCACCTGCTCCAGCACCAGTACCCGTTTCCGCTCCCGCTCACCTGCCCACCGCACACTTCCATGCCGCCTATCCAGCACTTGCCCACAGCCCCTACGCCCACTATCCTGCGGCCCTACCCGCACCCGCTCCTGCTGTCGATCCCCATGCCTACTACCATCACTGAGTTCAACAAGCATTTGGCAGAAGGCGATCTATCTCTGTAGCTATCTCTATTCTATGCCCAGCTCTGACTCTTCCTGTACATCTTCAACTCTGACCTTGTGCTTTTCTCTGTACCATCCCACACTGCTCTCTAAATGGTCCACTATCTCGATGGTTGTGTTCGTCATTGGATGTTGGTAATACGTACATATATATTATGTTCACGATACGCGGGCTTATCTCATAAGTTCTACTTGGCCCTACTATACATATATGTGTGTATGTATGTATATGTATTTCAATTGTAAGTTTTAATTCGCAACTTAGGTAAATAAACTTGAAATAACTATGAGTATACACTTTTAATGTTGGGCTTATGTACTGAGTAAATAATGGAAAGAAGCTGGAATAACTCTTCCAGAAAATCGTATATCAAAGACTTACAACCTTTTACATTTGCTCCTTGTGATACAAAAGGAAAGGTAATGTGTTTGACAAGTTATATATGTATATGATCTGTTCATTTATGCAGTCAGATAGAACATTTCTTTAACTACATGTAGACTATTTGTATTGATAGAATATGCCACATCATATTTTAATACACCTAGTGGCGTAGACAGGGATGTGCTTTTTAAAATCCACGAAGATTAAAAAAAATAGCTGAAGCTGTTGACATTGAGATCAAATACAAATAATCAATTTCTGGACGTCTTGGAAATTATTTTGGAAGTGTTTCCAGTCTTCTTCAAGAACGGTCCACCCGATAATGACAAGAAATCCAATAACTTTTTAATTTGTGAGAAATATATATATGAAAAATAGCGTTACCTAATTTTTCCGCCCGTAGGGGTACATTTCCCTAGGCCGATGCTCAATTATTTTTTAGAAAAACGACTGAAGTCGATCTTAGAAAAAACATAATCGTGCACATTTGACCTTGACCCTCATGTAACGCCCGTGGTGATGGTGATTTTCTAATATCGATCAGCATTCTTTTAAATTTGATTTGATGCAGTCTTGAAAAGTTTCAAAAATTGATAGCCGCCACGCATTTTTTTCATTGTGTGGAGCTTTGAAAACAAATTTGATTCAAATCACACGATAAACAAGAATGTTACATACAAACTCGGTGAAATATGTGTCAAATGATTTTTCTTAGTTCATGTTCTAAATTTTGAAATAGGAAAATAATGTAAATGTATGTACCACTATGTCACTTCTCTTTATTTAAATGTATAATTAGGTAAAGCTGCCACGTAGGTAGCAATGTACTAAATTCTTAAAAAAAAGAGAGAAAATTACAGCATACTTTTGAGGATCATCATGCTGTTAACTTTCTGTTAAGGTTATGTTAACTCGCTGTTAAGTCACTGTTATCCCACTGTTAACCCACTGTTAACCCACTGTTAACGCTCTGTTATTAACAGAGTCCTGTTATTAACATAACAGTTGTTTGTTTTATTTTCCAAAGCTAAGTTAATAACCCCAACACTATATTAATAATAGCAAATAAATCAATTAATGTGTTTTTGTTTATTTTATTGTATCAACTTTTTGCAATTTTCATATATGTTTATATTATATGATATAGTATAATTATTCCATTATGTATAAATATATGTATGTATGTGTGTTTTGTATATAAACGATTAAGTATTATATGTTGATATTCTGTTAGTTTTTTGCATGTTTGCACATGTATATGTATGATTTAATATATGTATATTTCTATGTATATATACTCTCTACCATATGTAGAACAGATTGAAATGTGTAAGTTCTCTTCATAGATTTCATCTTCTCCAAGTTACAAATTAAGTTTATTTCCGCATTGGTCTTGCTGCATTAAATAAGATATACAATAAGTATAATACGATTATAGTCCATAGTTTGTAGTAAACGGTATCAAAAGATAGGTACAATTGAATTCGCCCGTGCCCAAGCACAAGCTACCACTAAAATAATTTTGGAGCTGTGTTAAGCCCTTGTCTACCTTTGATTCTACGCAGTAGAGAAACAAATAAGCAATAATATAAATTGTTAAGCAGTTCCTCTAACAAATTGGTGAGTATTTAACTAAGGGCTGGGGTTGCAGTGTTGTGCTGGGTTGCTTTACAATTGGACCTAATTTCGCTAGGTGAACTTAAGATTACGTGTTTATCAATAAGCTTCATAAGTTGTGACATGGAGTTGCGAGTACGCTTAATATTCGTATATGTAATATACATACAAGTATGACTATTTATCAAATAAGGAGCTAATATAGCACGCAATAAGTTTTATATAATTTTCGTTGATTGTTTGGCTTTTTGTGTCTAGATTTATATATTTAAACATATATTTATATATATATATATATTTGATATTATGGCATACATAATACCATAGTTATTATAGACAACCACTTGATGCATTGAAGACTATTTTGGGATATGCTTGAATTGCTTCGCTTTATTTTTATTTCAAAAGTATAAAATTATTGTAAAAGCTGGCAGCTTCAACCGTTGTTGATATTCTCAAATAAATAGGGAGTTGCGTGATTAACAGCAATATTTCGAGTATTTTGCGACTTTTCAATTATTATTGTTTTAGTTTTAAGTACGATACATGCATTTAAATTCGTGTTGAATATATTTAATTTTAGCTTAACTTTAATTGTATGCCTTTGCATTTGTAAGGATATGTTTACTAATGATTTAATATGTACTATATCTGATGATTTATCTAGTATCCGATGTAAGCATTTTGTATCTCTTTTGGTTCATTCGTTTTTAACTTGAAACGGAGGGTTTTAAACTGTTGGTTATTGGTAGGACTTATTTTCACGTTTTTGCGGTTAGAAAAATATGCATAGTGGGTAACTTTCTACACTGATTGTGAGTTGGGATAAAATTCAAATTGTATTTTCATAGTCAGTTCTTGCTATATTCACTAAGCACTAACAGTAATTTAATTCATACGTGTCAAACAAATTTTCAACATTAAAACTGAATTGAAAATCTTAAAGAATCTTATATGGTCAAGTATAATTAAATGAATCAATAAATTAAAGATTGACAAGGTGAAGTATAAATGTAATTTATAAGATACATACTTTTATTATCTTTTAAGGACTATTATTTATTATTGTGGATATTTCTAAAAATTTGTTGACTGCCATTGGGCGTATCTGATTTAAAAAATTGTATTATTCTTGATATATATTCGAATTTCGAGTTCTGTGATTACTTATTTATGGTAAGATATTTCTTAGTTCATTTTTTTAGACATCTAAAACGTATGATAAGTTTGGTATTTAAAGCGATTTGAGTTGTATTATCGTTTTCACATATGTATGTACATATATGTATGTAGGTAAGTATGGATGTAATTTGACTAGTAGTATTAAGTGGATTAATATTGATTTATCTAGTAAACATTCAAGAAGTTGTTTTTGAATCTATGTTGTATGGTCTGATAGTAAAGAGCATAGAAAAAGGTGGTCCATTTAGTGATCGTATTCGCCATCATTACATTGATTAAGTTCGATAAACCAATACAGTATATACTATATCTTCATTCAAAATATTGTGGAAATCAAAGCATCTGAAATGGAAAATAACTAAATAAAACTGCTAAAATAAATTGTTGTTCAATAATAACTAAATCTTTAATTAAAAAACATTGCAGCACATTTTTAGTTAGCACATACATTATAATACAAAATAAACACAATCGGAAATTAATAAATTACAAGTTAAACTGAAACAAAACCTTATAATTGGTAAAGGATAGCTAAATTTGCAAATAAATTCTTACTTAATAAGTTAGAATGTTTTTATTTAACTTATACAAAATTGAAGTAAACGGAAGCAGGATCGAAAACTTTTTTTAAGCTATTGCTGCTTTGTTTAAAAAAAAGGTGAGTTTTTAACAGTTTTACATGTGCTCGCAATTGATTATGTTATTATTATTATTATTACGATATTTATTATATGTAAGTTTCTTAACTTAAATTATATATTTCTGCATTATTTTCAGCTTTTAATATGTATCATTCCTTAATATTAATATATTTTCGTAACTAATAAAAAGCGTTGCTCAGCTTCCTTCCATTGTTTTTGTATTAATATTCATATGTATAAATATATGTACCACGATATTTAAATGTATAAGTTGCATTTTGTATTTATGTATAGGTATATAAGTATATACTATATGTATACTGTTTTAGAATTTTTGCTTGCACCAGCCAGCCAGCCATTACAGTGAAGTATCCTTAAGTTCGGTTATTATTTCTTAGTATTGCCTTGCATTTTTAAGTATCGAATCTTATTTCCTTAGTTCCACAAACGTTTTATCCGTAGTTGTGGTCGTCGTCGTCGTTGTATTTGTTGTCGTGCTGCTGCTCGTCTCATCCAAGTCGTCGTTGTTGGACTCGATTTCCTGTTCCGTGATAACAGTTACCAAATTATCCGCGGCATCTGTTTTATTTATTTTTTCATAAAGAGAATATATTTTAGTTGAAATACGAGTAAGCAATAAAATATTATATACATATATATTTTTTGAAGAAAAACAACAACACAGATTTTTGTATTACCGCTTTACGAAACACTCCAAACGATTTAGCTAAGATCTGCAGTCAGTAGGTGGGCAATAGCAGGGGGAATTAAGCAAGAGAAATTGAAAATTAGTTGATATGTATCAAAAGAGCTTAACTATCAAACACAAAAACACAAACAACAGCAAAAGCAAAATCATTTCAAATCAAATCAGCAACAGAATTCGCTGCTCAGCTAAAAAACAATAAAAAAAAAACAAGAGGAAACTACAAATGCAACAGAATATCTGGAAAAATCAGTCAAGCAATTTTCACACCGTTCATGTGCTGCTGCAGCATGCTGGAATGCGGGGGCGGAGGCGGACGTCCGTCGTCAACCAAATAGCCGGACGTCTGCATGCCGCCGTGGGGCATGTCGATGCCACCGTTGCCCGTTAGGACGCCCCTCTGCGAATGCTGTTGCTGCTGCTGCTGATGTAGCGCGTTCAAGGCGCCGCTCAATTGATGCTGATGATGCTTGGCGGCCAGACTGGCCAGCTGTGGATGCTGCTGCAGCTCGTTGTTGAGGCCAGGCAGCATAATGCCCTCTGTATATACGAGTGTGCATTCAAAGACAGGCAAGATACAAATGTTGGCATGCATAGAGGTATTAGTCAGTTAGTTGGAGACAGGCGAGGTTGTCAAAAAGTTTGAACTTCGTTAATTTGGATTATGTTTCAGGTTACACCAATTCTAGTCAGCCCTGCCTAAAGGACCAGTCAGACTGTCTAATATTAACGTGCAAAACGAAATAACTTTCAGTGTCAGCCGTAGCTCTGTTTCTATTTTGTGTCAGATTTTCGAGTCATTTCTAAGCTGCGTTATTTCTTTGCGAAATCCACAACACCTATTCACTGATATAGCTGTTCTTAAGAGGCATCTATCCAATTTAAGGAGCAACGCAATATCCCAAGCAATTTGTTCACAGTTGCGCCAGAACATGTCAGAAGTGATTGCACGTAAATACTAAATAGTCTGACTGTGGTCTAATTATACTTAACTAATTGAACTCACTTGAATTATGCTCGTAGTGTCCATTCTGCTGATTCATTTTGGCTGGGGAGTCTGTGTTCAGCTGCGAGGCGGTTACCGAGCGAGTTTGCAGCGTGTTTGGCTTGGAGTTGAGCGCTGAGCCGGGCGCGCTGGGCAGTCCGCTGCTGGTGGCGCTGCTGCCACCGCCGTTGGGTTCGTCGAGCAGCTGGCGCAGGCGCTGCAGCTGCGCCTCCAGCTGGCGATTGTGATCCTCGAGTATTTGCATGCGCGCCTCCAGTCGGCCCTTGTGCTGGCGCAGCAGCTTCGCCTCGGCCATCATGTCCTGCAAGTAAGAGCATCAAGGTGAATTGTTTATTTCGGAATAGCTAGAAATGGTGTACTAACCTGTCCGTGTTCGCCCTGGTTGGCCAGTCCCGTCATGCTGGAGCTGGAGTGCTGCATGCCGTTGGAGTCATCGGGTGTGCCGCTTTGCTGCTTGCTGCACAGCTGCTGGTACTCGGCCTGCAGATTGGCGTTCTCCTCCTCTAGGTCGCGTATGATGGCCTCCAGCTCCTCGCGCTGTTCCGCATCCATGGCGGCCATCACCTGCACCGGCGACTTGGGCGCACTGCCATTGTTTGTGGGCAGCGCCTGGCAATACTGTGCTATCAGCTGGTGCTCGTCATCGCTGTCCGGCGTCGAGTTGGACCCGGTGCCGCCATACTCAACCTGCGCCAGCCGAGACGCATACATCTCCAGGCGGGAGTGCATGTCGCTCTGCAGCTGATGCGTCGTGTGCTGGGGACTGGGCGCGGGACTCTCCAGTGCATCGCCTGTGGGGATCAAGGAGGATGATTAGCAAAGGGGTGGCAGGGATTGATAAGTGGGTTCTACTTGCCCTCGAGCACACTCTGCACGGGCAGGTAGCCGACGCGTGGATGCTTCTTGAAGTATTTGCGACTCTTGAATTTGTTTTTGAGCGCACGCGTGAAATCACGCACGTCCTCGGTGGATGTGGTCTAAAGGATTAGAGAGGTCAGTTAAGAACTTGACTCTTATGGCTATCTGTTAAGTATACGCACCGTTGTGCAGTACTCGTGCATGGGATGCGTTAGCTTGTGATTCTTGGCATTGCGTCCAAAGAAGAAACACTTTTGGCACATATCGAAGTTGAAGCACTTGAGGCAGCGATAACGGAAGCCCACAATTGGATACTCTTTGCAAATGTTGCACTTGGCCTGATGCTTGGCCGCCTCGGCGGCGGCCAGACGATGCAGCACTGGCAACCACACGAGACTCTGTGGCTCGTGTTGCAGCCAGCCGAGGAAGTGTTGCAATTCAATGGAGATCTCCTGATTGCCGTCAATGGCCTCCTGTGAGATGCCTGCCTGCTCAAGGCACGATCGCACCGAGGGCTCAATGTTGGAGCCACCAAAGGCGGCCACCTCGCCCAGTTGACGTGGCACCTGTCAGCAGAATAATTAGTTAAATGAGATGAAGTTAATTGGTTAAACCCTCCACACTCACCTGTATGCAATCGTGCAGCAGCAGTCCCAAGCGTCGCTGATCCGCTCGCCTCTCAGTATCGGCGACCAGCCGGAACAGATAGCGATACTTCTCTTCGAGGTGGCCCCGGCACAGAAGGACGAGTCCCACCTTGAAGCTGAGCACACGTATTTGCCCAGTGCGCTGCGAGTCGTACACATTCAGTATCCAGTTGATGGCCAGGTCGAGCATTAGCGTCAAATCAATTTTATCGATTGTCACATAGAGCGAATGCAGCACCGTCGTCATATCCGGTATATCGATAAGTTTGTCGTTCTGGGCCCGGAGTCCGTGACGGTCAAACGATTCACAGGCGGTGGCCATTGAAATGCGATCGAGTGCTAAAAGTGGCAATATGAGCGAGCAAGAGAAAGAGTTAGGATGTTTTCGTCTTCTTCAAAGTTCACAAAGCTATACTTCAGCCATAACCAATTAGGTTTATACTCTGTTCCCGAAGCAACCAATCTTGGTACACATCTTGGTGCATACCCAAAATTTATGAAGTGTCAAGATATCGGACTGGGAACAGAGTATTCTGCTGTCGGATACGTTCGAATGTGACGTTCTTACTTGTTTTCTTTCATAGATTTCATATAATTTGCATGTATTTTCATAAGTTGTTAAGTAATTTATAGAGCCTTTATGCATAATTTATGTACTCTCTAAACACATTTGTAAGTTGAGATCAGGTCTGTATAGATAATTACCTAGTCGCTTTTGGACAGCGCGCAGCTTCATGGCCGTGCGATAGGCCGAGAATCGAATTTCATTCAGGTCAGCCAGTCCTTTCATCAGCTCAATCATCTCAGGATGGTCCCAGTGTGTGGTCTCGCGTTCGTGGCTGCAAAGTTGGGAGTTGGGAGTAGGTAGTGGGGTAGGGTTCAGTTTTAATTGAATGCCGTGTTAGGGTGCTCAGCTGTCAATACTCACTCGATGTAGTAAGGCACATTGGCGGCAGTTGTGGCACGCTCCCAGGGGGGCTTAACACTCTGCCCCAAATTAGGTAAAGGCCCAATCGTGCCACTGTTCGATGTGGTGCGTCCATCGTCGCCGTTCTCGTGCGTGTGATTAGCACCCGCCTGGCACAAAACCTTTTGACGCTCGTCCATAGCAATTTGCAGCAGCTTCATGCTGCAACAAGCAACGACCAAAAATTCTTGTCAGCAATGTCCTGGCAGCAGTTATTACCCACACTTACCGTGTATTCAAGTCCTCCAGCTTGGACAAACAGGGCGTCGGCACCAGCACCTGATTGGCGGTAAAGAACGATTGCTGCTCGTTGCAGTCGTCCAGGAGTGCACTGGCCGTGGTCATCTTATCCCGCAACCTCTGCAGCTGCTGCATCTGTTCATTTGCCTCTCCCACGGAAGTGGGCGTCTGCCAGGTGCTCTTCGTTTGCTCAGCCAGAGCGACACGGGAGCTTAAATCCTCCAGCACCTTTTGAAATTGGCGCATTTTCTGCAATTAGCAAGGACACATAATTCTTCAATGACTTGATTTATCGATTTATGTAAATGTTTGGTAATAATGTAAATATATCAGTTTTGGGTTGGTTCGCCAAGGCCACTGGAATTTTAGCAATTTATTAAATTATGTTTTTGGGTTGTTAAATGATTTTGTATGCAGAATATTTTAAATAATATAAATATTTTAAATATAATTTGCCTTTTCTTTTTCTTTTGGCTATAATGTTCGCTAATATTTCTTTTATTTTGTACAATTAGATGTAGTTTTTTCCTTGTATATTTAACCAATGTATGTATATATGTATATACTAAGGCCTGTTCTGAATTCCATTTCGAATCAATTCCACAGAATACCGTGTAGCATACTTTTTAGAGCTGAATTTAATTCAAAACCTTGCTTTCTTGTATATTAATTTATTTAATAGACGTTCCCAAAAGCATGCTTTACATATTTCTGTGGAATTGATTCGAAAGTGGAATTCAGACCAGGCCTGACTATAAAGAAAAAGTATACAGAGCAATTATTTCAATAAATATTTTGTGACAATCACTGCGAAAAATCCTTAAATTTCGTAATTCGCCAATGTCTTATGCAATGAATTGCAGCAAAACCTGCCTGTACTGTTCAAATATTTAATATACTGCCTACTACAGTATAGACCAGCTAAAGTTCAATTAAGTACGAGTACAGTGTGTAATTTGTTGTCAGCACGCCTTGTGCTTGCTTTGATATTTCATTTGTTGGTATGCATAAAAGTTCATCAGACAGGACCAATTAAGGGAAGACAACAGCAGCAGCAGCACACACGCACACACACACACACTCAGCTTGCATTGTGGTAAATATTGTGTTGCCTACTTTTCGGCTGCGTTGTTTAATTTTCTGTGCACATTCATTGCGATATTATTACGCATACGAAACGTTGCTCGCATTGTGGATGCAGTAATTAAATAATGTCTTAATGGAAGGCCATTGTCTGGGCCTATAGAAGAAGCGAGCTGCAATTTAAAGTTTGCCAAAAGTAAATCAAAGGCATCTTCTTTGACCCTTTTCGTACACTTTGTCAGTGTCTCAGTTGGATTGTGTGCATGCTCTTCATTAGCAGTAAAAGGCAAAAAGCGCGTTTTAGCTTTTATGCTAGGGTCGGGCTGAGGTGAAGGTGCCAGGAGCCAGGAGCAAAAGGAGCTGCTGCGTTGCCAATTTGGATGCTTTGTAAGCGGAAACTGGCAGCAGGAGTTGAAGCTGGCTGCTGTTGCTGCCACATGGCACACGTTTCATTTTGCAAATTTTCATCATTTTCATTTTCATTTTCGCTTTTCAATTTCGCTTTGGCAGACCATTTGGCGGAGTCGCTGTGGTCCCCTTGGAGATTGCAACAAAAACTTTCATTGCTGCCATTTTGCATGCAAAATGCATTCAACAAGCAAAATGCATTTACCTGCGCACAACTTTCAACTTTGCCACAGTGCAACAAGCCAGCAGGATGCTGGGATGCTAGGATGCTAGGATGCCAGGCGGCACGGCAGCCAGGATACCATGCACCATGTCGCTTGCCGTTTACTCTATTATTTTTATTTAGTTATAGATATTTTCCTGCTGCTCTGTAGCTTGTTTTGTATTTATAATTCAGTTTTCTTCGTGTTTGTGTTTCTGATTTTGAACTTTGCAACTTCTGCTGGGATCCCCGGGGCAAGTTTATGCTCCATAATGCATGCACGGCCAGCCCTACATGTGTTTGAATGTGTCCGCTCTGGCCTCCAAAGGAGCACCTCCGAAATACATATATGTAGCTACGGACAAACCCCGTGGCATTGTATGTCGTTTGGCATTTTATTGCAATTTTAGCTCATTTTTAGGTGTGACTCATTTATTTGTTTTAATTGACTTTGGCCTGGTTAGTTTCTGGGTCCTGCTTGCCTGCTGTGGGGAGCTGTGGGGAAGCTACCAATTACAAATATTTTAAAAGGAAAAGTGTTTGAACCCTTTCAGGACCGATTTAATTTGTAACATGCATTTTATTGCCTATAAGCAACATTGGTTCTAAAAGAGTTAAGCTTAACTGAGGGACTCCATTTAAAAAATAATAAATATACGAAATTCTCATCATGAAATTTTAATCTGGATTGTTCCTTATATCTAAGAACTTTGAGCTAACATTGATAGACAATTGCCTTTACCTGTACAGGCAAAATCTCATAATAGTTCGGTTTATATTTCTTAAATATAAAACTCTATCAATTATCGAAATCAATTTCCTTCTTCTTTTTACACAACCTGAGCTGACTCGAAGGATCCTTTACGCGCTTTGTGCTCCAGCTAATTAAGTGCACAATTAAATGGAAGTTGCAGCTTGTTGCACTTTTTGTGCTTGCGACAACTGCTGCCAATGTTTTTACCGCTTTCCGTTTAATTAACAAAACGGGGCAGCAACAAAGGCCGCTGTGGGGCGACACGGCGGCTTCAGATGTCGCCGGCAGCGTTGGGTCGCTGCAATCAATAATTTGATGTTTACAATAAATATGCAGCCAGGCATGGTGAAACCCTCCAGCCTGCCCTGCAGCGCCAAGTTGTTGCAGCATTAATTAGTGGCAACAAGCCACAACAAAGACAAGAAACCGTTTGATATCAAAATCATGATGGCAACTTTGTGGCAACGTTGCTGATAAAAGGCCAATGCACTTTTAAAACCCGCCCTGGAAGCCGTGTTCTGCAGAACAACTTTTTCAGTTTTAATCAACGAACAAAGCCAAAGCCAAAGCCAGAGCCAAAGCCAGAGCCAAAGCCAGAGCCTCCAAGATGCGTGAGAGTGGTCGGTGAATCCTTGTAAAGTCAATATGGCTGCCGCCACAGTTGTGGGCAAGCAGGCTGAGCCTGGCCTGCCCATTGTGCAGCAGCTGCAAGAGAACAAAATAAAATATAAAGGTGCAACACGGTGCAATTTAATACGTGTCGTCTGCCAGGTCCGGGCAAAACAGCAGCTAATGGAACTCCTTCTCTCCTGCTCGCTGGTCGCCAAGTAAACAACTGAGCTGCCGTCATACCTTCTATGGCATCCCGGCAACACGAGCACCTCCGTATCCGCCATCTAGCACGGAGCTTATTAAAAATGCCTTCATTTACCCGGCAAATGGGACTAGCGTGCTTTTTACGGCGCCTGCTGTCATTTGCCATGTCAAATGGATTAGCAGTCGACCGTGTGATGCCATTCCAAAGCAACTGACCCTATTGTTGGCTTGAATAAATCAGTCAAGTTGCAAGCGGCAACATTCAATGGGGCACTTCTTAGTTAATTGACAGCCGGAGAACATGTATACAAATGTTCAATCAGGCCGCAATAAATAAATACTCAGGAAAATATCCTTGAAAAATTGTTATCTAAGAATTAAAATAGGACTTTTTCGAATATAAGTACTGAATATATTACTGAAGCAGTATTTCCGATCAGATAGTGCGAGAATATTGAGCTTGATTTTGCGAAATTGAATTTCCCTTTAATGTTTCTATTTGAACTTAGAGAAATGCTTGCCATTGAGCTGGAATCTAATCTGCGTATTCAAGAAAAATAGACTTTCGCAAAAAAGAAATTGCATAAAGGCTATAGATTTATAAGGCAAGGCTTCAATGGGTCAATCCAACAAATTTATACTTTTACAAGCATAAGAAATGAACTCGTAAATTGAATGTCTAATTAATTGGGACACGCAAATGTACTTGTAAGTGAGCTGGAAAACCACTCTTGAAACTATCGAGTAGCAGTGACGGAGCAAACTATCGATACTTTCGTATTGACAAATTATAATAAAATATCTTAAACAAACTGTTATATACATATATAGATTATTACCTTAAATTATAAAATTGAATTAAAATACAAAGAATTGTGAAAATCGGGAGCGCATTATCGATACTTTCGATAGTGCCATCGCTAGCTTAGCACCAGCAGCATGTTCTTAAGCATAACTTGAGTAAGAACAGAGCAACAAGTTCCTAAGCGGCTCTTAGCTAATACACAAACCTCATTTTCGTCGCGCAATATGCCAACAATTTGGCGAAACATGCGTTCCGCATCGTTCTGTGGATCGTAGTTGGAGTAGGTGTCATCCATTAGGGTGATGTCGCCAATGCGGCAGTGCAGCTGCTCCTCGGACGACGACGAGTACAGCGACAACATGTTGCGTCGCCGTCGCTCGTCAGCAACATGTTGCTTGGCAACATCAGCCAGCTGTGACGCTGACGGCGCTGCTTTTGTTGTTTTAGCGACTGCGACTGCGACCGCGACCGTGACTGCTGCTGCTGCTGCCTCATCATCGGCATCCGCATCATCGCAGCCGCTGCTGCTCAGCTGCGAGTAGCTCAAACTCAGTTGACTGCTCCCATCGTGCTCCTCCTCGTCGTGATCCAGTTCCAGTTCAAGCTCCAGCTCATGTTCCAGCTCGGTGCCGCCGGTGCCGCTGTCGCCGCTTTGCGAGCTGGCCTTGGCAGCGGCAGCGGCTGCGGCTGTATTGGCCACCACCACGGCCAGATGATTGTAGGCCTGTGATTCGCCGCTGCTGCTGCTGCTGCGACTGCGCCGCTTCATCGAGCGAAACGGCGACAGAAGGCGTCGACGCGTGCTGCCCGTGGGCGTGGCATAGGGCGGCAATTGCAGTTGTTGTTGTTGTTGTGATGGTGCTCCAGCATAGCGTTCCAATGACCTTGACTTGCTGTGGTTGCTGTAGATCGTCGCGCCGCTGTCAGCTGAGGCTGCGGCTGCTGCTGCTGCGGCTGCCGCTGCTGATTGTTTCCTTTGTTTTCTGCTGGCGTCGATGTGCGCGTTCTCTATAATTTCGCCAGCCTCAACGCTTGAGCTCGGCACCAGCGTCGCTGCCGGCGTCGGTGCAGCGAATAGTCGCATGTTTGTTGCTGTTGCTGTTTTTATTATTGCTGTTATTGATGTTGTTGTTGTTGTGTTGTTGTTGGCTCTGCCTGGATGCCGCGTTGGGTTAATTAATCTTTCTACTATGCAGATTTCAGGTTTCTGTTGTTCCTAGGCACTTTGCTGCATCGTTTTAGGGCACATTCTTGCGTAATGAACGTTTCTATTTTTATAGACCGGTTGGACGGGATTATTTTCGATTTCTTGTTATTTTCTTCCTGTTTCTTGGCTGGATAAATATGGCAACGTTTTAAACAAATAACCAACTGGCTAACTACAACTACAAATATCTATGTAATTCCACAAATAAGCCACTAAATTACGCCGAAATTTCTCAGGGCCCCTAACCGCCCTGTAAACATTGCCCGGCATTAATTATCCACACATTTCGGAATGTTTAATAAACACTTTGTTGTTCTCGTTGTTGTTGTTGTTGTTGTTGCTGTTGTTGTTGTTGTGTATTGTTTGACGAGTCGGGGGAAAGGTTGTCGGCTGCATTTTGTTAGCACAACTGCTAGGCGTGTGTAAATTATGTTGGCCAATATTTGCCCATAGATAAGTTCTTCAATGTATCAGATACCAAGTTGAGATGTTATGTGTATGTCGAGCCATGACATTGTTGCTGCCAGAGTTTCCAATGTGTGTGACAATGTGGATGTTGGTTGCGGGGGGAGGGGGCAAGCCAACAGAAAGGTGGAACGCCATAAATGATGTGAGAACATAACCTAAATTGGCCTCAAGCCAGCGGCAAGTGAAGGGTGTGAAGGAAGCGCAGAAATTTCAAACATTTCACGCGGTTTATCAGAAAGATTTAAATTTGAGGTTAGGTGTGCTATATAAGCGCTGCTTTATTAATAGAGAAGGGGAAGTGGAGGGCAATTCTTTATATAGACGGCTCGATAAGCGACTTTGCTTAAGAAAATCATAAAATCTGCATCTTGCAAATAAAAAAGGTTCCTGCTTATGAATTGCAAGTTTAGAGTTGCCACATGTTCAAAAACACATACAGTTAAGTTGGCTGCGCCTCGACTTTTCAAGAAATAGCTTTCCTGTGAAGGCCAGATTCGATTTGATGCTTGATAAGCATTGTTTATGATTTCATTTTTTAACCCCTTTCCATGAAAAGGTTTTTCACAATCAACATACATAATTATATAGTCAGAAAGTAGCTAAATTCACAATTTTCAAATTTATTCAAACTCTTTGCAAATAAGCATAAATACAAGTATCTAATAATTTGATTTAAGACGTCTATCTAAAGCATATTTGACAATGATTAACAAGAAACTAAGTTAAGATTTGGTGAGAAGCATAGAAAGGCCTCAAAACCAAGACTCTATTCAAGTCTTTCAAAGCGAGAATCAGTCAGCGGACAAAACAAAGCCATCTAAGGGCAAGTTGAACTTGAGGCGGGCCAAAAAAGTGTCAAGTTGGTAATACTTATAAGTTATAACTAAGCAATGACCTCACAGAAAATGGGAATATCTGTGTATACGAGTAAGTAGTGTGAACGACATGAAAAACGATGATATTTGAGAATGAAGTGAAAAAGCGCAGCAGACGAAAGCTCATTAAAATTCTAAGCCTTAAAGCAAAACAAAAGTTTGAAACAAAGTCAAAAGCGTTGGCCAAGGGAAGTGGCAGAAGGAGGGGTCTTGCCTGGGTTGTGAGTTCAGGACAGAGACGAAAGCCATTGACGGAGAGGCCAGACATTACTTGGCGCGATGACTGCGACCAGTTAAGAGAGGTTCTGTCAAAAAGAAAAGAGGCGAAACAACAAAAATGCCGGAATACCGTCAAGTAATGCCGGTAATGACATTGTAACGGTATTTATTACAACATTACAACGAATGACAAGTGTCTAATTAGTTGTGCCAACATGTACCTGCCGTACCGCCCGCCCCCCAGCCCGCTGCAGCGGTCGTTGTTTGTTTGGGACATGCATATATTCAATTTGTGTGCCCAGAGTTTTCACAGTTTCCAAATGAAAAGCCCCACCACACGTGCTTGGGAGGTAATTGAAAGTGTGCCACACGCATTATGCAGCATTTTAGCATGCATTTTCGTGATTGCAATTTATGTGCAACAATATTTTCGTGTGGCCCAGGCGAGAGGAAAAGAGAATAACTTTTATTGAATCTATCATTTGGCTGCTTGTTGTTATGCTTGAATACAGTACAAATGATATGTGTATGTACACATGTATGTAGAAAATGCATTTCAATGGTGATTGATGTACTCTGCCACACGTGAGGAAAATCCCAATCAATTTCACTTTTCCCCCATTCGCTCAGCCGTCTTCTAAATTATAAAATATGCATATGGTATCTGGTCTGGCACGTTGCCTTGCATACAAAATCCGTGCACGGTTTGACAGAATGCCGCATTCATGTTCGGATAAATGTTGGACTGCATATGGGAGGGAGGGAGGGAGGGTAAGGAGTATTGTTGTTGCTGTTGGTCATTGCTTTTTTCATATGCAAATACTTTTCGCAGCAACAGATAAATGTAGAAAAAGAGCTCACGAATCTCTGCAATACATGGGAAATGGAATGGCTACCATTCACATGTGTGGATTGCGTAATTGAAAAGCATAAGATAGAAAAGAATTTATGGCTGAAACGAGTGGATTGGCATGTGCCATGATTACGCATTCACGTGGCTGCAAAGAAACGAGCTTATAAAAAATACCCATAAATTTTCATATTTAATATTCATGAATCAAATCTATACAATATGCAATTATCTGAAATTTAATGCGTTCAAAATATGGTTCAGAGAATTATTAAACTATTATTCAATTTGCGGTCCTTGTTATAATTGACTGATTATAATTAAAATAATTTCATTCAAAATTAAAACAAAGCTCTTCGACCCATACCTTTATACTAACAGGTAAATTGATTCATTTCGGTAAATCGCATTTTATTGGATGTGAAAATAATCAATTAACCTCGATCCATTGGTATTTTTGCCTTCAAAAAGGGATTTCAGAGGTTACAATTATTGCATTTATCATAAGTTAAACTTGTAAGTTGGTTTCTAATTGCAAAACTAAATACTTTCTTCTGATTTTCACTCTATCTCTCGCAGCTTATTTTCAAGAAATGACGCCAAGTGTGACCAAGCTTCTTATTCTACCAAATCTCACAAAACGATTATATGATCGATAACAGTATTTATCACTGGACACAAATTAAATAATAGTGGTATTCCTACACTCAGAAAAAAATGCCCTAGATTTCAGAAAATCTCCATACTATTGAAGCCAAGGGCAGCTCGCCTCATTTTTCAGAAAGTAGATTTTCAAAATAACATGGTTTCGTTTTTCTAAAATCTAAGGTCATCATTACTACATTTGGGAGCACAAGTTTTAAATATTAGAGTTTGAGTTTCTAAAATAAAGGAGTATATTTTTTAAAAATAGAAAATATTTCTCAGAATTAGAAATAAAAACTATGTTATCAGGACTGCCGATTTAGGGTCTGCATTTCCACTTTAAAGAAATAAATTTCTTAATTTTCGAATTTATTTCTATAAAATAGAAAATATTTCTGGTTTTTAGGGCGATTTTCATTTTAGAGCAATTTTCTAAGTTATAGGGCGATTTTTTTCTGAGTGTAGTTTACAATAAGTCGTTATGTTTACAATAGTAAATAACAATGGTATTCCTATTTTACAGACTCACTTCATTTACAAAGTAAATCAGTAAGTCTATTGAAGTTTTTAATCTCTTTGGTTATGGAAATTTCAAAGTAAATGTTCTTTGAGCTGCTTTGCAATTCGCAACACATTCTCAAAATGCTATCTTTCATCTAAAGGTATTTAATACCCTAGCATTTTCACTTTCAGCCCAAGACTAATAGAATATGCGCG
The DNA here is from genome assembly GCA_035043065.1 of Hirtodrosophila confusa. Classification (NCBI taxonomy): domain Eukaryota; kingdom Metazoa; phylum Arthropoda; class Insecta; order Diptera; family Drosophilidae; genus Hirtodrosophila; species Hirtodrosophila confusa. Next base: position 884,111 of record JAWNNI010000064.1, read on the forward strand.
GCACATGAGTTGGTGCAAAAGTTTTTAGTGTCGACTTGTAGACAAGAAATAAAACAAAATAAATCGACTGAATTTGGTTATTTATGGGAAACCACGGGCGGCAACCAAATGCTAAATCCGTTTACCTGCGCAAAGAAAACACATTGAAGACAATTTTTTGTTTATCAACAAAAAAAAGTTTTCAAAACTAATTAAGTGGCCAAAGCTCTGCCCCTGGCCCGAAGACAATGCGAATAGAAAGCCTGCGGTCACATCCATAACTCGTCACGATCTCCAGGTGTCTTTTCGAGATTTTCGATCGCCCAACAAAAGGGCAGACATACGAAGAGGAGAGGTGTGGGAGGGAGCAGGGGGAGCGAGAGAGGGAGATGGGGAGAGATCAACAACCGTGACAAGAATACGAGTTATAATTTAAGCATGGAAAGTCAAAGCAATTGCTCTGCGGCAATAGAAATGCTGATTCATGGACCGAAAATTGTTCACTTCCAATTACAGCTGAGTAAAACTGTCAATTTGCAGTCACAGTGACTGGTACTTTCAAGTATCAGTGACAAAAAACGGTGACTCTTTGTCGATTGTCTAAATTGAAAATTAAATTTATGTTCTGTTTGGAATTGATATTTAAAAGTGGTAATCTTTCAGTATTTCGATTAACATCAAATATCAAATATCGATCTCAAAGTAACTGTGACTCTCGCTTTTCACTCACACGTTCGTTGTCTGTTACAGTGACTCAGTCACGGGTATGCAAGTCTGCCTCATCTTCAGTTGAAATCACAGTGAAAAGCTGTCGATCGCAGTGAAACTGTCAATTTGTACAGCTGTTTTAGTAACTACTATTGAGAGCCGTGGCACGTGCTTTAGATAATTGTAAGCCGATTGAGTCGCAGTGCTTAATGAAAGACGCATTAAAAACTTTATAAATTGTGTCGTGCTGTATGCATTTTGAATCAGTCGGCGTGTAATAATTTTTGATAATTTTTGACAGATTGCCAAGAAGCAACAAGAAGACAGCCAAGACAGCCAAGACAACTCAAGCCAACGACTTTGCGCAGTGCATTCAACTCTGTAATTAATTCAGAGAAATAAATAAAAATAAAAATAAAAATATATATTCCCAATTGAATACAAGAAAAAAAGAACAACAGCAGAACGTAAAAACATACAAAAAACATGGAACTTTGCATATATTTATGCAACCGGAAATTTTCATCAGTTTTTATTTTTTTTAAATGTATTGTATACAACTTCAATGGAAATAAAAAGCAAAAGTGCATAATGTGGCTCAGAGTGTTTCTCATTTGGCTTTTGTCTGTCTCCTCTTGAATTGTTGCGCTCTGTTTCCCTTTTGCTTTTCAGAGGTGCACAGTTAAACTCCCCCGTTCCCAGCACTCCCACCACTGTGTGTCTGTATGTATCTGTGTATCTATGTATAGTGTATGTATAGTGAGCCGCGTCCCCCTATTGACAATGCTGTTGTTATAGTGCGTAAATCGTACCCCTTTCAAACAATGGGAAAATGTAGAGTGTGTGGGCGTTGTATGTGCTGCATTTTGTTGTGCTTTGTTTCAAATGGGCTCTGCTTTGCTTATTGGCTGCAGTTCCCAATACAAGGCCGTATAACACGGTTATAGGCCTGTAAATACGAGCATGTAGATCTGGACTCATCGATAAGGAGAGACTTGAACAAGAGAACTAATGAACTTCGTGTCATGTCAAAAGGTAAACAAACTAAATTTACATACGAGAATAGTTTGAATTTTGAATAATATTTGTGGTAAGCTGATTTGAAGTAGGAAATAGACTCCAATTAATTTAAACTGGGTTGTCTGTTGAAACATTTATTAATCAGTTTTGATCTTTGACTGATTTTTATAGGCTGAGTTTCCTTGATATGTATGAAAAATAAAAACTATTGAAGTTGTCAGCAGCACTTAATTGTTTTGATTTAATAAAACAGGTGTTTGATTGTTAAACGTGAAATAAAAGTCAATAATAGTTTGGCTTGTAAATAAACTGATTTGAAACAATCATAATTAATTGAACGAATAAACAAAGGGTATCACTTTATTCAAATACAAGGGTCCTTTACTTCCAACCTCTACTCAGTCTTGTTATTAAATATGCTTTAAAATGATGTGAGCTCTAGATTTTGATTTTGTTCATAAGGACATTGTGCAACTGAAACTTGTATACCCTTTGGGAGCAGAGTACAATAAAAACTATTCAAACTGGCAAAGCTCAAAGCATTCAATCGCATTTCAGCTGCTCAACGATTCATCCCAGATAAATCCGTCTTCAACTTGCTTATCCAATAGCAATTGATATGGATCTGTACATATCAATATATTTGCTCGCAGTATATGGAAATCTGAGGCATTTTGCTCAACATTTCATGGGTGAAGCTGGGTGAATGGAATAATACAAATCCCGTGCGTCATGCGCCAAATTGCAATCACAAAGACATTTGCCTCGCCCCCGTCTCGCCTCAGATCGATATGCAGGGGGCAGGCGCCACAGCAATTGTGCCACAAATTCACAACTCAAACTGGCGTTGAAAAATTATAACGAATATAAAATGCGACTTCATGTGGCAGCCGCTGTCGCAGTTGCAAAAGCTGCAGTATATATGTATGTATGTATACACAACAAAAATGTTGGCCAGCAAGCGGTGCATTTGAGCCAAGTTACCCAGTTTTCCCAAGCAAAAAAAAAAAACCCACAAAAAAAAACAAGATGGTTCGATGGGCGCTTCGACCATGGCCAGCAATAAAAGTCAAGAGTGCCAAGCGACATGGCACAATTTATCACAAACAAATGATCACAACAAGCCGAAGCAGCATGAATTGGGGGAGAATGGGAATCTGTACCCGAAGTCGAAGTCGAAGTCGAAGCCGAATCTGAAGCTATGTGGCAATAGTAAGGAGGTCAAACTCTCGAGTCTCTCCTTGAATTCAAGGATGGCGCGCCCTCCGGCAAGGGCGTGGCCAGTTGCGCGCCTCGCTTAAAAGGCTTTTTCGGTTAAACGAATTTTCATATCAATTTCGTTTGGCAACGCTCCACGGCTTTTGTGGGTGGAATGGCAAATGGAATCAATTGTTGCATTTTCCACAATCGAGGCGAAGAAGCGTCTTGAGGCGAAAATGGCGTGGAAAATTTACAAGATGTTTTCGTTGCGATAAATAAAGTTGCAAATGTGAGCTGCATCGGCTAGCAGGCAACTCGATACTCCACTACCCCTCAACTCCTTCAGCCTGGCATTGAAGTTGCACTTTGTGTATCCGCCTGCCAGCAATTTGCCTCAAATTGCTGCTACGCATTCGTACAAATTGAAGGCCTGCCGTCTGCAGAGTGTGTGTGTGCTGCGGGGGGGATATGCTTAGAAACTGGTCCATTGGTCTAGAGTCTAGAGTCTAGAGTCTAGACTCTAGGCTGTGGAACCTTAAGACTTGTTTATTGCAACGCCCAAGGCAGAGGCTCTTGCCTTTCCCCGTATATTTCAGTTGTATACAATTGCAGTTGCCATTTAAATGGAGTTCTGGCCTAAAGCTGGGTGGAGTTTCTCAGTGCTTTGCGTGTGGCCAATAAGCCCACGGATCTGGACAGAAGGTTCTCTTTGTGCCATTGTTTGTCAGCATGACATGGTTATTACAATTAATTGTCCAAATTTATGGGAAATTAGTTGCCATCTCAGTTGAGTGAAGTTTACTCAGCTTAGTTGGTGTTTTATTTGCTTTGCATTTCAGTAATTTCCTCAGTAGATGACGTATATGTATCCAATGCAATTTTTGTTGTAATTATTGCCAATCAATGCAAATATGTAGAATAAAGTGCTTTGATCCAATTAAGTTGAAATTCATAATGTTTATATTGCAACACACTTCAATATTCTGAGCTTTGGCGTATCGATTGATTTGAACTTAAATGGGCGAATAGCTCTTAACTCTTTAAGGACCTGTGTAACAAACACTCAGCAGAATGAATGGGAATTATTTGATGGCAGTTTGCAAATGTTATGGAATGGCTTACTTATAATCATGGCAAAAGAAAAAGGAACGCATCTAATTAAACAGGGAAAAAGTGAGCTACAAATGTGTGAAATCCTTTTCTAAAGTTAATAACATTCTGGAATGAGAAATTAACTTATAAACAAATTGAAAGGACTGAGTATGAGACTTGAATGAAAGAGAGTGCACTTATCAATTTTAAATACAGATATTCTTTTGCTATCTTATCCATAATTTAATCTTAGACACAACTCTTAAATTGATTCAATTATTATTATTTTTTTATTTATTAAAAAATCAGAATATATTTTTTATTGAACGACTTTTCTGCTACCTGTTGTGACATCTTAAGCAAGTTGTGCATTAAATGAAAATTAAAAGATTAAACTATAATCTTTTAATTATATGTCACATTCTTCGTTAAGTTGCAAATCACTCGAAGAATTTAAACGAAGCGGAAGTCATTAAAAGATCCAGTATCTGAAACTCATACATAACTCTTAAATACTTATATTATTATAGGTCTTTTAATAACACTGCACATCAGTATTAGTCAATTTAGTTGTTTCATACTTTGCAGCCAAGAAGAAAATGCTTTTTAAATTTATATAAATTCGTAAGTCTAAGCCAAGCTTCATGAGAAAATTGGCTATACTCGTATAGCAAAGCCATGTTTAACAAGTAAGAATGCTATAGTCGAGTATACCCGACTACAAAACTCCCTGTACCCAGGTCAAAAATTTCCGAGCGCATTTTCGTAAACTTACACATACACACACACATACACAAGGACGCACACACACAAGCCACAGCGCAAGCGACAGTGCAAGCGAGGCATTTCAATGGTGGCTGTGCTTCTTCCCCTCCCCCCACCCGGTGCAACACGGAATCTTGTTTGTTGAATAACTTTCGTGTTTATTATCCGATCGACTTGAAATTTGGACAGTAGATTAGGAGTATTGTACATGCCAAATCCTTATATATCTTGAAAATTGTTACTGTAAAAAGGTTTTAATCGATTTGCGGGGGAACGGGGGGAGATATCTGAAATATGAAACAAATGATCTGCGTATGGTATACAGGAACCTACATTTCAAATTTGGTTCCTAGCATGACAATGTGTTATGGAGTTGAGAGTAATATTTATGAGAATAGTTAAATCTTATTATCGTAGCAGGCAAAGAAGTTGAAGCTGCCAGATGGCAGGATTAGTTTCAAATTGGTATTCAAGCGGCAATTAAAGCTGCTTAAGCTGCACATGTGTGTATTCACAGCCATATATAGTATATATGGTTATATACAGCCACAATATACCCACAGATAGTTCCAACAATTAGAGGAGTACAAGCAGCAGAGCTATTGTCAGGTTTGGGGCAGGGCATTTGGACGATGCCGGCCTTTGTAAAAGTTTTTGTAAAACCCAAACTGGACGCACGTATCAAATACGGCAGCTGAAGTTGGGAGCCAGGGGGCGGCAAAGGATGCGGTGGGGGAGTTAAGCCAGTTTACGTGTGAGCACTCAAATGCATGTTCTTTTGTCTGTGAAAATTATTTTATAATCATTTTATCACATTTTCAAACAACAACAACAACAACAAAGTGGTCGCAAAACTTTTCACAGCACACACACCTGCTGCTCGGCTGCCAGGACAGAAGGATGCCAGGACGCCAGGACGCCAGCCAGAACATTGAAGACAACAATAGTTTGGCTGGCTGCAACTTTTGCCTCCTATTGATGCCATGCGGGTTCCCATCCTGGCTCACGTCCTGAGTGCCACACACACACTCACACACGTTTATGGCATTGAATCTTCATTTTCGTTAGACAAAGACAAAAATGGAGCATAATAGATAAAATTAAGTGCAAGTGCAGCAGACAGCAGCTAACCGGGAGAGCCAGGAAGCGAATGGGAACGCTCCAGAAGTCAACCTAGAGCCCAGAGCTTGGCCATGGCCATAAGACCGAACAGCTAAGCATGAAGCCATTAATAAACTGTTTTCAATGGCTTTCAGCTAAATGCAACGGCGTCGCGTCGCCAAAATGGCGGCTTGGCTGCCTCAACGGCATTTTTGTGCTGGCAGCTGGCAACGCTTAACGGGAAACTTGGCAGCTGACAGGATGAATGATATATGGTACAAGGATCGATAAGCCGCTCCGAGTTGCATGTTTACGTGTATATTAAAGCCTGTGATTGAATGTTTACATATTAATCAGGCCGGTTATGGATATGTTATATGGTTGCATTTTTAGGATTTCCCAAAGAAACCACAAATATCAAAGGATAGCCATAGGTACATATATGCAGCACTTAAATTCTACTAAGAACACTATTTTCATCAAAATATTAAAATAGAAATGTATTGAAAGTCAAGTTTAATAATATGATTGGACAGCAAACTTTATAAGGTAGAATCTGTTAGTGGTATTTAATATTTGTCAACAGTTTGGACAAACTGCTTCGAACCAAGCCAAATGTTTGCTTTGCAAATTGAATCAAGCATTCTGTGAGATTCCTTGCCACTTGAAGTCCCTCCCTGCCCCCCCATCTTATAGCTGCTCTTCCTTCGGACTCATCTTCCCAAATAACTTTGCATATCATTTCGCATCCTCTGGGCTGCTGCCTGTAGCAAACTTTTGAACTTAAATAAGCAGCTACCCCTCACTCCCGCTGCCATAATAAACTGCGGCAGTTTTCATCAAATTTTAGCAAAATTTTGCCACAAATTTTACGCAAATTTCGTTATAATAACTTTAAGAAGCAAAGACGCAAACTTGCAAAAGCTGCCAGATTGTTTATGGGAAGAGAAGCTGGGCTTGGTGGGGCTTGGTGGTGGTGCTGGTGGTGCTGCTGGTTGGTGGCACCACTCAAAAAAGGTAACACGAGCGTAACCTTTAAGCGTTTGGCACCTACGCAACTCGCTGCCATTCTGCTGGGGGGTCGAGAACAATAATAATTTTAATGAGTTATAAAAAGTCCTTTTACAACTCGCGCAAATAAGTATTTCCTTGTTGCCAGTGCCAGTTTAACAGCAGCTACTCAAAATTTAAGTATAATAACGAAATGCGAAAAAGAAAACGAAAAGTTGTTGTTCTCCGCATTTGGTTAAGCAGAAATAAAAATGAAAACAAAAACGCAAGCCAAATACAACAAAAGATGTCGCCAGTTGAGCACCTGAAATGCAGCCAAACAATTTGAAAGTTTCAACAGCGTTTCAGCCAAATAATTTAGTCGCAATATTTTATGGCTCAATTTCCGTTTTCCCAACTTCCGCACGCTGCCTGCAATGAGGCGCAGCGAATGCGCCCAAAACAAGTTCGAGCTGACACGGGTGATTAAGCACTGCCAGACCCAGTTCGACTACCCAGGGAAACGGGCCTGGAAGCGAACCGGGAGGAGGCTGTCAGACAATTGGACAGACCCGGCCAGAGAGACAGGGTTTTTGCACCAAGCCCAGGTTTGCCTGACAGTTTTTTCTTCGATTTCTTTTGTTGTTTTTGGGAAAAATGATAAATCCGCTGAGATCTATTTCAGTATTGTAGGCGGGTGTGTCACTTAATGGCTTTATGTCGAATGCTCAGGGAACCAACAGCCCGACATTGTTTGAAGTAACAGTTAAGCCGAGCATTGTTATTAATATTGTTGATGATCTGTTGAAGATTTCGGTATTGAAGTCAAGGTAATAGTCAGGCGGGGCAGGGCTAACTAAGGATGAGCATCTGCCAAGTAATGTAGATAAAACTTGGATAGAAAACTTAAGATTTAGACGTTGAAAGTCACCAGATCGAACATTTGTGAGTAACAAAAGTCATTATATTTATAGGGTTTATTTAACTTTAACTATATTTAAATTATTTCTTAATTGAAACATCCTTTTGAATCACTAAACTTTTTGCTTTGTTGTAAGGTGGCAACGCTCAGATTATATAAGGTTGCCATATCAATAAAATACAGCAAGATTCTCTGAATAGTGTTTTTAAATAGAATAATGAATAAACGACCAGAATAACTGAAACATAAATTATGCACTACCAGGAAACAAATAAATCAAAACTACACAAAGCAATTTTTCAGTGAATTTAATTGTTTTTACAGATACAAAAAAAAATAACACCAAATAAATGCAAAAGTAGGTTAATTAAATATGCTAAGAAATGTAAGTTCACAGAATTTAAATATTGCATTAAATTTTGTTTGTATGCAGTTGCAATTGACAATATAAATACAAAACAAAATGACATCGAGAAAGTTTTTGTTAAGCAGCTCTAGAAATGAAATCCAAATGATTCGAGCATCAATCAAATGCAAACATTTAATTCCGATTGTATCGTTAAATCAGCTTAAAATTGTTTCTGGCTTCAGTTCACTAATTAAGCAGCGCTAAGCTCATTTCCAACGCAAATCTTTCAAACTATCCAAACGGCAACCAACTAGGCAACTTTTTTATGCCAGTTTCTAGACGTTAGATGATAGACGATGACTATGAATGGTATTGGGATTGGTATTGGGAATGGGAGTGGGAATGGGAATGGGAATGGACGGGCAGCTGGCGTAATATATTTGCATTAACCCAGTGACACATTTGGACATAATCTGATTAATTGGCGTGCAGAGGAGGAGCAACAAATTGAGCGGGCTAATGAAGCGCAAATGGAGCGAAGATGTTGCAGCAACTATGGCTGGCAACTCGCAGGCTAGCATCGAGTTGGAGCCATGTCAGTCGCCTTAAATTTGCTTCAATCTAAGCTGCCTGATAGTTTAATTTTCTACTCCACAATTAATTGATGTCAACGGCTTGCAGCAAGCAGGAAGATTGAGCAACCAGACCGCAAAACGGCATCGCTATCGTCGTACTTGTAGTTATTGCCGCTGTGGCAACTTCATCAAAGACGCGTCAAATGTTGGTGGCAACTTGGCGGCATTTGTCTTTCTTGTGGCTGCCACAGTCTCTGCCTGAGACGTTGCCAACGCCAACGCCAATGCCGCAAAATCAATCAGGCTTGAAAAAGCAGCGCACTTTCCACATCGAAATACATCTACACGCATTTGCGGCCAGCCGCCCACATTTCCAATTTATTAAATGACATTTGTTTTATATGCTTGACTTAGTATGGTACTCGTACTTGTATTTGCCTAGATACAATATATATTTGCGCCTATGGCCCCAAAGCATCAATTTTTAATTTCATTAGCGTAGCGCGAACCCAGAGCCCCACTTTGCTTTTTCATTATCTGTTTTTCCAATTTGCATTTGCCGGTTTTGGGTTTTGGTTACAGCGCTCGGCATTTTCCGGTTCATGGTTTGCCCATTTGAATTTTAAATGATTATTGATTTTTTATTTTTTTTTCATTCTTTTTTTTCCACCACATTTCTGGCTGAGTTGTGCTTATCGATGGCCTGTTTTGTGGCCTTCCCAACAGGCTGGCTGGAGTATGCTGATTCAGGGCCAAACACACTGGCTAATTATTCAAAGTGCACACAGTTCACAAGATGTGTGTAAATTACAAACAATCAAAGGTGTACGAGTTCAAAAAATAATATTCTCCAGCCAAATTATCTAGCATAAACAAAAACCCCCATTAATGAAAGCTGCCAATAGCAGCTGCTGCTACAAATAGGAGCGAAATATTTTAAATACTGCGAATAAGTATAAACAAAATACCGCAGCTATTCATTAGTTAGTCACAGCAACAGCAGCTGGTTTTAGGGCAATTCAAAAACAATTTCCACAAATGATTTAATTCACAAAAATTAAAAACAGCTCGTTTTTTTGGAAGTCAGCTTTAATCGCAATACGAGTGCTTACAATGCTGTTCAGTTCGATCTGCAATTGGACCATTTGGCTATGCCAATTCCAACCACATCGAATAAGGGTAAAGGCAACAAACGCACCTGCCCGTAAGCCAAAATGTTTATTTAATAAATAAATTGGCCAAAATTGCGCAGCGCATTTGAACAGATTGAAAAAGACCAAGCCGAAAACATTTCATGGGTGGTGGCCATTTATATATTTATGCAATTAAAATAATCGTTAGCAAAATTGCGTATGTTCATTTGTTGTGTGTGAGTGTGTGTGTGTGTGTGTGTGTGTGTGTGTGTGTGTGTGTGTGTTTGATTTGATTACAAACTGCAGTCAGTCAGCTAAATATTGTGTAAATAAAAAACACGTTCAGAATAGCACTTCAAAGTCAATGCAAATATTTGTAGTTTGGTGTTGGCCAACTAATGTCATATTTACATATAAATACATTTGGCCCTGTCAGCTGATATATGTAAATCAACGCTTTCTTAAAAACAATTAGATGATAGGCTTCAACTTCGTTTGTTTTTATACTCTGCTCCCGAAGGAAAAGAGGGTATATTGGGTTTGCGAAATGTCCGTCTGCCCGTCTGTCCGTATGAACGTAATTTTTTTCCACACCCTTGAAGCTAGAGGAACCAAACTTGGTGCACAAGTTGGTGTATACCCACTCCCACCCCTTGCACACAATTTGGGGAAAACCTGTATCTTCAACATTTTAAAGCTATAGTCACCAAATTTGGCATACAGACTAATGTTGAGATTCCTGACAGATCTGCATTTTGAAATTTGATGCCACCCTCTCCTTCTCCCCGCAAATCGGCAAACACGTTGTTCACAGGGATATATCTCCAACAGTTTCAAAGATAGAGTCACCTAATTTAGCATATAGACTACTGTTTTCATCGCGTCTCTTTCCGAACCCACAAATAAGCAAATTATACCGGACTGCTGTCGGACACGTACTCATTCAGCAGGACCAATCGCTGACTGATTTCCGCTGCTGCTTTTCTGATTTTTGGAATTGGTTAGCTTGCTTTGTTGACAAATATGTGAAGCTTTATAACTCCGCCGACCTGATCCAGTACCAAGTTCGAAGTCAATATAGTCAGAAAGCAATTCAAATAATAATAACAATTTGTTCTGCTGAATGAGCCCAAGCACATAAACTCAGCTAAAATTGCAAATTTAGATTAAACTTAATAAAATTGTTGAAGTATTTCAATAAAATCAAATAGTATTCTTTATTAGACATAAATATTATTGATTTTTGTATGTTAATATGCATTTCTAACTGCAAATATGCCTTCGTGCTGTATATCATAGAGTAAAAATAAATAATAATAAATAATGTACAATAATTTGAAAGCAGAACGTAACTGTTTTTGAAAACACTAAATAACTTTAGGATAATTAATGGCATTCTCCACATTTGTGTATTTTCATAGTGAGAAAACAAATAATAGAATGCATGTTAAATGATTCAGAATATGGTTAATAATGAAGTATTTTCTTAGGCTTGCATGTTGGAATTCTGTTGAAATCAACGGTGGCAGCTGCTCATTAAAATCCACTCATTGGGGGGGCTTAAGTCTTTTCTCAAAACAATTTGCCATGCTTTCGAATAGTCGACGTGTCAGAGAAAATAGTTTCAGCTCATTAAAGTCGCATTAAAGCCACTATTAAATGTGAGGGATTCGTGTACGCATTGTACTCGTAACTTGGCTTAAACTTGACTCTAAGCCATGTGCAGTGTCGCCTTTTACTTTTCTTTTCTTTTCTTTTGCGCCGAGATTTTCAAATAAAAAAGTAGTAGCATATTTCAACTGGCCCACTAGTCACTGCGTTGAGCTAATTGTGTAATTTGAAGTGAAGACTAACTTCGAAGCGGGCTGAATTGACGTTGATTAATGAGACGCTCAGGTTGCCTACGAGTATCTGTTGCGGAGTATCTGTATATAACTGTAGTTAAGTTGGTTCTAAAGTTCATCTAGTTGTTGTTGTTGCTTATGTTGCACGGTTATATGTACATTTTCTGCTCAATTAAGTTGTCAACATTGTTGACAAACGTTTGCGCTCATTAGAGTGCCTAGAATTATTAATACTTGGCTGGTGCAGCCGCCGTTGCCCTCTCCCTCTCCACCATCGCCTGCCCAATCTCATTCCCCATTCCGAAATCAGACCAACATCAACGTCAAGTGGCAGGCAATTTGTGGGTGATTTGCATAAAGTGCCTCCCAGAGTCGCAACTTGGCCAGTGAGTTGTGCTTTCTTTTGGTTGAACTGATTTGGCACTTCCTGGCTAATGTGCTCCTATCTGGGCCGGGTTCCGCCCTGTCAGTCAGTCTGACAGTCGTTGATTTGAATTATATCATTTGTTTGCCTCTTGATTTGCTTAGCAGTTCAATGAAGCGTGTCGGCATTTTGGCGGGGAGAGGCGCGGGCATAGACTGCAATTTCTGGCCCTAAACACAGTTGGGATGAAAGACAGAAAAATGTTGGGGCGTCTGCGGAGAATTTAATTGAGTGCAACTGTTAAATACTCACTTAATTGTTCAATTGAAATGATTGAGTTGATTCTGTCGCTGTCCGATAAACATGCAGCAATTAGTGCGGCAATTTATAATTGATTGCAACAACGCTGACAGCGACACTCCCTGCAACCCGCCCTCACCCCGTGTGGTGCGTGAGGAAGCGCACAAATAAAAGCGTTCAACTATCAGCAAGCTGTTCACTTATCGCCGCTGCTGCTCTCCAACCTGGCCCAAACGCCGATAAGTAGGCTTTAGCCAAGCTACGTGCTTATGCGACCATTGGAAAAGCTTCAAGCCAACACATACGCAGCTGAACACGAATCTGTGGCACACACACACACACACACACACACAAGTGGCTTAGGTGGCAAAGTGGGCTCTGATATGAGGCGAATCTCTTTTCTTTTCGAAAGTATACAAATAATCGCATGTAAATGCTTATAAGCCTTGAAAATGGCAAAAACCGATCAGAAACACAGATTGCAACAAGACTATCAATGGCATTATTGAATATAATATAGAATCAATAGCTTTTATCGAGTGGGTGTTCTATAAACAGCTTATTTATACAAATTATAATTGAGAACCTTTAACAATTTTCAATTGGCAAGAGCAAAAGATATTTGCCAGATGGGATTAATCCATATACATATACATATAAGAATATTATGTTGGTCTGGTCCAATTTCAAAAACTCGAAATATTCTGCACCGATTGAGCTCGAGTTTTGACACAATATACAGTTCGCTTCTAGGATTCTACAAATATATTTTTCTCATCAATAAAATACCAGTAACCACGAGAAAAAATTACAAAAAACATACAGTACACATGTATAAGCAAAAATATAAATATAATTGGTTTGGATTGAGAATAACGGGCCCGAGACTTTGGAAAATCTACCCCACGGGCGGGAAACTGTTGTATGAAACTTGAAAAATCTACTCCCACCCGTCACCAGGGACGGGAATAGCCTTAAGGTCAGATGTAGACGGGAAGGTTATTGCTAGATCGGCATGGGAAAGAAAATAGTGATAAGTTATTTTTGTATATTTCTTACTTTCTCATCCATGCAACCACAATGTGTCACAGGGAAGCGTGGCAGAGCACAACTAGTTTTCCACAAGATATGCCCAAATCTTTGAATTTTGTAGTACATATTGATTCCTTGCTGCATTTTCTAGGTCATATTCTATTTAAACATCAATGATACTCTATCTGGCAGCTTAGTTCACTTATCTGACACGCTCAGCTGCAATTTATGCAGATAAGTTATTTATTCACACTTGCAGATGCTGTTGCTTTTCTATCTATGCGAAAGATACATTTCATGCAGGCGGCAGATAGATACTTGAAATGTGCCACTGCCACTGCTACCACACCCAACAAAAAGAACAACAACAACAGCAACAACAACAACTAGACATTTTTCTTCGCCTTTGGGCACAACAAGATACAGCAACGAGTGCTTGTTGTTGTGTTGTCTTATGCAATCCATCGGATACATTTTTGCAGCTCCATCACTTGACATGCAAAATGTGCAACGGAGGCGCCCGCCTGTCTGTCTGTCCGTCTGTCCGTCAGTTTGTCCATTCATTTGGAGCTCGCGTTGCACATGCAATTGCAATTGAGTTGCAGTTGCATCTTTGGGCCTATAAATAAGCGCGTCAAACAGTTAACACCATTAGCCGCATATTAATTGGCCGAAATAGACACCAGCAGGATTAAGAGCCACGACAAACTCAAAGCCTCGACATTTGCCTGACATTTGTATAAATTCCATAGAAGGCGTCGCATTGCCTCATGTGGCAGGCCTTAAACGGCGATTTGGCGTCTGCATGTCGCCTTTTTGAAATGGGTATTACTTACCTCCAGCCAATGCCATGAAAATGTCAGCGAGGAGTGAGCAAAGGGGAGCGTGGGCGCGATGGGGCGGCAATTGCGGCGATAATTGCACATTTGAGGCACGCAAATATTGCCAGACCTCAGACTGAGACTTTGGTGCACTAATAAATATCAATTGTATGCGCAACAACAGCAACAACATGTGGTTGCCTTGTCTTTGCATTTCTTTTGCTGTTCTTACAGCATGTAGATACATGCCACACACAACACAAGCACACACGCACACTTGCAAGCACTCAACATATGCATAAATTAAATGCAATTAGCATAAACAATTTTCAGCTTTTAGTTGTAATCAAGAGAGGAACTTGCAAATGGCAATAGCCAGGAGCGGCTTGCAGCTTGCAGCATGCAGCATGCAACCGCGTGGCATGTGCCCCCGCGTGCCCAGCTGCAAATATGGCAAATCCGCTACGGGAATTTGGATGCTGGAATGCAGTATGAGCTTGCCAAATTAGGCACTCAAATTGCTGTTGGACGTGCACAATAAATGCAACTAATTTCTTGCAGTGCACCATCAAATAATAATGCTTTAAGTGTGGAATGAAAGTAATTCAGCATGCTATTAAAGATACCTTTAAAAATATACCTATTTAGATTCTAAATTCCCAAGATGGCACTGCTCACAGTTGCCACATATTCAAAATTGACATTGAATGCTTGAAGTGAAGTTGGCTGCGCTTCACCATTTCATGCAATAAGTCAACTTTTGTGTGCAAGTTGATATCATTTGTAAGGTCAATCATCTGTTATTGAAGGTAGAAACATGAGGTTTCTCTAGCTTTGAGTCTGTTCTCTCTCTCTCTCTCACTCGCTCTCTCTCTTCCCCTCTATGTTAAATGGTTATGTTAACAGCTGTTAACAGTATGTAAATGCGAGTCGGAAATGAGCTTCAATTGGTTCTTTATAGCGTTCGTAAACTGTGAATAAGCATGTAAACATTTATTGCGCCTTTAAATATAGATTGACATAAGTACATGCTCTGATATTTATGCCTCCATATGTTGGACAACTGAGTCAACGCTTATGTAATTATATATGTGTGAAGCCGAATTCAATAGAATCCATACTGATGATTTCATATTGCAGCTGTCTTTAGGCGAAACTAATCAAAGTTTCAAGTAACATTTGCAGACGAAGAAGCTTCGAGGCTCTGCCTCAAATTAAGCCCAGCCAAAAATATAAAAATGAGCTCACAAAATGCCCCCAAGAACTCGAATCGACGAACCCTCGAGCACGACTCCAGCCTGAACAGAACCCGCACATGGTCGGTGTTTGTTTACACTTTTTCTATATACGATGTAGTTATTTACAATGTACATAAAACAAATGTATATATGTATGTGTGAAGTGCATGCCAAAAGGCGGCTCGGGAACAGTACTCCAGTTAAAGAGTATGGGGCTTAAATGCGAATAAACGAAATGCAAAAGTAAATAAGTTCAGCAGGAATCGCAATCGCCGACTTTCAGCGGCCAGCGGGCAAATAAAATAAATATTTAAAAACATTTAATAATTTCTGCTTGCTTGTTGTAAACGGAGACGAGCATGGGAACGCCTCGTCAAAATAACGACAACAACAAATGACAATAAACACAAAAAATTTAGCGGCGCTACGCCATGAAAAAATATGTCACATTTAAGTAATAATATTAAGCATATGTATAATCGCAGCTTTGTATTAAAACGCAGCGCGATTTAATGGAGTATACGCAATAAAAATACCATCAGAGCCAGCTGCACCCAATCAAATAATATACCCTGCCAACTGCAACCCTGTGAGGTACTTGTGTTTGGAAACCCTGTTTGTTTTCCAATCAAATAATATGCTATACCAACTGAAACCCTGTGAGGTACTTGTGATTGGGAACCCTGTTTGTTTCCCTACCATCTGCAACCTTGTGAGGTACTTGTGTTTGGAAACCCTGTTTGCTTTCCAATCAAATAATATACCCTACCAACTGAAACCCTGTGAGGTACTTGTGATTGGGAACCCTGTTTGTTTCCAATCAAATAATATTCCCTACCAACTTCAACCTTGTGAGGTACTTGTGTTTGGGAACCCTGTTTGTTTCCAATCAAATAATATACTATACCAACTGAAACCCTGTGAGGTACTTGTGATTGGGAACCCTGTTTGTTTCCAATCAAATAATATTCCCTACCACCTTCAACCTTGTGAGGTACTTGTGTTTGGGAACCCTGTTTGTTTCCAATCAAAAAAAAACCCTACCAACTGCAACCCTGTGAGGTACTTGTGTTTGGAAACCCTGTTTGTTTTACCAAGGTCAAATTTGAATATTTCCACAAATTGTTTCTTGAATAACTTTTCTAATATGTAATGTAAAATTAAGTATTTCCACATGTGAGAGCTGTAAACTGAATTACTTAAAATGGGCAGCTGAAAGCTGAAAAATAGCAAGAATTCATCTTGTGCTCGCCAAGTATTTCAATGCAATGCTTGAACACTTGTTCATTATTTATAAATAAAACTCAACAAGAAATCAAAATACATTATTTCTGTATCAATTAACATTTATGGCGCCAACTGGATATCTTCAATTGAAACTGTCTCGTTGAATTCTAGATGATAAATAGTTTTGCATGGGTTAGAGGGGCAATATAGCACTATCTCAAAAATTTATTACTAGTAGTCTGAAATGTAGACCATTAAGTATCTCCCCGGATTCCAACTTGAATTCTGCAACCCAAGAAACCCTTTCAAGCTGATCAAACTTAAGAAAATTAAAGCACCATGGTGAAAGAGACCTTGATATTTTTCGAAAACCGAACAAAAATTGGCTATAATAAGATTGGCAAACTCCTTCAAATGATGCTGAATTTGAGAGCTTTGGGAACATTGTTTTTACTTATTAATCAAAGAGACAAATGAATGCAATAGCTCAGCTTTTATTAGCTAATTGCATCTGCGAAAATATATTATATTTAGAATATTTTGCAGCTGCAAATTGTTCAAGAAAAGATTAGTTATTGCATAATTGGTCGCAATGTGGCGCTTATCTGGGAGCAGCCACCCATTCAAAGTGGGTCAAAGTTTCAGTGGGGTTCAAATCCCTACCGCAACTCAAATCGTAGATTTGTGGGAGTGCAAACATGTGTGCTTCAAATAAATTCGAGCATAGCTAAAATAAATTAATAATAAAAACAGCATCAGCAGCAGCCGCCCATTAAAAACCAGACGAAAGCCGAGACGATGTCAGCTCTCGATTTCATTTGAAATTTGCTACATTGTGGCACAGTGGCATTAATTATGTGTATTGTGGCTATGTATTTTCTAATCATCCTCATCGGCAGCCTCATAAAAAACAATAATGTTAACAAGAGACAATTCAACATCCGCATCCCTCCACCCCCCGTCGGATTCATTGAGTGTTGTTATCGAGCTGTTAGATAAAAGTGACATGTGTATGCTCCACTTTTGTTTTACATGATTTATACATATATATAGAGACATATATATATAATTTTATGCGAGTATATTACGTACAACAAATGAATATTATGGGGCCCAGCACTTGTGTGAGATTTATGCTCTGGTGGGTTAATAGAAAATGTGGACATTAAACAACAAAGAAGATAACATAAAATAGTAAACGTACTTTGAGTGTGTTGGTTATAAGAATTTGAGCTACAACTGAAACTGAACTTGTCTGCAAAATATAAGAAACATACAAAAAGAAAACAAATGGATGAGAATATTGACTGAATATTGCTAATAAATAACAAATGCATTAATGAAAGTTACAAAAATATGGTACGTGTATAAAAGAAAACAGAAACTTGCTGCAATTAGTTCGTTTCAAGACAGATGTTCTTGCCACACACACACACACACACACACACACACACACACACACACTCGCACACTCACACACATGTTTTGCGTCAGCTGCCAAAACTTTTTCCATCCATAGAAATTCCTGCGCTGTTTGTTGTTCAGCTCATTTAATGAACTTCACAGACATGCACTTTGAAAATAGCCCACGAATGAGTTGAATGAAAGCAGCTCAAATAAATGTTGACATCATCGATGTGTCCAGGAATTTGATGTGCATAGCAGGCAACTAAAGATCGAATTGGGGCACAGTGGATCCTCGATAGATGTGCATCAATGGTCAATCATACAAAACGGGAATGTGGAGTTTCGGAAAGGTAATGACTGTCAACTCATTTCGATCCCAGAATTTCAGATTTGGTCCTTTGTTGAACTGATTGATTACCGAATATTAACCCGAACCAAACCATATTTTTCACAAACACAAATCGGCTTAGGTAAAACTAGTCGCCATTAAAAGTTTGTAGATAAAGTTGCTGGCAAGCAAGGTAAGGAAAAAGCTTCAAAAATATGTAAATATTTAAGTATTATAGCTGACTTTATTTTAAAATTGGCAAAGAACCTGACAAACTAAGGTTCAAAACAAAATCTGGGTTCAAGGATATCTAAAATCACGTGCAAAATCAAAACCGGATCATATGATTTATGATTTCTATGCTTTGCCTGGTGAACGTACACGAATGATACCTTATCGTGATACCAAAATGCGTGTATCTGATGCATGTTTGATAGAAAAAGTTTGCAACTTTGATTAAAGATATAATCTTTATGATTATATGACAACGTCGCTGTCAGAAAAATGTATCATAGCGTTCACCAGAATGTATCAAACGCATCATTTTGTGGGAGTAAGCTATGCTCAGGAATGTGGCTATTGTATCGAGCCTTGAACCGAAGCCATGCTAGTTATGTCACAAAATCTAATTAAATTATGCACATAGCACCAGAACATGAAATGTGGGACCTTGAGCACATTCAGATGGCGCCACACATTTGAGGCATGCACTGTTTGAGTCATATTGTCCTAATTAACCATAACTGACAACAAAGACACTTGGGATTGCTCCCAGCCACCGCCACATACTCCGTGCTCGTCCTTGTCCTCTTCAGGCACGAATGGAATTTGCACAAAGAGATAAGCCCACAGCAGCAGCAACAAGAATGACTAACAACTGTAAAAGATAAAAATCGCACACACATAGCTGAAGATGTGTGACAATGTAAATCCAGTTGAGATACATACCTCCCATATAAGTAAGTCAGTGTACATACGGATATACATACATATGAAAGACAAGGCGTTGGAGTTACTTGACTCCCAAGATAATGTTCAAGAACGGTGTCTGAGTCCCAGTCTCAAACGGAGTCTGACAGCGCAACAGGCAAATAAAGCGACAACTTTAACAAATAAACTGCAGAGCAGTCCTGTACGTACTCATGCCCCAACTCGTATCCATAAGATGCGTTAACCGGCAGGGTGTATCTTACTCCTCCCTTTCGAGCAACTAAATCTGCGCTGCCAGCCAGCTCGGCAAGAAATTCAATAAAATGCAAAGTAAATAATAATAAACGACCTTCGCTGCTTGCCACCGAGAGTTTCGCCTTCAGCCATTTGACAGCCAAGCGTGGGATATTAAAAGTGTGGTCGAACACTGTTTCAGCAGGGTTGCCCACAAAATGAAGACATTGTTCGGGGCGCACATGAAATGTGAAATGTGAGATGCAAATTGTATGCCTACTTACTCATATATAAGTAAGTAATTCATTCTCTTTGCTGTACGCTTATGTGCACATCATTGTCTGGCTTATCGCACTGGCAATACTGTATGAAAGGAACGCAGTTGGGCCTTTTAACTCGCATGTGCAATTAAATGATAAGTCACATGTAAATTTCATTATCAATCAAGGTAGCACATGACCACAAGATTCCGATTCCACAGAAAATGTTGCAGTTAAGCGCAAAGATGGCAACTAATCAGAATTCTTCAAAGCGCATCCTTGTGGGGTAAAAGCAGTTACTTTGAATAACATACTGTTAAGTTTTAATAACATGCTGTTAAGTATACGCTGTTATTAAAAGCACTTTCCTTAAAGCTTTGTTTTTATACCCAATCACAAACAATCACAAATAAATGCAGCGTCGCAATTACTTTATATATATTAAAAAATATATATAATCAACGCATATTCGAAACGTTCTTCATTACAAAATGGTTTTTATCTGTGTTAACAACAAATTTAATAAATTTACAATTAATACACAAAAATATTCAATTTATTTTAGTTGCCATTTCATAATTCTCTCGCTATTTTATTTATAATAATTGCAACAAAAAAATTGTTTATTTCAGCACATGTAGCAAAAATGGTGCTTAACGCCGTCGCCATATTTTGGCAAACGCACAACAACACTAACAAGCATTAAACAACTAAAAAACAAATAAATATTGTGTATTTGGTCTATATAAAATATCGAATTCGCGCACAGTTACCGACGAGCAACGCAATTCACCGCACAATGCGCACAAAATGCAAATAAATGGGGAAAAAGTTTATAAAAAAAGGGCGCACAATTTTAAACGTGACTGTTACAAAGAATTTCATTTCATTTATCACTCAAATTTTTGCCAAGTTGCCGACGTCGCCGACGTTGACAAAAATGATTATTATAAATTCGACCTTATTACTCTTGTTACTTTCGTTTGTTGTACAACAGTTTCTTCGCGCTTGGGCCGTGCTAATGGTATTATATTTCACTTCTTGGGAACCAAAAGCGTTGCACAGAACACGACACGACAGGCTGAGGGGCGGGGCACACAAAATATCACTTGCAATGCGTTAATAATGCGAATAGATCCTGACACTTTACTTTACTTTGCATGTATCTGACGGATGCAAATGTATCTTTCGTTTGGCAAATGCCGGCTGATCGCGTTCTGCGCGCGCCGCTTCAACAAAAACGCAACCAACTTACGCGCCGACGTCTCGTTAACTGACCCAACAACAATGCCGGCCGCATGCGTTAAGTGAGCGGCGCGCGGTTAATGCCGCTGCCGCTGCCGCTGCCGCTGCCGCTCCCGCTGCCAACGTTGACGCCGACGTCGACGTTGCTGCAGCCACTTTGCGCTCAACTCCAATGGCAAAACGAAACTTGTTCTCCCCAAACGACAAACACAAACAAACACTCACACTCACACTCACACTCACTGGGTGTACTCACAAGCACTCAGCGCACACTCACGCACGCTGAGAACTTGTTGCTCGCACTTTGAGTTTTGTTTATGCCGCATTTATATGTAAACATGCACATGTATCTATATCTATGCATGTATCTTTTTTCGACTGGTGCACTTCGCTTGCCATCTTTTGTCTCTCTGAGCTTCTGTGGCTCATTAAGTGCTTGTCGCTTGTTTGAGTGTGTTGAGTGGCTCGTCCGCCGGCCAATTGAGTGCCGCTCTTGAGTGTTGTTGTACTCGTAACATTTCAATGAGCTTTACGATTCGCCTTGTTTATTGCCACAGTTTTTGTTTTCCTTTTTGTTATTTATTTTTTTGTATTTTTTGTATTTATTTGTTTTGGTTTTGGCTTATTTTGTACGATTTATAAATGCATTTGAATTGCCTGCTTGACGCTCTGCTTTATTTTTCCCGCATTTCGGTTGTTTTTATTCGATTTTTATGGCATTTTACACGCATATTTTGCGCGCGCCTTTTTCGGGCTCTGAATGATTTCGAGCTGGTGAGTCACGGACGAGTTGTGGATCATTATGGGGCACTGAGGGATTTATTGTGTGAATTTATGTGCACATACAGACACATGTGACTGCGAAGCTGTAAGGGTTTGGCTTAAATACACACACGAGTGTGTGTGATCTGAAGAGCTATCGAGGGGCGATGGATGACACAGCCAATTGGTAATTAAGAGGCTAATGAAATGTTATCCTCACAGCAGTTTATTCATTTTAGCCAATCGAAATACAATTAGCTTTGATTATTGCAATGTTATTGCTCTCAGTTGTTTCAGTTAGAAATACATTTATTCGGCACCGACTTCATAAATGAAATAACATTTACATGGGAATTGAACACATTGTTGTAAACAACCAGTTTGGTTTTACCTATCTAAGCCTGTGTCAATTGGACCACAAGCTCGAAAATTGTTGCATATCCGCAATAAGACAGAAAACCTGCAACAAATCAATGCCCGGACAACCACCCATTCTCTTATTAGTTTGTGCCAACTCAAGACAAACACTTCACAGGGCGACAAGTGTCCTTTGCGGTCTGTCTGTCCACCAACAACTTCATTGGAGCATTTGGAAATATGGAAAAATCTAAGCGAATGAGAGATGATTTTATTAAATGGCAAAAAGTAAAATGCAAAATACATTTGCCAATTGCCACTCTCCTCCCATCTTCATCCTCATCCTCATCCTCATCCTCATCCTCATCCTCAGTCGCGTCGCCATCGTCGCCACATGTGACAAAGTGTGAAAAATGCTTGCAACGAGTTTTTCATAAGTTTAGAAATTTTTCTTTAATTTTAGTCGCACTGTCTGTGGATTTGTCTACTTGTTCACTTGTTCACTTGTGCCGCCGGCAAAGGACGTGGCAAAGAAATTTATTAACTGCAGACGCGACGGCAGGGACGAACGGGCTTTGGACGGACCGCATAGCAACTTCATGGATATTTTTAGTATGTTTTTTTATTTTTTTTTTGACGTGTTGCTGGAAAATCTATTTTGAGCGCATAATTTTTCACGCTGCCACCTTTTGGTTCAACGTTTTTCATCTCTTTCTCTCCATATATTCACATTTATCTCCACAAATGCGATTTGTCGTATGCAAGTGAACAAAAATGAAAAGTATCTATGAGTTTGTCTTGGCTGTGTTTGTTGTCTTTGCAGTCGGATTTCCTGCATTTGTAAATTGAATCTCGGTCTGTGAATTCCCCAGCAATTTCATTCAAACATTTGCATGAGATGTGTTGTTTTCATGCGGAATCTAGTTGAAGGTACTTGCGTTTTTCAATTCAAGATTAACCAATTCCGATTTTTATCTGAGATTATATGAAAATCAAGCTGGTTTAAGTCACTATCTTATGGTAAATATTGGAATTCAAATGTTTACTAAACGTAAGCAAATATTTATGAAATATACCTTGCTGGGTTAAAAGGGTGAAATTGGAAAACTTGCGTTGCACACTAAATGGCGCCGGCAGACATTGAAAAACGAGCGGAAATAAAGAAATGGATGACAGCGCAAATGGATTGGCCTGGGCAACGTTCTGTATATGTGCATAGTTCTTATTTAGTGTGTGTGCGTGCGTGTGTCCTTGTGTGTGTATTGTCAATATAACTGAACACGTTTGACAATTATACACGGTTACATCTCGTGGCATATTGCTGCACTTTCGCAAATAAAAGTTGCACACGGACAAACAAAAAGTAACAAAACTAACAAAAGTAAATACAAAGTGGAACAAAAAGTCATCGACAACGGGCGCAATATGTGGTCTTATATTGATTGCGGGTGCTGCAGGGTGGCCGACTGCAGCTGGGACTGAGCCACAAACATAGCCATAGTAATCATAACGCGTGCCACTCTGCAATCCAAAACCAAAGCCAAAGCTAAGCCAAAGCCAAGCCCTTTTAGCGTGGCAATCAATTGATTTCCCAAGCGGAAAGCGACAATGTTATTCACTTTTTTCTTTCCTTTGCTATTTTTTCAAGCTTTTCCAAGCTCCTCCATACATCTTTAAGCGCCGCTGCGGTTTTGACACTTTTGGCAGGTTTGTTGCTGTTTTGTAATCAATGTTTAAATTTTAAATGGCGCGCCATGTGGAAAAGTGTCGCATAATATTGCATATAAATCATTTGCTGTTTTTGTATCCGGCTAATTTAAGGGAAACGACAGGACAACGAGCGAACGGATTGACTGCGAAAAATTAAAAAGCAATGTAAAATGTTTCAGATTGTTTTTATAGCTGACCAAATGAAATATGGCCAGCTGCTGTTGGCCGATTTACATTTATGTTTGGCACGAGTGCAATTTGTTTTTTTTACTCGTAATTGCTGTTTTTAACCCTCAAGTGTCATGCTTTAAATGCACATCACAATTAATGGTTTTTTCGTTTCACTTGTACATTTTAATTTTGTTTACAATACTATATATTTATTATACATATATATTATTTATAATTTAATCCCGCTGCACATAAATGTTTGAAGTGGTTTGTGTCTTTACTACATCAAGTAGAAGCAGCTTTAAAAATTTGTTGCATACTTTCGGGGGTGGCGATTGAACAGTAAAGTGGCTGTTAAACTATCAAACACAGTGCAGCTCAAAGCTACTTATTAACAGTTGGGCTTAAAAAAAAGATCTTATAAGATCTAAATTGAAGCCAAAAGTGTCAAAAAGAAACTATTAAAAACCAAAAATCAGCAATTTCCATCTGAAATTTAGGTTTATTTCATATATTGAATACTTTCCCCCCCGCACCACTACAATTCCATAATATCGTTTAACAGCAACAATTTAAAAATTTCTTGCTGCTGAAAAAATCAATTTATAAACAAGGAGTTACCATAAATCTCATCCAAGGCAAAAATGCAGGACGCACATATTTTTTACACTGCGTATGAGTGATTTATTGTACTATTTTCGAATAACGAAATTGATTTCATTGTGTGTGTGTCTGGGGCTGCATAATAAACTAAACTGCAGCCGCGTCGTGGCAACGACAAGTACCATTTTCGCAACCAGATTTTTCACTGGCTGGCCAACTGAGCAGAGCAAGGACCAGCAGAGAGCTAAGTGGACTCAAGGACAACGATGATGACAAGCGAGGCAAACATAGCCCAGGCAGCAGCAGCTGCTACTGTGGTCAAGCTCAGCGGTCATAAGGGGTTAAATGAGTTGCTTGACTGTATGTGTGTGTGTGTGTGTGTGTGGGTGTCTGTGAGTGTGTGTAAAGTGTCCAGCGTCAATATCGACCACATGTGGCTAAATTATGGCAAGCAGCAACTCCTCGGTCCCAAGGGATGCAGGAGCCTTCCTTCTACGGCCGTTAGCTCTCTCTCACTATGTGGCATTTGCAGTTTCTAAGGCATTCTTGCCACATTTATTTTGCTATTTCTACAGTTTTACAGGAAATCAATGAAACATATTTCAAAGCGCAAAGCAATTGCTTTTTAGTTGCCCTACCCTGTGGTCCCGTCCCAACTGCCGATTTTCAACGCATTTAAGTGGGTTAGTTAAATGGTCTCCTTGTGCCTGCATTGGGTTAAGTGGCAACACAATTGGATTCGATTGTCCAGAGCGTATCCAAGCTCCGTAGAGTTGCCCCCACCCTTTTATGGCTGTTGTTCGTTCGTTGTGCTGTTGTGCAGTTAACTCTACTCTCATAAAACTCGAGGCCCTCCATTATGTGCCCAATGAGCCAGAAGTAGTAGCTCTGACCGTAGTCCATCCAGTCTGCAGTCTGTAGTCTGCACTATCCAGTCTGAGTACTATAGTCAGTGCATTTTTGGTAGTTCGCTAGTTTGGCAAACTGCTTTATGGACCCTGTTGAGCACTTTTCATTAGCAGGAGCATTAATTTTGCACGAGGCCTGCGGTTCTACAGTGTATCCAGCTTCATTCTGACGTGGCATTGATGTGGTCATGCATCATTTGTGTGCGGCATTCTCTGGTTAATAAAGTGACGGATAAGTAGAGCGAATGTACAGGATTTGGGTTGGATTTGATTAGCAGACATGCAAGTGTAATTGCATTCTGAAGTACGCTCATTGAAGATGTGGCACGTGCTTTCCAAATGTGGCATTAAGGGTTAAGTTTGACGGTCATTTACTAATTAACCACTAAAGTTCGTTGCGGAGTTTGAGGGGATTATCATTGAGGTCAGCACTGCCTCTTTACAGTTCAAAATGAAAGCAAGAAAAACAATTTACGCGAACAGCGATTCATTTGACTTAACAAATTAAACGAATGTCAACCAAATTTCTATTGACATCTGATCAGGTAGATCAAGCTTAAGTAAGAAAGCCAATTAAGCATGTGAGCCCCAAAGTTCTAGTCAGCATGACAAGGATGAAAAAAGGAAGCTTTGCTGATTTGAGTGAATTTCTTTTTGGAGATAGCTCAACTTTTAGTAGCATTCTTTTCTACTCAAAAACATGCTAGACAAATAACGTATTTTCGAATTAAATCAAATTCTATCTTCTATCTTCTTCTATTATAAATAAAGGTCAAATTTGATCAAAACCATTTCATCTAAAATAAACCATTTCTAAAACGAAACAAGCGTTTATTACTTAGAAATAAATAAATGCTGATTCTTTTGCAATTTAAAGCCTACCATTTTGAAGCACTTCAGGTTGAATATCTTACTTAAACATACATTTATTAATTGCTGCTCTGCTAACATTTTGATTCCCTTTTCTCAACATAATAAAAATAATAATAAAAGTCCTCACTATATAATGCTGACATTAAAAAGCTGCCAGAGCCAGCTGCTGACTTTGTGCGTGAAAATCATTTTTCATTTGCGAATATGCACTTTAATTCCATGAACATGGAAAGAGGTGCCAAAATGTAAACAGTTTTTGTTGCACGTCAGCGGGTTTTTGTTGACACCTGATGCGTACCACAGGGCGTATGCTCAACATAAGCTTTCACTCGCACGGCTTGGTGCCTTTAAATGCGAATGAAATTTTAAATGCAATTTGCTACGCTTTGGGCAAAGTTTCATTCAATTAATAGAAATGCGTTGAATCAGGCATAGCACACAGCACACAGCCATTTGTGTGGTCAATTAACCGCAGTGCACGCTGTGGCTTAGGAGAGCTCGTCCTGGTCAGTATTAGCCCGTAGTGGACAAAGTTTGTTCCACAGCAGCCGGGGCTAGAGAATGTATGTGCCGGCCATTTGGGGACTTCATTTAAATGGAGGCAACCGCTCCATAAAGCGTTCATTTTAACACACAGAAAGTTTCATTTGCGCTTCTCCTTGCTGCTCCATTTTTGAGCTGGTTTCCTGGTAATTGTTTTAAGTTGCATTTATTTAAACTTTTTACGTTTTCTCTGTCAAAACTCCCGCGCTTGTGTTCCCTAACTTTTCCAGCTTGCAGAGAAAGTTTTTTAATTCTATTTTGCTTCTTTTTTTTGGCTTTTTTTATTTTATTTTATTTTTTTTTATTTTGTGTGCTGTTGGCTGCAGCTCCTTGTTAATTTTGTTAAAGTTTTTCTTATCACTTTTTCGTCGGCAGCAACCTGCATGGCAAGCAAATTTTTGCGGCACGCAAATTAAAAAAATTCTCACCACTTTTATTAATATGTTTCGGAATGGTATTTCATTTGTGTCACCTCGGTTATTGCTGTTTTTGTAGCTTTATTTTCGAATGTTTAAAATTTAAGCTTAAACAGATACACATTAAGATTGAATTCAACCAAAGAATGACTTAATCAAGAGCTATTATTAATCAAATGTGGGCTATAATCTGATCTTAGCTGATTCTGAGGCAGGCAGTTTTCAAAAACTGGCAATAAACCTGTCCAGATCAAATACTCTACTTTATCTTTTGCAATATTCAAATACACACATTTATTTGCACCAGTAATTAAACGAGCAAACGTGCATAAAATAGTATATATATATAGATGTTATCTGAGCTTCAACTATTTTGTTTAGTTTTTTCTGTTGTCTGTTTCTACTTTATTGACATAATTTATTTTATTTAGTAAATTACATTCCTACCTATGTTGTTAATAGAGATTTTCGTTGGGAAAACATTAGAGTAAATATTCAAGAATATTATTTTAACATATTGCTTTTGAAATAGGTCACACAAGCGCCTTTCATTAGAAACAAAGAGTGGCCATTTATTTACACAAATTGACTCGTATTTGTCTAGTTTGACCCAATAAAATATAAATGGCTCCCATGTGATGTATATATGCATATATATCCAAATAAATATAACCAAAATGCATAGAACAAAGAAATGCAACCAGAAAACAAACTGACAGACTGAGCTAAACATGAATTGTTGTAAGAGGTATTCTAGAAATGGATAGATTGTGGTTGGTTTTTCTGTGGGCGGGCATATATAAGCTTATGCCTCAAAGTATCTGCAAACAGAGAATGGGCAAAGAGCGCTAAGTCCTTAACGCTTGGCGTCCTAAGCCAACTTTCTTCTTTTGCACTCAAGTGTCATATTTATGCGCACTTTGTTGCAAATATATTTCTATGCCGCTCACTTGTTGTTTCCTGCCTGCCTCTCCATATACGGCATATTGTTTCGTTTTATGGCATTGCCTTTTGCCTTTTGCTTTTTGCTTTTTGCGTTTGGCTGGGCTTTGTATTGATTTTCGCCTCGGCTTAGCACACTTGCCCCAAAAAGTATGCTACACATATCGCATCCAGCATACACAATATGTGCATTTTATGCGCTTTGATATTTTATACACACCCATCCACCCACACTCAACGAGTTATACGTACATGTGTGTGTGTGTGTGTGTGTGTGTGTGATTGTGTTATACTCGTATATCCATTGTTTGCACGCTCTGTGACATTTTTATGCGGCCAAACTTTGTTGCATCAAATTTACGGTGCGTATGAGTAACGACAGCCGTTGCCATCAGCCCGTCACATTTGTGGCAAATATATTGTTGTTATTCTGAATGTTGTCGTTGTTGTTGTGCCATTGTTGCTGTTGTTTTGCAAACCAAACGACATGCGTCGTAAAAAGCACACTTGCATTTATTAGCCATCAGCTGAACCCACAGCCAGACCACGAATCAAACTGCCAAGAATCCCCACATTCCATGGGCGGAGAATGCGAAAGCAAGGGGCATTCAACATTTTCAACATTTTATGTTATTTTTGGACTGTTTTGTTGTTGTTTTGATACGCCCATAACATTGAAATGTAATTGAATAATATATTTTGGAATTCGTGTGCAGAAAAGGCTAAGTATTGGACTTGAAAAGGAATTTGCTTGCACAAACAAATGTTTAGCAATTTATCATTTATTTCTTGAAAAACAAGCTACATTTTACATATTTATTAATATAGTACTTTGAAATGAAAACATGTATTTCAATCCCACTTTTATCAATCTATATTTTACTGAGCCCTTCAACTGCTGGCCTTCTAAATGCATTTGCATTACATTCATTCATCTGCCGTAATCTATCAGCACGGAAATTGCAAATAATTTGTGCTCCTAATGATTACATTCAAAGGCCATTCATCCCACACTCTGATTTGATTTCCTTTGCAAATTATTTGCTCAAAAAGTTTGCGCACACTTCCAGTTCGCAAATATAATTGCATAAAAAAGTACGCACGCACAGACACACACACACAGGCACACAGACACACATTGGTGAAAAGGACCCTTCAGAAATAAAGTGGAGAGCCTGCTCGAACTGCTCGAGCCCCTAAAACAAATTGGAGCCCATAAAAATTACAACAGCTAAAAGTCAAGGGCTGAAGGCGTGCGCCGAGCGCCGTGCCCCGTGCGCCGTGCGAACTGCGAGTCAATTCAAATTTTCGTTTGAAAATTCACCCGCAAGTCATAAGAGAATTATGAAAATGTTACAGAGCGAATGAAGCAGTAAGTAGGGACACAAGTCCTGGCAGACTTACCGTCATGTATTCATCCAAACGATGCTTCCAATTGTCAGATCTATCGATTAGATTGTTCCATTGCTCCGAAAGTTTGCCCACCTCGCGTCTTATGCTGCGTGTCAGTTCACGGCTCTGCTCCTCGGCGGACATGTAACGTGAGTCGGAATCGTGGTTGGCTGCAAGGATACGGCAACAAGGATAACATAAGCGCACAGGCAGTGTGAATAAAAATTATAAAAATCGGCTGCCAGCGAGATACGCAGACAGGATCTTTAGGCTGAAAAAAAAAACAGACAATTGCGCCTGCCATCAAATTGGGAGGCTGCCTGCCTCAACTTCTTCTCCTGGCACGTACCCTGCACAGAACTTTATGAATTAGAGATGATATTACGGCTCTTAATGTCTACCCACGGCAATGATTATGCTGACAATGGGGGGAACTTTGATTATGCTGATTGCGCACAGTGATTAAATTTGCCATAAAATAATCTCAGGTTGTCTCAACTGTCGAGCAATCGCTGAGAGTTGGCCATCTCAAAGTGACAGCTACGCTCAAGGGATAAGCCAACGATAACTTTAACAAATAATAGTAACTCAAAGCGGACTCAACCTCAGCTGCAGATGTACTCAATTCCCAACTGTTGGCTTTCAATTACATTAGCAGTTTAGTGACTGCTTTTGTTGAGAAGAGTTAGCTTAATCATATTAAATGATTCTTATTACATTAAAAGCAACAATTATTTTGTTGGGTTTACATTTTAAAATGTTTTTCCTTAATTATTTAATTAGTTTGATTGTCCTAATAGCAACAAGGCAATGAGCAAATTTAAACACAAATAAATGTTTTTTATTATAAAAAAAAATAATCTTAATGATTCTTACTATATTAAAAACGAAGATTATTATTTCGGATTTTAGTTTTATACAATTCGAAAGATTATAAAAAAATACCAAATATAATTATTATAAAATCCGGCTTCCACTTTCGGCAAGATTTTCGTAAAATGAATTTCCTTTTCTTCCGATTCTTTAGATTTTGGGTATTCAGTTGGGCTAGTGAATTGAATGAAAAGTAAATTTATACCTAGATTAAAGTCAAGTGAATTCAACCCAAAATTATGAAAAAAATGGAAATTGAAAGATTTAAGTGATATTAACTTGCGCCAACTGTCTTCGAGAGTGGCCCATAACTTCATTTATTACAATACTAATGTGGGATCCGATCGAGATGACAATCCCCTTTTTATATAATAGTATGCAATTGTTTATTTATTTTAAATGGAAATTGAAAGATTTAAGTGAAATACGAAAATAACTTTAAATGCAATTCAAATTAACATCGTTGATTGTTACTTTAGAGCGTCGTTGTAAAACTCGTCGTTTTGGGAACGTCTTATTCGTTTGCCTTCAGCGCTCAAACTCCTTTCCCACCTGGCAGGGTTGCCACGTCGTTGTCGGGCTCAGCTGTGCAGGAGTGGCCAACCATTCGGCGTTGCCAATACATTCCCACACTAACACGTAGTCAAAAATGTCTTAGAGTACACATTTTCATACATTTAATTTAAGCGTGGCTTGCTTCCATCACAATGACTTGTTTTAACTTCACAACTCAATCAAAAAACCTTTGTTTGCGTTACCTGATCTTATTATATAAATATTTCAGTTATCGATATGTGCATTCAGGATTTGAAGACTCGTTAAGTAGTATTAGAATATTCGCAATAAAGCCACAAGACAAGCGGGTTAGCGGGGAGCAAGAACTTAAGCTATATCCTCTTTGCTTAGCAAATGCGAAACCAAATTGACAGCCAATACAACAAGAGAAAATAAAAGATGAAAAAACAGCAGTGTCCTGGAACTTGAAAGACAAACTGACGTGCACGAGGCGGAAGTGCAAGAGGAGGCAGAGAGTGACAAGTGGCAGCAGGAAGCTGGAGCTGGAGCTGGAGCTGAAGCTGAAGCTGAAGCTGAAGCTGAAGCTGAAGCTAGAAAAAGCCAGGACCTTCAACAGTGACACAAAGAAGTATGACAACAGCAGCGGCTGCTGCGGCTGAGCATCGATGAACGTCAGAACGTTTGGATAAATCTGAATTTAATTTAATGCACGAACGGAGCCGGCGAACAACTTTTATGGCCACGGACCGGAGGCGTTTCTGGTTGGACAGTCGACATCTGGTAATGTGACGCTAAGCAAATATCAAGGCTGTAGTTCCATGGGAAGCCAGCCCGGCGCTGTTGTAATATTCAAATTCAATTTAAAGATTGAGTTTATCGCATAGATGTTTTCTGCTCTTTGCGCGCCTCGCTGGCTGGCTGAAGACGACGACCGAGTTTCATGGCGATGATGGAAATGGAAATGGAGATGGAAATGAAAATGAAAATCAAAATGGAGACGCGCGGCAGCAACTTTTCGTTTTGCGTTCATTTCAATTTTGATGCAACTTCTTCAACGGACAAGAACGCTTTTTCAAAAATTGTATTTGGTCCAAAGCTTAAAAAACTCAGCTTAAGTTTTCAAATTGATTTATAAGAGATTTGACTTGCTTATTCGGAGCAAGGCAAGTTTCAGAACTAGTTTAAAAGCGAATGTAGATTTTCAATTGGTTTTCAGCAATTCGTGCTGTTGATACAATAAAACATCAAGAAATAGTAAATTGAATAATATTTTTAAAGTGCAAACTTTAGACAAAGGAAAACTTACAGTTTAAAATTGAATTAGCTGAAACAATTGTGCTTTAAACAAAATTGTTTAATATCAATAATCATTGAATGTGCTGCCGCTAACCCTGGCAAAATCCCGGGGAACCACAAAATAAACATCAATGGTTAAAATGGCAGTTAAGAGCCAAAAGCCACACAGAAATGCCAAGCTGAATGGCACACACAAGCACACATATACACTCCCCAACACACACACACACACACACACGCACACACATAGAGCTAGAAACTGTTGATGGTTGGCACTAATAGCGTACTAATCGCACTAATTGCTCTGGTTGCAATTATCGTCGACGCCTTCTGTTAGCCATCAAGGCTTGGCCGCTGTTGATCTGTCGCCATTGTGCGAACGCCAAAAACCAAAACAACCCAAACCCAATTGAGTTCACATGGCCATTTGGTAAATTGTTGGCTGTAGTTAAAAAGAACTAAGCCCTGGCTACAAAAAAACGAGACCAAAGTGTATTGAAACAAAATCAATTGGCAATTCCACACCAGCCGCACAACAGTTGTCTACTTTTAGGCGCCTCACGTGCGGAAAACTCTGTGGCTGTACGTCTGTTCACATAAGTGTGTCTGTGTGCGTGTGTTTGCGTGAGTGTGTGTGTTTTAGTGGTCTGGTCAGCTGCTAAGCCTGTGCAGCAGAGCTCATTCGAGTTCTCACATGTGGTGTATTTGAAACTCTGTACCCATTACAAATAGTACCAAGAGGGCATGTCTGTACAAAAGTGTGCAGGAGGCATGCCACACATTTACAGAATCAATCTGGCTATATCTGTCTGAATGAATGCATGCGAGAATCAGCTACTTTAAGAGCTAACCACACATGATGTGATACGTTGCTTCTTATAAACTTTATGCAGAGCATATGTATTTCGAAATTGGGAAAGGATATAGCTTTGATTCTTAAAGCATATATAACTTGAATGCTATTCATTGATCAGACAACTTTCATAAAGATCACTTAATAAGCAACGAAGTTATTTAAGAAGCTGTGAGTAGGACTACCTCATGCCTGGGTACAGGGTATTTTCTGCTTAAGCAATCTCAACTAAAGCATTCTTACTTGCTTCAATTTGAGATTTTCCATTGAAAATTTAGTGAATTAAAATGTTTGAATGTTGAGGAGTTGTTTGAATACTTTTGGGAATGAATAGGCAGCTAAGAAATGTTAAACTGCAACCAGGGAAATAACATTTGCACAGCCAATGGAACTGAAAGAAAATTCCTTGATTTGCAAATAAAAAACAAGTAAGAACGTTGCAGTCGGACGCACCCGACTGCAGAATACTATGTTCCCAGTCCTATATAATTTGGTTATTTGTGTGTTCAGAAAGAGACGCGAAAAAAACTGCACAGGTGTGGGAGATATAGATTTTGCTCCTTTGTGGGGAAGGGGTGGGGGGTCCAAAAATTTTTGATGCAGATTTGTCCAGGGGGTCAACATTAGTATGTATATTAAATTTGATGACTCTACCTGTACAGGTGTGGGAGATATAGAATTTTCTCATTTGCGGGGGAGGGGGTGGGGCAGTCCAAAACTTTTTGATGCAGATTTGTCCAGATAGTTAAGACTAGTCTGTGTGCCAAATTTGGTGACTCTACCTATAAAGGTGTGGAAGATATAGGTCGATCTCGACACTTCATAAATTGACGGTATACACCAACAGGTGTACCAAATTTGGTTGCTCTAGCTTAAAGATAAAGGCAAAAAAATTGCGTTCATACGGACAGACGGACAGACGGACATTTCGCAAACCCAATATACTATTTTCCCTTCGGGAACATAGTATAATAAGTCAGAACGTTACAGTCGAAAGGTAGCGTCTGTGAAGTTTGCTTTTTTATGGGGTTGGAAGAGGTCGTGGAAAAAGCAGTAGTCTGTATGTAACATTTTCAAGCGCTGCCGCCTGCTGTAAAGGTGTGGAAGCCGGCAAACATTTGTTGAAGCAAATTTGTTAAAGCGGTCAACAGTAGTCTGTTTGGGAAATTTGGTGACTGTAGCTATAAAACTTGAGAAAAGTTGGGTTGTACCATACGGGTACCAAGTTTGGTGGTTCTAGCTTTAAGGCTGTCGTATAAAACTGAGTTCATGCGGACAGACAGACGCACAATCCGATTTAATCTGATTCCTAAAACTTTCTTAGGAACTGAGCATAAAAATAAAATATTGTATATTCGGTAGCTGTAATCTGAAGATACACTACACGTATATTTGAACTCTGTTCAATATTTAAACCGAAATGAACTTTAAATACTAGTTGTAAATTCATGGGCATTTTAGTGGGCAACGTTTATGTGAGAGCATTTACTATCTGAAATTTACATTATAATTTAATGGAATCTCGTAAAACTTACCCTCCGTATCGCTGGTATCCGAAACTGGCGCCTCGCTGGCTATATACTGACGACCGCTCGTTAAATTGCTCTCAACAATTGGGCGTTTATCCTCCAACTGGCGGCGGAAAGCTTTATGATCATCCTGCAAGTAAACACGGAAGAGAGAGATGAGAATTTTGTTAACTGGAGGAGCTGTTTGCTGCCCAATAAAATATGTAGTTGTCAATGCTGCAAAAGATTTATTTATTTGACCAAAATAATGCAGCCACAAATAAAAATGTTGCTGCTGGCCAAGCGGCCATCCATGGACCACTTGCTCTGCTCTCCACTCTGGACTGCAATGCTTTGGCCAAATGGAATAGCCTACCAAAAAGCAGTCAGCAAGCGTTTCAAGTGCTGCCCAATAAAACATCATAGGAGGCAAGGCTCACAATAAATTTCGCGTTAAATGCATCTAGGGTAGAAATAAAAAAATGCAACAATAAGTTTTGCGAGCGTATCAAATGAAAGGCAATACGAAATACAATCCAAATTCTTGTTGGATCTCAAGTCTTGGCCCAACACACAACTCCACAAGCCGAAATGTAAATGTCCGGCAGACCGTAACTTAGTGGCAGGCAATAGATTTTCAGAGCCTGTGCAGGCTCCAAGGGTGAAAGTTGCCTCATTTTTTTCTTGGCCACAGCAGGGGGCAGTGAGTTAGTGTGTGTGAGTGTATGTGTGTGCTGGGAATAAGTGAAATTCAAGTGGCGCACGCTGTGTTCGACAGTGTTTTCCCATTTTCAAGCAAGGCAACTTGCCTGGCCAGAACTGAGGCTGTTGCTGTTTCTGGGTTCTTTTTCTGCCTTGGCAAGCTCTTAAGTGATTTCCGGCATACATATACATTTGTATAACTACATGCATGTACATATATCCTGTGTGTGTATGTATGTGTGTGTCTGATTGTGAGTGTGAATGTTTTTGACATAACAAGCATCATTTAACAATTATTTAAGAATTCGCAGCCGTAGCAGTTTAGCCAAGTGGGACTTTCAATTCAACCACACAATTCGCTCAAGTTGGCCAGTTAGATAAGTAAATATGTGGAGTATTAATGGCTGCGAATAACAGAACGAACGCTATGTAACTATAAAATACGTTTCTTATGAGGCAATAAAAAACATTGACACAGGAACTTCTGAATTATGTAATGGATACTTTGGAGTGCGGCTGGAATACTCAAGTGTGAATAATAAATGTGAAATGCGTAAAGTTAATCGATATTTCGAGATAAATCTAATGATTTTTAAATAGATTGTAAATTGTCTAGTTTTTGAACATGTTTATGAGTAATTTAGGATATTATAGGATATTTTTTATTATTATTTATTTCAAATACTGGTCCTTTTGTTCAGTTAAACAAGCAAGACAGGCTATCTCCGGCGTGCCGAAGCTATATACCCTAGCAGCAATTTTTTTTATACAAAAACTCAATTTTCGTCTTATTGTTCCTATGGGAGCTATATG
The DNA here is from genome assembly GCA_035043065.1 of Hirtodrosophila confusa. Lineage (NCBI taxonomy): Eukaryota > Metazoa > Arthropoda > Insecta > Diptera > Drosophilidae > Hirtodrosophila > Hirtodrosophila confusa. Next base: position 920,413 of record JAWNNI010000064.1, read on the forward strand.
ATAATGTAGTCCGAATGTGATAAAATTACAGAAATCTCTATGAAGTATAATAAAACACTCAATTGTTGAGTTTGGATGTAATATTTGTATAAACAAAAAGTTTTTCATATAAAAACTCACCTTTCACCCGATTGTTCCTATGGTAGCTATATGATATAGTAGTCTGATTTTGACCAAATTTTGTCAGTTTGTGTAAACTCTTTAGAGACTCGGTTTGGGTGAATTTGGTGAAGATATCTTCATAAACAAAAAGCTTTTCATACAAAAGTATATTTTTTGACCGATCATTCCTATGGCAGCTATATGTTATAGTGGTCCGATCCGGCCGGTTCCAATGGAAGCGTCTGCTTCAATGCTTTACACATTTCTTGACAAAATTATAATAACCTCTGGTAACAAATATTGTTGTTTTGATAATATTTCGGATAAGAATGTAGTTTTTTAAATCCGATAAACTTAGAGCAAAACAAGTAAGAATGCTATAGTCGAGCAAACCCGACTACAAAACTCCCTGTACCCAGGTCAAAACAAGTAAGAATGCTATAGTCGAGTATACCCGACTACGAAACTCCCTGTACCCAGGTCTTAAACATCCAATCACATCTAAGTCCACTTACCCAATACACACACACATACACAAAGACGCACGCACACAGGCGGCAAAAACGACAGCGCAAGCGAGGCATTTTAATTGGTGGCTGTGCTTCTTCTTCCCCCTCTCGCTGCATCATTGAATCTTCTTTCGTGAATAACTTCCGTGTTTATTATCCGATCGACTTGAAATTTGGACAGTAGATTGAGAGAGACTAAAGTATTGTACATGCTAAATCTTAAAGCTATATCTTGAAAATTGTTCCTGTAAAACGGTTTTAATCGATTTGCGGGGGAACGGGGGAGATATCTGAAATATGAAACAAACTTGATCTGCGTATGCTATACAGGAACCTACATTTCAAATTTGGTGTCTCTAGCTCTTGTAGTTGCTGAGATCGACGCGTTCATACGGACAGACGGACAGACGGACAGACGGACAGACGGACAGACGGACAGACGGACAGACAGACGGACATGGCCAAATCGAAATCTCTTTTGATACTGATCAAGAATATATATACTTTATAGGGTCGGAGATGTCTCCTTCTGTCTGTTACATACATTTGCACAGATGTAATACCCCTTTTTACCCATTTTATGGGTAAGGAGTAAAAATTCATACACAAAAGACGCACACACACGAGCGACAGCTCGAGCGCAGCGCAAGCGAGGCATTTCAAGTGGTGGCTGTGCTTCTTCTTCCCTTGCGCTGAAGCACTGAATCTTCTTTCGTAATAACTTCCGTGTTTATTATCCGAACGACTTGAAATTTGGAGAGTAGATTAGGAGTGACTAAAATATTGCACATGCCAAATCTCAAAGCTATATCTTTAAAATTGTTTCTGTAAAACGGTTTTTATCAATTGCGGGGAACGGGGGAGATATCTCAAATCTAAAATAAACTTGACCTGCTCCCGCTTTACACGAACCTACATTCCAAATTTGGTGTCTCTAGCTCTTATAGTTGCTGAGATAGTTGCGTTCATACATACGGTCGGACAGACGGACAGACGGACGGACGGACGGACAGACGGACAGACAGACGGACATGGCCAAATCGAAATCTCTTCTGATACTGATCAAGAATATATATATTATAGGGTCGGAGATGTCTCCTTCTGCCTGTTACATACATTTGCACAGATTTAGTACCCCCTTTTTACCCATTTTATGGGTACAGGGAGTAAATAGCGGCATAATTTTAAAGAGATAAACTGGATGTATGGTGTAATTATCATACTTTTCTCTATAAACACATTCCACATCACGCTAGCATTAGCACTAAATCGAAAATAATATCAAATGCAATATCATGCCTAAATCATAAACAATTGCATGCCTTAATTTTGCTGTGTTGAAATTATTTGCAAACGAATAAACAATAGCACAATCTGCTTCACTTCATGCAAATTCCGTGACAAGCAAATAAATCCAATAGCTAAATAAGTGGAATACGATTGATATTGAATTTGATAAGCTTAGCTTGGTGTGTTTGTGCATGGTAGTTATGGTAATATCGTATAAATAAGGCTTAGCTGGCCAAACTAAACATTGACTCTGAATACGGATTGTGCATTAATTCCACTGAGCGTGAACAAAACATGCATGTGATTTGGCTGACATATAATTATGGCTAAATATTTGCTCGGGCTTGAAAAATGCCTGGCACACAAAATGGGCTTGCCAACCACTTTATGGGCCATTAAATCACAGAGACCCTACAGTCACACTTGCACAAACACACATGCACACACACACCCACGCAAAGGGGCAAAAAATTACAAATTGTGCCAGAAAATGGCACTAAAAATGCCAGCGCCCCGCACTTGTATGGGCCAAAAGCCTTCCACACAATTAGTTGGCCAGAGCAAATTGAGGTGCAGCCAGAGCTTTGAAAAAGGTTTAAATTGGGTCGTTGGCAGCACAAAAAGCAGAAAGGCAGAAAAAATTAGAAAGCTGAAAGCAGAAAGCGGCAACCTCATGATGAGCAGCAACTGCAGAGTGAACTTTATGTTCATATCGGGGGCATGCTTATTACAAGTACTACTTACTACACATATTTGTTCAGGAGCGGCCTGACAACCCCCCCCAGCAATCCCCTTGAGACAATATCATTCAAATAATAATATTTAAACTGAAACCTAATTTGTATACAAGCACTTTACATTTATTCCTAAGTTTAATTGGCAATATGGTGCCAAGTATGATCCCCAAGTGTCTGTATATTAAACAGCATCACAGAATATAATATGCGAGTAAAATAATATTATTGTAGTTGAGCTGTAACCTGAGCTGTGTATAATTAAATGTTTTATATGTATTCATAATATTATTTAATAAATTTCGCTTATTTATTATGCTTTAAGGTTTCCTGTTCCGAATTTCACTTTCGAATTTAATCCACAAGAATATATAAAAGATATAAATATATAAAATATCATTCTGCGTAATTTTGAGTTGAGTTAAAGGACTTTAACAGACCTAGTAAATCAAACCAATTAAATATTCCGTGTAGTGCGAGTAATCTGCGTATTTACGCTCGATTATTCATATCCCAGTCCGCTCCTGTACTGCCAAATCTCAACTTACCAATTGCTTTTGTAGACTGGCCGCATCGCCGCGCACGGGTCCCAGCCCTAGGGTGCTCAGTTCCGTATCCTTGCGAATGACCCATTCGGTTAGCTCGCGGAGGGACAGCAGCAGGGCATTCCAATGCTCCGAATTTGATTCCAAACGATTTCTGCAAGCAGGAAAGGGAGAAGGGCAGGTTAGAATACGCCGCAAAGTATGCTACAAAAATAAGAAATATAAGCGCCATAATAATATTAAATTTAATTTGCACTTCACAACACAGGCCAAGGAGCTGTGTTGATTATCACGGAGCCCAGCAATGACCGCAAAATGTCAGCGACAATTTGTCTACTTCCGCGGGGCTACCCCCCTCGGTTCGGCGGCTGTGGGGTGGGTTTTCTAATAAACCCTCCGCTGCCGCGCCTGAGGGCAGACGCCGACCCAAGTGGCTGTCGTCTATGCTAAATTTCAGCTGTCGCTGTAATTGTGAAATGTCCTGGCATTTTATTTTCATATTATTTGGCCAAGGATGCTTCCTGTCGACCATATCGCTGGCATATTTTTTGCCCCATTATGAGCGGGCCAACGAAATCTAAAAAAAATCTGCATCCTTGTGCGCTCTGTAATAACAATAGTCATCTAGAATCGTGGACCGTCTGAGAGTCAACGCCTTGTGCCTTTGTCTGTTTATCTTTGGTAAGATTCCTTGGCTCGTTTTCTTTATTATTATTTTTCTTGTTCGCATTCGCATTCGCATTCTCATTCACATTCTCATTCGCTTGTAAGTAATTAAGGCACGGCATGGAATTGGAATCGCAGCCAGGCATTGGGCATATGTATGGGTTACCCAAACTGCTGCTCACTTTCGCTTTTCGTTCATACAAATAATAAAAGGAATAACTTGCGTTGCAAATATCCTGCGGAATGAGATGTATTCAAATACTATTCGTTTGCCTTTTTTCGCCTTTTTATCTTGTTCTGTTGGTGTTGTGTTTCTTCATAGGAGTTTCTGGCCCTCGTTTGGCTCTTGTCGGATTTTTCTTTTCCTTTTTTTTTTTTGGCCTTTTGTCAGCTTCTGTCGTTGACTTTTGCAAACACAATTAGTGCGGCAAGCAAATTGAGCTGGAAAATGAGATGGGCCCCAACGAAACAATACGTGCGGATTGTGAATGCCTCATTCATTTTAGGGAAATTGTTCTTACAACTGGGAAATGAGAATTATTAAAGTTTGAAAAAAGGGAAATGAGCACAGGCCAAAAAAAAAAAATTAAATAAAAAATATATTATTGCCTATAAAAAGAGAATTAACAAGTGACCTGAACCAGTTTAAAGCGAGCTAGGTTTTAGTATTATACAACTACATTTTGAATGGTTTTTAATAACTTAATTCCATATTAAAGAATAACCCAAGTTGTATGTAGACAGCATTTTATATAAACTTCCTCTTTTAAGATAGAAATTTAATGCGTGCTGTTGAGACTTTTATAAAATGTACCTTTGCCTTTTGTATAAAGTTCTGTATTGACATTCATTTATAACAGCGAAGAAGAAATACTGCAATTTTGCAGATCTGTCAGTGCTTAATACATTGATTGAGTATGCCAATACTTTCATATCCATCATTTTAGCCCGCATTCGGTTTGGAATATGTATTTCAGCCCACATCATTTTTCGACTACCCTTCGTCGTGGCTGTCTCAAATGTAATTTAAGACAAGCCACACACATCGCAACCGCACATGACAACCGCCCACATGTGGACTTCCTTTATCAAGTTGGTTCATCAATCTTGGCACAATTCAAACAGCAATCAGCGGTGGCAGCCAAAGGAATGTGCTGCAGCCGAAACACCTGTAGATGCCACAAAACTCCAAAAGCAAACTCGACAGTTGAAACTTTGGATGTGCGGAAGATTTTTGGAAAGAGCAACGACAAAAGTTCAAAGCCAAGAAGTTTGCACACATAAATGACCCAAAGCGCCGCGGCTAATACAAACAAGAAGGCAAAGAAAACTTTTCAAGTGCTGTCCGAAATATTTCATTGGAATTTATAAGCTAGCAAATCTCTGAAGTCAAGGCAAACAAACACAAGCCGAACCAGCACAGCAACTGCTGCTGGCCAAAAAAAAACAACAACGGAACAACAACAACAACAATGACGGAAGTGGCCAAACTTGGCTAACGGAAATATGCCAAAACGCCAACAATGAACGTAAATAGAAAGCGTCTCGAAGCTGACAAAGAATAATCGTCAAAACTTGGCCAACAAAAGCAAGCAAGGCCAAGACACACAGCGGGGGGAAGGTGGGGGGGTGGTGGTTGGTGGGCTGGGCGTGGCCAAACATTTGGGGGTACACTTAAGGTGTCATTCGTTAGCTCTTGTGGCCTAATTGAAAAACGCTACAAGGCTACGTCAAAATATTGTTGCCTGCTTTTGTGCGCATACGCACCGTTGTACCGTGCACCTTGTACCTTATACCTTGTACACTGTGGCACATAATTGCCATTTATATTCATTTTGCGGACGCTTGTTTTTCAGCGCTTTTCCCGTGTCATCATCATTATTCATTTTAACCCGCCTGCACACTCCGCTGCCGTCCCGCTAAACGAGTAAACACCATCGGCTGGCTGACTTTGCACCACATCAGCATCAGCATCAGAATCACCATCAGCTTCAGCATCAGCTTCAGCTCATGGCCGGCATCAATATCAACAAGCGGACAATATTTGTATACGCCGGCGTGCTTTATTTATGAAATGTGGAAATTACAAACACATCGACATGGTCAGGCAGAGGACGAGCCACGGCAGGACCAACTCGGCCTGTTTGCACTCGATTTCATCATATTGTTTGTTGGGCTGCTGTCAACGCCTCTCCTGTGTTGGCCACATCAACGGCACGTGCCCAGTTTACTATGGAAATAAATGACTTTTTGTTGGCAGTTTTATAACTGAAAGATTAAACAGTCTTTATAATTGGACATAGGTTATATAGATTCTTAATACCTGGCCCAATTTGTAAAGATCGGAAAATGGCTTGGAAAAGTTTATAATGCAACAACAGAATTTTGGTAACAGCCTGTAACAGCAGCTGTTATCTTAACAGTTCTTGGGTATGTTAACGTTTCTGCTACAGATCGAAACAGTTTTAAGTTATATGTTATTTCGTAGACACCACACCACTTATAACAGTACTGAAATGTTGATTGTGATATTAAATAAAAAATATATATATATATAAGTCTTGCCGGAAGTGCGATCTGTTTATAACATTCGATTAAAAAGTGAATTTATGTCGGCTGCCCCATAGTACAGCAGCGCACAGTGTTAGCCTTCTGCCAGTGTGTCACTCTACGCGGATCTGGGACTCTTCACGCGTCTCGTTTTTATTGATTTTTATTGGGGGCTGGTCGGTCTTACATCTGGCTTTGTGCCTGGCCAGGCGTAAAGTGTTGTTGGCCAGCATCGCCGAATGGCAGCCCGCTTGACTGCCTTGTTTATACTGTTATTTTCGCATTTTCATCAACACAAAGACTGTTAACCCAGTAGCAGCAGCAGCAGCAGCATCCAACCAACCAACCCACCAACCCATCAACCTGCCACGTTGTCTGTGGCAAGTGGCCTACAACTTGAGTTTAATTTGCTTTAATTAACGCGTCAGCTTGCAAGGCTTTCAGTCTGTGTCTACGGCGCGGACCGACTACTTAAAGCTACTCAACACTGCCATTGAAGTGTTGGAAATGCAACATTGTGCGCAGAAAAGGATACAAAAACAATAATGACAGTCTTTAAGTAATGTTCATTCTAGCAAAGTCAATTAAATCCTGCAGAGTAGCTTGGCAATTATAGAAAGCTATGCTTCTTACATCACCTGATTTGTTTGTTCATTTCATTGATACTCAAAAATGTAACTGATAATTTCATATTTCATTTACTGTTTTGAATAAAAACTATTATTGGGTTATAGTTAAGTTTTCTAAACTCAAATCAGTTAACGAATCGAAATTGTATGCGATAATACATATGAATAAGTCCAATTGAGCTTCTTGTTCTTCTATTATGCTACGCTATTTTTAATTTTTTGTTTGTATTTTAAGGTTTTTTGTAATCTTTCCCCATTTTATATATATAAATATAAACTCAGCATAAGTTACTAGCATTATTAAAGCGGAAAAGGATGGGTTGCTTGAACTCTTAGATTAAGAATGTCAATACTCAATGGGTCAGATATAGCCAAATGTCACATAAACCAGCTGCAAATCAGCCAAAACAAAATCTTGAAACTCATTCACAAGCTCCCCTGGCATCACTCTACGGTTGACCTACATTGTCGAGCCAACATTTAAATGGTAGCTACTAGATTATCACAAAATTTGATTTCCAAATGTCATGAATCTATAAATGATCTGGCTTAGCCACCTAGCTGTAAGTTTTTACTCCCTGTACCCATAAAATGGGTAAAAAGGGGTACTAAATCTGTGCAAATGTATGTAACAGGCAGAAGGAGACATCTCCGACCCTATAAAGTATATATATTCTTGATCAGTATCAGAAGAGATTTCGATTTGGCCATGTCCGTCTGTCTGTCCGTCTGTGCGTCCGTATGTATGAACGCAAGGATCTCCGCAACTATAAGAGCTAGAGACAATTTGGAATGTAGGTTCGTGTATAGCGGGAGCAGGTCAAGTTTATTTTAGATTTGAGATATCTCCCCCCGTTCCCCCGCTATTCGATAAAAACCGTTTTACAGTTACAATTTTCAAGATATAGATATATAAGATTTGGCATGTCCAATACTTTAGTCCCTCTTAATCTACTGTCCAAATTTCAAGTCGATCGGATAATAAACACCTAAGTTATTCACGAAAGAAGATTCAGTGCTGCAGCAAGGGGAAGAAGAAACACAGTCACAACTTAAAATGCCTGGCTTGCGCTGTGGCTCGTGCGTGTGCGTATCTGTGTATGTATGTGTAAGTTAACGAAGATGCGATCGGTAATTTTTGACCTGGGTACAGGGAGTTTCGTAGTCGGGTATACTCGAATATAGCATTCTTACTTGTTTATTGTATATTTTCTGAATTATCCATATTGAATTGTCCATATTCAACAATTAAGAACGTTGCAGTCGGATGTACCCGACAGCAGAATACTCTGTTCCTAGTCCGGTATATTTTGCCTATTTGTGGGTTCGGAAAGAGACGCAAAGAAAACAGTAGTCTGTATGTCAAATTTAATGATGGGCGATCACGACATTTCATAAATTGAGGGTATACACCAACTTGTGACCAAGTTTGGTTGCTCTAGCTACAAGGGTGTGGACGGACAGACGGACATTCTGCAAACCAAATATACCCTTTTTCCCTTCGGGAACAGGGTATAAAAACCTGTATATTAAATGAGATAAATAAATGAATGAATGAATATGAATAAAATGTAAGAGAATTGTAAGCTACTAAATGTCCTCCCTATTTTGGCAATTTTATAAATAATTCTAAATTGTTAAGGCTAAATAGTTGTATTGTTTTAATATTATTTTGCATTCATCATACGCAGCGTGGCCTAGTCAAATCGTAATTTATTCATGCTGCCATTCAATGGCAGCCCCATTTAAAAACACAACAATAACAAGTCCAAACTACAACCGGCAAACGCAAGTTGAATACTTTTCGGATGTGGTTCGAGCATCATCGTCATCATCATCAACATCAACATCAACGAGTAGCAATAAAAACAAAATCCACAGAAGCATACAGAGGGAAACACTCAGAGAAAGTCTGAGGTAAAAAGCACTTACCTGATTGCAATACTTTTCGATTTTAAATTATTCCAACGTTGATTCATTTCATCCAAGCGGCGCTGCAGCATAACCGCATCCTCTTGCGAGGTGAGCGAACCCAAAAGTTTGCGGCCGGTGCCATCGAGACGATCATAAACCACGCGATGGGTCTCAATTTCCGATTGTAGATCCTGCAAGCAAGCAAAAGTTATGTATGAAAGTTAAAACAGGTGAATGTGTGCGCACAAAACAGAAATGCTAATAAATTAGTGTGTGTTAAATTTATTCATAAGTGCGACCGCATCGCCAGCTGCCGGGAAATCGAATTTCAATTTCAACATGAATTTGTTGTGCACACCCACAAATATTGCCATATGCAAAATAGTTTTGCCATATTCCACGAAAATCGAGATATGCAAAGCGGCCACAAACATTTTAGACAAGGCAATCTACCCCCCGCAGAGCCCCAGCCTGGGGCAGGATTAAATGGCGTCCATTTAGCACAACAAGCAGGCCATGAAATTGCCGAGCATGCCATCAATAAGCCCGCACATTGCTGCAGGCCAACTGTGCGCTTTTGTGTCCACTCTGCTGTCCTCCATGGTGTTGTCACGGCATTTTTGTACATGAGTGACAAGTTTTTAGTCGCCTCGCTGCCCTTGTCGCGCATCCTGTATCCGGGTCTTCTCGCTTTGCAATTATTAACCGCATGTGACCTCCAGATCCCCCAGTCCCCCAGTCCCACACCCACTCCCACCTCTCTCGGACTGGATTTGAAGCTGCGCTACGGCTGCGTCTCATTTCTGCCTGTCACCGGCATCCGTGGTGGCAGGTGTTTTATTTGTCAACCCGCTTGGCAAAGGCTTAAAACTGTATCGTCCTTTGGTTTGTTTTGTGTTTAGCTTGGACACGAAACACAAAACACAAAACACAAAACACAAACACACAAAAAGAACCAAACATTTTTGCCAGTTATTTGCTGTGGTTTTGTTGGTTAAGTCACCCACAAAATATACACAATGTATTCGTATGTACGCACATGCCAGTCCTGTCTTGTGTATTTTAAGGCAGACTTTATGGGGTATTAAGCTTCTAACTTTGATGTGGCTTAGGTCATGCTGTAGAGATTCTAAAGGGTTCTCTGATCAGCTTATGGCAACATCGGGTTGCTGGCAGGAATATGGCTGTCAGGTTACCCAAAGTAACGAAAAAGATGTGCACAACATTTGTGTGTGCTTGAATTTCATTAAATGGCACATTTTAATTATTGAAATAGATATAATATATAAATATAAAAAACAAATATGCTTAAATAATAAGACAACAGTTCGATTTCGATCACTATCGCCCGACATTGTTTCGAACAAGCTCACGGTTCTCAGATCGGATCTACGTAAAAAGACTTATACAACAATTTTCATTAATTTTATTTTGACTACCTTTTATTTTTAATGGAGGATCACAAATCTATGGCTACAAATAATATTTAATGGCGGAATACTACCAGCTGCAGAATCGCAAGAAGCGAAATTAGAAACTCACTAACTTCCTGCTATATCTTCCAAGGAAAGATTCCAGACTAATGATAGGAGTATTGACTGGACATTGCCTAGCAGCAGCTCATGCTTAAAAGCTAGGGATATTAACGGAAGACGGCTGCCGGAAGTGTAAGGAACCAGGAGTTGTGGAAACCTTGGAACACCTTATATGCAGCTCCCCAGCACTCGCAACACTAAGACCTCGATACTTCAACAAACCCTGGCTCGCATCACTTGAAGGAGCGGCCAGACACACTCCCAATGCGCTGTTGGCCTTTGCCAAGCGCACACGATTCCTACAGGATCAACAAACCTCCCAACGACCTTCAGTATCCGGGAACACTAAGGACCTGCTCGGTCTTTGTGGGACACATGGTGCAGGTGGTAACCGGTTCTACCTAACCTAACCTACACGTGGTAAAACAAAACATAGAAATATGCTGTATTATTTTATGATCTTTATGCACTTTACTTTAATTCTTCTATTTTTATTAGTAATAAAATCTGGCTAAAACTCATATGTAACATATATTTTTTTAGACTTTAGATATATGTACATATGTAGCTGAAGGCCTCAGCAGCCAGTTATATTTATTATTAGGTTGGCCATAGTTTAAACTAAGCCAACCTACAGTTAAATGAATATATAAGATTCTCATCTGGTGGAAGTTTTTGAATCCTTCAATTGCCAAAATTCTGGAGAGTAAGGAAGCAGCCTGCCGCTTAAAGGGTTTCCAAGCAATAGAGTTTTTCTAATTGAATCAATCAATCAATCACCCAAAACGTGCCAAATAAACTAATTAAGAGTGGAATTAGTGGCACATACTCCTAAAACATACAAAAATAGCAGCGCCGGAAATGGCTTCTAAAAATATATGTATGTGCATGTGTGTGCATGTATGTGTGTACGTAAGTGTGTGTTTGCTAATTAAACCTTCATTAGGGCACCCATGGTCTTTGTTGTATGTAAACAAAAGCAAAAAGAACGGAAAAATAAATAAATAAACCCAAGCAGGCAAAGGGCGTAAAAATCTACGACGTTTTTTTTGCTGTGCGAAACGAGACTTCAATTAATTTGGCTTATGCATGTCACACACACGCCCACGCATGCACACACACACACACTCACAAACATGTACAGGAACAGAGCAATTCAATTAATGCGCAAAAATTGTTTATACGCCAATAGAGCGGAAATGAACGATGTGGCCGAGGGGGGGCAGTCGCGAAAAACAAACAACAAAACAAAGCATTTTTAATGAGCACCCCGTGCCTGTATGTGTGTGTGTGTGTGTGTATGCCATCGTATCCGTGTATCGTGCCTACAAAAGCCGATTAAATCAATTAAAATGAGTAAACGCCAATGGCAACGGCGTTTCTAATAATGTCGGCAGTTTGTCGCGCTGCACTTGGTCATTATCCCGAGGTCAGCCCCGCCCCGCCCCACCAGCAACAACGACTAATGCTGCTAATTTGTGCGCCAAACCTCAATTTCCTGCACATAAACACCCAAAGGGACACAGCATATATGACATGAGCTGGCCCCTTTTTATCTGCTATATATGTATTGTCAGGCGGCGGGCATTTTTAAGGTTACTTTCAGTTAATCCAGAGCCAGGTTGTGGCTCAACTTGAAACCCACAGATGCAGCCATTGTCAGCTTAAACACAGGTATTCCATCTCGGATGTATTTGTGTGTAGACCACGCTCACGCTTTGTTGCCTCGCTTTTCACATTTTCACTACAGGTCCTTGGCAAGTCCTAGTGTGTGTGTGTGTGTGTGTGTAGTGCAGTGTAGTGACTGCCTTTAAGCCCCAATTAAGTAAATGCCATACTTTACCCAACCGCCAACCTGACCCACAGTTGCGTGGGGCCATAAAGCAGGACGTGATTCAAATGCCATACGAACGTGGCCCACAGACCACTTTCTGGCTGCCAAGGTCTCAATTGCTGTTAACCATGATTGCAGCTCTGCCAGTGCCTTTTCTTAAGCATTTTTTAATAATTACTCGTATAACATTGCTGCACATGGAATACATGAAAATAGCAGAGACTTAAAGCCAGAATATGCGTACAAAATATAGACTTTTGGTTTTAAAAATTAAAGATAAAAGAAAATTCATAACTTGTAAATATATTTTTCTATGCATCATAAGAAATTCTACTAAATATAACATGAATTAAATATTTTAAATTATTTTAATATCTGCTAACCTAACAACTATGAAATATTATGTTTTATTTATATTCTTTGTTTAAAAAAATGCATTTCCATGTCTCGTTCATATGATTCCAAGCTATGGTATAAATTTATACACACACTCGTTTTCCAAGCCCCACAACTTATGCCGCACAGCTTATTAAAGGCTCGTGCAATATAAATTCATAGAAAAAGTCGCTTAAATTATGCTCGACATATACAGCACATATTTCCAGCGACCACAGTGCGTATGATAAATATTTGGTTGGCACAGAAAAAAAAACACTTGACAAGGTGGCCCATAAAGATCATATGCAGTGTCAGCATGAATTTGAAATCAAATTTTTGAGCGAGCCAAAATACCTTTGGGTGTTCTTTCATAAATAATAGCGCAGCTTATCCGCCATAAAAAAACACAAGAGCAACAATAACAACAACAACAGCAACAACGCTGGAAGAAAAGAAGGAACATCGAGAAACATCAAGGCTCTGCAGCCGGGCATACAAATAAAATGGAAATGCGTTTATAACGCGCTCATAAATATATTAGGGGCACATAATAAACACATCACCAAGTGATGTCGACTGAGGCAGTGACGAATGTTTAACAAGGCTGCCCAGCCACGCAGGACCCCAGGACTCCAACCCCACCCAGATGGCTGCTTGTCAGCAGGCACAGACGGCGAGCTGTCAAGTGGGCTCGCCCGAGGCGTTCATGCGGCAGTGACAGGCGGGGCATGCCCCCGCCAGCGCCACAGCCCCCTAAACGACTCAAAACAAAAACGACAACAAATTTAAACAGGCCTCGATGAGGAGTCATCCCCTAGTGGCCGCTTCATCCCCGGAATGGGCATGTATATGTAGCATTTTACATATTTTAGTCAGCCTCCTGTCTGTTTACATGCGTGTAAATCCTTTATGGCCAACATTGGCTGTCATTGCCAATAACATGACGAAAGAGCGGAAAAAAATAAACTGAAATTTGATTTTCACCAAACGACAAACGACAAACGACAAAATGTGCTCAAGTTGTTTGCTCGCTGCTTTTCAGCTTATTTGATTATGTTTATTTCACGTATTACCTTTTCTCGGGTGAGATACGTGAGGTAGAATAATATCTGACTGACTGGGAGATATTTATGAGCATAAATGTGGAGTTTACTGCAGAAAAATAACGAATTTAACTATATTTGAGTTCAAGCAAACTTTAATTTAATACTTTTTGCGCAAGAAATACATTTATTTTGCGGATTGCACTGTTGCTAAGTATTTGATATACTTTTTTACTTAGCATAACAAAGCGAAAACTTTGCTGCTTCAAAAGAGGTCTGAAACTAAATGCAAAAGCCAAACAAAAAATACATAAGCTTGAAAAACTCACAGGAAGAGAAAGAGTGCCTCAAAAATGGAACAAAATGTGAGATAAAGTATAGAAAATATGAGCTGAAATTTAGCTGTTTGCAATATTAAGTTGACTGCACTTGTCTTTGACTTATCTGCAAACTTTATGCTGCACTGAGCAAACACACACGACTCCTTTACACACACACACACACATGATCAACTAGCCAAGTTAGCAGGTAAAGCGAGAAAGCCAAAGCCAAATCAAAGTGGTGCACTGGCTGCCTTAAGAGCCACTGCTAAAGAGAACCACGAACTTTGGCTGAAACCCAGCTGAGGTCAGTCGAGTTAAATGTCCATGGTTTTTGTTACACTGGAAAAAATATTGTATATACCTATGCTTATATGTGTGAGTGTGCTTGAGATATTTTGCTGTTTTTTTTGAGCCTTTTCCAACTACGAGTATCTTTTTTCCCAGTGTATTCAGCTGCAGAGCACTCATCGCCGCCATCCACACTCTGTGGCTGTTGTTGTCCATATTATTAGACACCCACACACACACTTAACTGCATTCGTGTGCCCACTTTAATTTACTTTGGCAGCCCCCAACATCCTCCTAGTGGATACCTGCACCGGTACGAGTATATCACATGGCGAGAAGCTCATAAAGGAGCCAGGCAAATATCGTAACTAGTTTTGGCCACGTTGGGACTTGTGTTCCGGCACTGCCACTCAGCATCCTTTGGCTTCATTTCGTTTATAATCCTTTTTGCACGCCGCCTGCAGCGGCAGCAGCCCTGCTCAGTCGGTGGCTCAAGTTTACGGCCTGGGCTTGTCTTCGGTTCCCTTGCCAGTCAGCAATATATTTTTTTAGCCAGTGTCGCCTTCATTGTTTTTACCAAGTTTTTGTTGTTGACGTTGCTGTTGTTGTCGTGCTATTCACGTGCCGCCAGTTTCACTGCTTCGTATTCAAAGGACCTTCCTCCTTAGGTCGTTATGTGCTTGTAGCTCTTATGTGTGAAATGTCATCATTCTTACGCGGCTGTGTGGCATCTTTAATGGAGACTACATTCAAAGGGTTGTGGTATGTGGCAGATACTCGTAACGAACCAATTTAAGATATATCAGATGTCGGTTTATGGTCAGAGGAAGCTGCATATATAATCGCCAATCTTTACTTCTTTTAAGCCTTGAAGGGCTAGGTTAAGAGTAAGCATTTTGTAAGTTTCCGCTTAACCCATTTAAGATATGTCTGATAAGGGACAGAGAATACCCTATTATAATGCATAAGTATTGTTAAAGATCCTATCACTCGCAAGTGTACCAGAAGTGTACGGCTTACTGAGCTTGTCCTAAGCTTAAAAAAGTTGTAGGATGAAGAGAAGAAGCTGGCTAGCTTACCAATTTCAGATATTCCAATGTCGACTTAAGCTTAAAGTAAATTCAGTTATTTAAATTGGTAAATGAACGAATCGGTTGAATAGTTTATTCATTTCGATTAAGCTATTTTCTGGCTTGTTTCCTCCACTTGTGTTCATTGTATTGATCATGTTTACCACTTTATTGGCTAACTTAACCAGACGGTAATTAAATGAAATTTCACTTGATAGGTTTGTAGGTTTGTGTGATTTCGGAACACTTTGGGAACATATTTACTTCGTGCCTTATGTTTGGTAAGTCGTTCGAGGGAATCTATTCTGAACAAATCGAAATAGCTCTGAAAACAATAGTTTATATTCGAATTTCTCCCAGACGAAACTAACGAGAGAAGCGAGACAAAGGCTGTTTATTAAGTTCTAGAAAAACGTGAACAGTATTGAGAAACTCGTTTAATATGCTAAGACCCGTTCAAGTCAGTTAGCTTCATGAGTTCCAAACTCCAAAGTATCGCAATGCCGTAAGTAGCTCAATGGGTCTAGCATAATCCTGAATGGAAAGTCCACATCTGCCAGGATCCGGCTTATGTTTTACCTTTGACCGGTGCCTCTCTTAACTGACTCGCCCATTTTGCATCATGCTCCTTCACACACAATCCTTTGTCTTTGTTTTTTACTTTTATTGTCTGCTTGCTGCAGGTGAGCTCAGGTGCTCGCTTTGTCTGTCCGTGCCTTAGTGTGTCACAATTGCCCCACTCACCGCTCACCGCCCCCCACTCACCACTCCCCACTGCCCACTCCGCCTGCTCAGCTCGTCAACACCATAGCCTGCATATTGTAGCTCGTATTTGCCTTTGACTTGAGTTGTTTTCTGACGTTGCCGTCAAGGCGTAAAAGAATAAAAAAAAATGTAAAAATAAAGAAAACAACACTAGCAAACAAACAAAACAAACGGTGCCATTATTTTTGTGAGCCTTGCACGTACGCCCGGGCACCTTGGCTAAGACTCCGCACCCCGTACCCCGATTCCGGCTCCGAAGCCAGAGCCAGAGCCAGAGCCGGCCATAGTCAAAGCCATTGTTGTTCTTGTTGTTTTTATGTAGTCCTGGCTGCCGCCTGGCTGCAAGTCGGCTATTAACCCAAATCCCCTGAGTGGCAGTTGTTGTGTATTTCAATGTGTCTGCCTCGCTGACTTTAGTGGAAAGTTCAACGGCAGCGCCCATAAATAAAAACAAATTTTTTGTTTAATGCATATTAATCATACGCCGTGTTTTGCCGCCTGCATTTCAATTGGCCAAGTGGGCGGCCCGTTGACATTTTGAATGCAAATATCTTCTGGTCAAATTAATTAATTAAATGGCATTTATTCTGGCCAGCTGTTTCATAACATAGTTGTTTATTAACATTTTATAAGCTGCTTTAATACCAGCTCGCATAGAAAGAGAACACCAAATGAAAATGCAACACGAAACTGTTGTAAAAATATTTTTAATTAAAAATTTTTGTGCGCTGCTGTGAAAAGTATGCGAAAATAGTTGAGCAAATAAAAATGTTGTATGATATTTTCATCGTTTGGCATTCTGAGGGTGATTTTCAACTGGAATATAGAAAATCCTGTATTTAAAAGCTGGAACTAAAGGGGCTGGATTTCTTTATAAGTTATTATATAAATGTATGTAATATATAATACACACAAGTAAATTTATACGTAATTCATTACTTCTATTATATAAGTAAGTATGTAACTGGCATCTGAAATATTATAAAATGCGATTTAAAATTGATTTATTTCTTGATAAAATCATAAGAACATGACATGTTTCTGAAATCAAACAAGTAAGAATGCTATAGTCTAGTATACCCGACTACGAAACTCCCTGTACCCAGGTCTAAAACATCCAATCACATCTACGTCCACTTACACATACATACACACATACACAAAGACGCACACACACAGGCAAAAGCAACAGCGCAAGCGAGGCATTTTGATTGGTGGCTGTGCTTCTTCTTCCCCCTCTCGCTGCATCACTGAATCTTCTTTCGTGAATAACTTCCGTGTTTATTATCCGATCGACTTGAAATTTGGACAGTAGATTAAGAGAGACAAAAGTATTGTACATGCCAAATCTAAAAGCTATATCTTGAAAACTGTTACTGTAAAACAGTTTTTGTCGATTTGCGGGAGAACGGGGGGAGATATCTGAAATATGAAACAAACTTGATCTGCGTGTGCTATACAGGTACCTACATTCCAAATTTGGTGTCTCTAGCTCTTGTAGTTGCTGAGATCGACGCGTTCATACGGACAGACGGACAGACGGACAGACAGACGGACATGGCCAAATCGAAATCTCTTTTGATACTGATCAAGAATATATATACTTTATAGGGTCGGAGATGTCTCCTTCTGTCTGTTACATACATTTGCACAGATGTAATACCCCCTTTTTACCCATTTTATGGGTACAGGGAGTAAAAATGTATTAAGCAAACAAAATTGAGTATTCATTATAATCTACGAAAGACAATTCAACAATAGTCCTCTCAGTCAGTATACTCGTGTAGCCAACACAGTTGGGAGTTTTAGATAATGTTTGCTAATATTTTAAATATCTTCTTACAGTGTCGCAAATCAACAAAATTCTATAGATGTATTTCTTATTTTGGGTACTCAAACTTAGATATTACTCCAGAAAATTTCAAAGCAGCAAAGTAGGGTGGACAACTTCTTATACCCAGCAGAGGGTGAAATGTGTAATGCACTGAAGGAGACGTTTAAGACCCAACCAAGTATATATATTCTGAATCAGCATGAATAGCCCATTCGATATAGTGATGTCCGTCTGTCCGTCTGTTTCTATGCAAACTAGTCTCTCAGTCTTAAAGCTATCGTGATAAAACTTGGCACAGACCCTTTTTTTTTGCTGCAGGCAGTACATATGTCGGAACCAGCCGGATCGGACCACTATAACATACCGCTGTCATAGGAATGATCGGTCGACAACTAGGTTTTTGTATGAAAAACTTTTTGGTTTATAAAAATATCCTCACTAAACTCACCCAAAGCAAGTTTTTAGAAAGTTTATATAATCTGATTAAATTTGGGCAAAATCAGACCACTATATCACATAGCTGCCGTAGGAAAGATCGGGTGAAAAATGAGTTTTTGTATGAAAAACTTTTTGTTTATGCAAATATTACATCCAAATCAGTTTGTTATATTACACTTCAAATTGGGTTTTGTATAAAAAACACTGCTGCTAGAGTATATAGCTTCGGCACGCCAAGGATAGCCGTTCTTTCTTGTGGGGATGTAAGAACCTAAAAAATAAAACTTATTATAATTATTTTAAAGCTGGTGTGTGGATCCCAGGGCCAGGGTAACGATTTTATGCCATGAGCAGTGAGTGCGGGGACTTTTAGACGATGCAAATATTTAGATGTGAATTTATGAAGAGACCTCTTACTCGACTATGCAGGCAGTCAACATTTGCTTGCCAACAAATTTGTGCGCGATGTTAACGACCGTTTAGCAAGGCTAACAAAGGCGGCCCAGTTGGCACACTGGCCAAGTTGGCAACTATTTTCGCGGAGCTAGCACAAAATTTGGTTATGCGAGTACGGTGCAAAATAAAAGCGGAACGAAAAGTGCATGTTTTAAATAAAGTAAAATATGCCAAGTGAAGGCGGAAAATAAAAGAGAATTCGGAGTTGAGTTGCTCGCATTTTATCATTGAAGACTTTGCATGACGTTTGTTGCAAAAATATTTTGCATAGCAAACGAGGCTAAAGGACGACGGCGAACGCTCATTAAAATTCATAAAGAAGCGCAGCTGTAAGAGAAATCCCAAAGATAGAAAAAACTGGCAGCAGCCAAATATGTTATGCCATTACTTTGTTTTATTTATTTCTCTCTGCCTTTTTTTTTGGATTCATGTCTTTCTTGTTTGCTTTTTGGGGGCACAAAGTAAATTGAAATAAATAAAATGCGGTGGTGCTATAATTGCGCGTCTCTGGCGCGCATCCTTGCGGGGATAATAAAATTCCACATACGAACCCGGACTAACACATGACGATGCCGAAAAATAATTGAGAAATGTTTGCGGGTGGGGAAATGGCTTATGGGCGTGGTCGCTGCGCAGACCCAAAAATAATACGCAATCCTCGGCGAGTATGGGATTTATGAATATCCTGCAGGATTGCCGTTCTTTTTGGCTTACATGGCCGTAAGTCAATTAGGTATTTTAAAACGAACAAAAGAACAGGAAATAGATTTTTAGCCAACAAGTACGATATCTCCTATATTGAACGAGTATTTGAACGAGTCTGGTATTAAAAATAAATGACATCCTATCGAATTTAATCAAATTAATAGTAAAAAAATTAATACACAAATTGTTATGGAAGCGTTAATAAATTGGTCAAAGTGAAACCTATAAATACTAATAAAAACCGATTACTGTTTCGATAAAAGTTTCTTATCCGATTGAAGTAAAGTTGAAATATAATATCGAAGAAGGAAAACGATTGTCCTTCATTCTGTTTCTTATCGAACAACTGTTCGGAATTACAATCGATATACTTTTGAAAAGTATGCCAGATCGAAAAAGAATATAATAAATTTGTAGTAGGTTGGGATATATTTTATTTTTAAGCTCTTTTAAAGATAATTATTATGATGGTTAAAACTAACGATAATAGTCCTTTAAAGCTATAATTCTATATGGTTCGTTAAAAATGAGCTTTCAAATTGTTTGAGCTCACTTGTACACTCAAAGTGCTACCAAGTAATAAGGAAAAAGAGAACCAAGTTTCACAAAAAGCAAGTTTAATTTGTTTATTAAATTTAAACGAGTTTCGTGTGTTCCACGTAACTGCCTCGGATCTCTGGATAGTTGGCTGGGAAGCTCATCAGCAGAATGATGCTGACTACGACAGCGATGAGGACACTTTGAAACTACTTTAAGTTCGTCTCGAATGTCCTGGCAGGCAGTCAGGCAGTGCCTGAGCGTGGCTTTGACCCATGTGAGCAGCTCTGCACCACATGTCTGCCTTGATGAGTATCCGGCTGAACCTTTAAGCCGTTTGTTGGGTGGCTTATAAACAGCCACTTTCATGTGGCAAAGGCAAAAAGTTGGCAAAGGACGTTGCTCTGGCAACGCAGCACAGAGCGACTTTTTAAATTAGACGTAATAAATAATTAAGCATATATCATCACATGCATATTTTGTGTGGCGTTTGGGCAATACTTGGACTTGTGCTTCCCTGAGCGCAAACACAAAATTGCAGTTGATGTTTACTTTTTGTTTGAACAGCAAAGTTAGCGCCTCAGTAAATAATTGGGGCTGAAAAACGAGCAGTTTTCAAAACAAAGTTTCAGCTTTGCATGTGTCAGCAAAATAAAACATATGATAAATTATAAACAAGCTCCAAAGATATAAATATACGTACTGAAATGAACAAGAAATACGAAACAAAAACGAAACATGCACAAGGCATGTCAAAAGCAGTGCAAATATTTTGTGGACTTGCCAATTAAGTAAGCAATTCCATTACGAATTTCAAAAGCCTTTGGTGCAATTTTCCCCAACGATTTCCACTGTTTGCAAGCTGAACTACACAGGAAAACTATCCGAGAATTGTGTAAGGAAAGTGCAGCTAATTGTTCAAAATTTTTAATTAACTTACTTAAAATAGAAACGAAGAATGATGGCTGCAGGCAGCGCAGGAAAGGGAAAATAGGGACAACAGAGAATGGGAAGGTAATGATAAGCCATGGCCAGACTGTAGCCAGCTGCAGGATAATAATAAAGTCACGTCCTGGCAACAACAGCAACGACAACAACAACAACAACAACAATGCGACAATAAATAGCATGCAAGCATCTGCAACAACAACAAGGACAGCTGCAGCAACAGCAATAAGGAAGCCAAAGGAAACACAGCTACCATATTGAATGGCCGCAGAGGATACACACAGGACTCGGACAGCTGGCCCGGGAGACAAAATGCAACTGGTTAAGCCTTGCTTTAGTTGTTGTCCATCCAGTCTGGACTAAACCCAACCAATGGGCAACATTCCAAATGTCCTTACAACAACAACAAACAACATTGCCGCTGCCAATACATTTCAATTTCTTGACGAGCGATAGAGAAAACGAAAAAGGACAGATATCGCGGGTCGCCGAACAGGAAATACCCTTTGATCCAAATCAAAATCTCTCAATCCTAAGGTAAATAAAATAGATAGGGATAAAATCAAACAGTTTTCGATAGATCGTTCCTACGATCAACTGTACTTTTTACTGTTGTAAAAATAACAACTCAGAAATGGCAGATTAGTATATGATCATTGATTACGAATTCCATAGTATTGAAAAAAGTATTCTTTAAGGCGTTGCATGCTTCGCGACCACATTATGATACTCTCTTCCAGGGTATACAAATACTTCAATCACGGTCAAGTGAACAAATTGACTAAATGGGAACGATGTAATGAAGAGCATCGAAATGTCGAAGAGTACGCCGAATGCATGTTAACAATCAAAGCAACAACAACAACAATGGAGGAGAGAAGGAATAGAAGGACGAGAAGGAAGGTTCTCGTAATACACATTGTCGTGCTTTGAGTAAATAATTTTAGACTTGGTTTGGGTTAAAAGAAAGAGTGAACTGCTAAAGAAAGAGTATAGCTAAATATTTAAAATTTAAATACAAACCTTGAGCATTACTAAGAATAAAATCCTCAATATTGATCAATTTTAAGCCAATATAATAAATAAAGTTCCCGTTTATTCGGTTTTTAAAGATAGTTAGATGGCATTTCTTAAGGTAAAGAAATATAAATGGAAAAATCAAGATATGATAAAGAAAAGGATATATAAATATATCTAAAGATATTAAATAGAGAATTTGTTTCTATTGTTTAGAAATGTTTCTTTTGACTATTTGATCGTTTTTTTTATTTCTAGCTTGGTTGTAATGATTGCTTAAATCTAACAAAGCCTTGCCGTGTATAAATGTTATCAACAAAATAATATAATTTGAGTAAAAACAGAAACGAAACTAAATAGGTTCCGTACGATATTTTAACTAAGCAAAAGTTTTAACTACGATGTTCGAATTTGAATTTGCTTTGTGTAAATATTTCAGAGAGATTACAAGGATTTATCATTAAGGTTTATAAATATGTTTGTACATGTATGGGACTTTTTATAGGCCACATAACAATAATTGCATATATGTATGTATTTCAAATGAAATTCGCGTTAATTTGTTGGCATATTATTATAAAAAAGTAAAAAAACAGTGCCAAACACAATTTGCATATGTACATTTCATTAATGAATTACCGCTATGAAATTATGAGCTTATTTTTTAAGCCCCCTTTTTAAAACTGTTTTTTTTTTTGAACTGATGTAACTGATGGCTCTGAACGTGTGAGTGTGAATATATATAGCTTGCTTTACAATTTTGTTAATGTGTTTGTGTTTATTTTATTCCCAAGTTCTCAATTTAAATTTATGCTGCCCGAAGTGACCGCTATATTTAAGGCTCTTTAATGCGCTCGGATTCAGTTTTTTGTGCGCTAGTTTTTAATGTCCCACAGCAGCGCTCGTTTTGCATAACTAATTAAAATTTGTTGGCGCTTTTCATGCGCCATTTCTCAGCTTTGTATGCAGCTCTAGCAGGGGCAGCAATAAAAGTAAAGCAAAAAATTATTATGACATGCAAAAGGCGTTTCTACAGAAGTCGTGGAACACAGGCTCACGCCCAGTTTTAGAGAGACAGAGCTGTAAAGATCTGAGTTCTATTAATTAAAAGTGCACCAGACAAATGTCTGCTTGAAAGGTTTTCATTTTGAAAACAGTAAAACGATGGAGTTTAAAGGTATAATATCTAAAATGAGGAAGAACAAATTTGTTAGTATAACTGAAGCACAAATCAATTTATCAATAAATTGAACAATGTGCAATCAATTTCGAAAAAAGTGAAATGCAATGATATTAATCCATTTAAAAACTTCAGCTGCCTTGCAACTTTTCCCGAATCCAAATGGCTAATGACCTCTGCTGAACCAGCAACCCTAACAACAGCCAGAGAAAACAACTTTTAGCAAATTATCAGCGCAGTAAATGAAACTTTGTTATGGCACGGCACAGAAATTACATACGTATACGTACGGTGTTGAAAGTTTTATTTTTGCTGCTTTGGACGGAAAAACTTTTTAAAATGAATGTTGGTCGAGCATTGCCGTTTACCTTTGCCCGGAATGAAGGCCACTCACACGTGAACGCAATTATGTAATACAAATACGTAATGGAAGTTTCACAAACTGGCCGTGGAATGTTTGGTGCATCTAAGCCATGTGCTGTGGCTCAGTTAGCGCACAATTAAAAAGACAAATACGAGAGGGCTGGCAAACTGGTCAAGGCCCCAGGGGCCTTGGGGGCGAAACACAAACAAGTGAAAATCACATTTGGGAAAACATTTTAGTTGGATAATTCAATTTATTGAAATAAATTGCCAATTTGCGGTCGTGTGTTGGGCTTTAACTTTTAATGAAATGTGTGAAAAAAGCTGCATAAAAACTAACAATAGAGCTGTGTAAATACACTGCGAAAAGAATCCAACAATCAGCTTGATTTCAGAATGTTGTAAACTTGATTCAGGATTGATTAATAAATTTCATTAACAAAGGCATATAAATAGTTCATAGGTTTAAAAGAATTAGCGACATTTCGCTACTATTGCTAAATATTCAAATACATTTTTTATTTTTTTAAAGTTATGAATACAAAGTATGATCACAAAGACATTCCGTGTGGAAATGGGTTATGTTTTGAGTCAAAACATTTGACAAAGGAAGTTTGCAGTCTAGGAAGTATGCTTTTGTGGTATTCAATGCTTTACAAGCCGTATTTTTTTGAATTCTCAGCATGAATTTTAGACAGAAAATTAACTTGCTCAGAACAAGTTTTGAAATAGTTTCTTAGCTACCCAGTTGAGCACTGAAGACCAGATCAGTCTGGTTATAAGAACACACACAAAATAAATATTTTGTATACCATTTGTGATGTACGGAATTGATTAAAGGATTAATTATAAGATTTAATGTGACAAAAAATACAATTTTTAAAAACTTCATTATTCATTTCATTATTACTTTTTTTTTGTGTAATATTAATAAATTTGAAATGCCAAGTCAATTTAGAGTACAAAACTTAATCAAAAAGAGATTCCGTATAGAAATCGTGTTTTAAATCACACTACTTTTGTCAGCTTATTTAAGCGATCATACTTTTTTCTGAGTGTAGTGAGAAAAATAAAATTAAAAATAAAATATAGCTAAAATGAAAGTATAAAGGAAAAAATCATAGTTTTAATGTGGCACAAAAACAAAAACAAAGATTGAGTGCATTGTTAGATTTTTTCTGGCTTTCCACAGCATTTGTTGGTGTGTTTAATGGCGTTGAAGCAAAATGTAAAAGCGGCAACCTTGTTGCCACTTTACAAGAAAAATATTATTGTGTCGTAGCTGATGCAATGCTCCCGAGTTTTATGTCAAGAGTTGGTCACAGG
This sequence comes from Hirtodrosophila confusa, assembly GCA_035043065.1. Lineage (NCBI taxonomy): Eukaryota > Metazoa > Arthropoda > Insecta > Diptera > Drosophilidae > Hirtodrosophila > Hirtodrosophila confusa. The sequence goes on from JAWNNI010000064.1 coordinate 945,392, forward strand.
GGGTGGTTCGTGGCCCGTGTGGTTCTATGTATTCTTGTATGTATTCATGCACCACCGTGGTTAGAGTGGGGCTTCGCAGTTGTTGTAAGTGAGTGGGTGGCACGGGAATGTGCCGACCGTGGTACAAATGTACAAATGCTTTTTACCTACATAAGTAGTTTGCTTTATTTTTAGCGTATATGATAATACTTATATGCGTACAAATGGGGACAGGTGTCAAGTGCTCTGAATTTGACATATAAAAAGCCCATGGCATTGTTTTTGGAGCCTACAAAAGTTGTAAATAGAAACTAAAATGCAAAATACAAAATTGAAAGTCCTTTACTGCACTATAAGCGCTCGACTGCAAAAGTACATACATAGGCATATGCGAGGTTCGGGATACTAAAATAAAGTATAAAGTGTGTTGATGGGAAGTGAATACCTGGTTCGCAGTAAAAGTTCACAAATGATGAAGAAAACGGATTAATTGTTGCTTGGGCGTATGACAGTACCCCAAGACGGTTAGTTCTTAACAAAGTAGATGTTTTACAAGCGCAGCTTTTATAGTAACAGGGCTTAAGAAAAACAAATTAATATCTAGTTTAAGAAATATCCCAAGCATATTGTTGCGTGAAGTATGTAAAGTAAACATTAAAAATGTTTAAAATAACGGGCAAAGGCGAAACTTTCAAATCACAAGAACTTTGCGCCATAAAAAAGATGCCACAAAGTAAACAACAAGAAAATAAGGCAGACAGTCTATTGAAAAGGAAAAAAAGCCCAGCGAGACACACATTAATAAAGTTGCCAACTTGCAGTTAACTTTACCCGTGAGTGTGCTTAAACATTATAAACAGCTAGCAAACAGGAACGTGAACAACAACAAATGGGCAAACAAACGACTAAATTACTTTGGTCGGCAGGCGCCTAAGAGTATGCAACACGCACCGAAGCAATAAACAATATTAAACCACAGGCGGATCGTAGGGGAGAAGGGGTTGGGGGTACACTTCTCACAGCAAATGGCAAACTGATTTAAAATTAAGCGAAATGATTTTACCTAACGCGCTCCACAACACGCACACCACACACAAATGAGTATCATCAATCACGCGAAACTGAGCTAAAAAAACAAGTAAGAAAGCTCTGGTTGCATGTGCTTAGACATGAGATACTCTGTACACTGATCTGAATACCCTTACAAAGATTGAGCGTCATTAATGTGTGTAATAATATTCCTGTGATATATGTTGAGAGACAAACTTAAAAGAACTAACAACGAATCTAAGGCTTTCAATTCTATCCGAGGTTGAGCACAAATAAGAAGTCTTCTTCTGCCTTACATGGATTTTTCTAATCCTTTTAATTTAACTCAGAAGTTGTACGGATCAAGAAGGGGAGGAACCAACCATCATATCGACTCGGTTGTTGAGGTTCAGCATAAATAAGAAGTATTCTTCTGCCTCACATGAATTTATTTTATCCTTTTCATTTAATTCAGTAAGGGGAGGAACCAACAATCATATCTTTTGTTTTTGTCCAACTGTTTGCAATAGAAGGCTCAAATTTATGGGAATATAACCAATATCTCTGACCTGGCCGACATAAGTCCCAAAGGAATCAAGGACTATATCCGGATGGACTCGTCTCTAATGGATATAGGAAGCACAGATCTTTTCACAATCGTCCAAACCATGGCCTAAGTGTATTGTAACTAGTGATGGCACTATAAATCATATGATACACATTCATCGATTATTTTGTCTGAATTCACGATTTAATTGTATCGCAAAATGGGTTTTGATTAATTGAATAATTAATCGATTATATGCTCAATTAATCGCATCACTATTTGCGTATAAATACAAAATAAAGGATGGGAGAGCAATTTGCATAGACTGACTATGGCATCAACATAGTCATAATCGATGATTAATCGATTAATTTCATTTTCCTTCGATTTATTGCGATTAATATTCGCTCGTCTTAAATTAATCATATGATTCAATAATCGATTAATGAAACCAACGGCTGTTCCAGCCTAGCATAACCTAGGCCACCTATTTCCTGAGTATAGGGTATAATTAAGTGAGAGAGGGAGTGTGACAGAGACAGGGTAAGCGCCGGTTTGAAGAGCAGACTCAACACGGACGTGGCTCAAAAAGGGATAAGCAGTTAACTTAATATTGCGGGGCGGAAATGCTACTGATTACCCAGAGACATTAAGTAGCCGTCCTGTTAGCCAGGCAGGCATCAGCTGCAGTTTGACAACTTTTTTAATAATATTGTAGTATATTATTTTTGCGCAGCAGTCAATTATGTTAATAAATTCAATAAGCAATTTGCCGACTACCTGGGCAATCTACGGCATTGTCTTGCCTTGATTTAATGTGTTTGTTCTACTTTGCAGCTAAACAATTTTAAAGTGAGTTGCCCCCTACTCTAGCGACCCCCCCTCTCTCACTCTCGCTCTCTCTCTCTCTCTCTGTATCTGTATCTGTGTCTCTCGCGCGGTCTCTAAGCGATAAAGTTGTTGGCCTAAGTGGCGCACTTCAAGTTCTGCGGTTTGGTGCAAAACACACAAATTCAAAAGTTCGTCTCGCACTTTGTCAACTGCCACACTCCTTGTTGCCTGCAACACACACACACACACACATAGACACACTTCGAGTGGCTGTTTATGTCGCAATTGCCTGTCTTTTTACTCTTTATTCGAAGCTAATAAGTGTTGTGTTGTGTTGAGTCGTTGTTGTTATTGTTGTTATTGTTGTTGTTGCTGCTGCTACTGCTCCTTGTGGCTGTTGATAACTTCCTACGCCTGCCAGTAGGAAGTTGTTGGCTCGTTTAGTTTATTTATTTGAAAATGATTTTGCCAAGAGAACCGCAGGTACTTGAAATTAAATTATTTACATTTGACTGTCATCATCGCAGACATCCAAAACACTCGACAACAGATCCGCATCGACGTCATCAGAGCCCCCTTCGCCTCCCTTGCCAGTCGTCATGTATCTGGCGCAAACTTTGCTCATTTGCATTGTTTGTGGCTTTTCTGAGTTTGTGCGCACTTATAAGGGATGCCTCAATAGATAGGTATCAAATTTGTTGACATATGTGTCAAAAATATGACAGCAAATATTTTATATTGAAATATTGAGTTTACCATTCCTGAAAGTACGTAATAAATATTTAAGTTTACTCAAATTGGTTTAGAACTACTCGTCCTTTGAAACCTTCGGTGAATGTCTAATAAATACCCTTTAATAATGTTTTAAACTATCTGCTTAAGAAAAAATGTGAATAAAAAGAACATATGATTTCGTCAAGTAAGTAAATCTTTACTCTCGTTGAGTTTTGAGCCTTTAACTGCATTTGATTTTCAAAACTCCGTAAACTCTTAAATGCCAGCCATCTTATTGCTTTATTTATAATACAAAAACATAAGGAAGTTTTTAAAAATATAATTACTCATACTTTTGAGCGAAAACTACACACCGCAACATTTTTAATGCCCTCAAGGAGTTACAATATTTCAATGGTAAGTGCTGGGCCCATAAATACACAGTCTACGATATTAAATCACATATGAAGCAGATTAAACAGCGCTCAGAGAGATACATAAATTATGATGGCAGCTGCAAAGGAGAGCCGCGACAGGAGCAGGCGAGGCGAGGCGAGGCGGAGCGGGAAAAGAGGAGGCTTGTCAAGCGAGGAGCAAATCTTACAACTCCAGAAACAACGCAGACAATTGGGCTAATGTGGGTGTATGAGCTGTTGCTGCCAACAAAGACAAATTACGCAAGGCGGACGGGCGGACGGGCGGACGGGCGGAAGAAAAGTATCTCAAAGATGCTCGTACTACATGTTAACAGCGACAATAACAAGTTATGAGACAGTCAGCCAGGCAAACGGCGCATAACAATAAAATGCAAAGAGCAACTTGGCAAATTTATTTCACAAAACTATGGCACAAATAATAGAGAACCTAGCAAGAATGGGAGGGAAGCGGGGCTAAGTTCGGGCATTATATTCACAGGAGGCAAACACGGAATAACACATGTTGGCATGCTGATTGTCACGTGAATTTCTGTTTATTTCGTAGTCTACTTTGGGGCAGCTTATCCACATTGACACCCAGACAAGCGGAGGCACATTGAGAGCTAAAAGTATTTGGCAAGTAGATTTTTGACTTGGCATTTGCGACACCGTCACCATTAAGCGTTTCAGCGACCCACACACGTTCTGAGCTCGAGTCTGCTTAAAGGTGAAAGGTTCGTGACGCTTCATTTTCTCTGCCTTAGCCCAGGCAGGTCCTGGCGAGTCCTTTGCAAAGTTTTTGCTAGATTTAAGTGCGGCGCCAGTTGCTCATACATATGTACATATATAAAACTAGATACATCTACACATAGCGTTTACTTAAACCACAGGACATTAAGCGGCGCCTTCGTCTGCATGTGCATGTGTGTGTGTGTGTGTGTTTGTGTGTGTAAGTCCTTGAGTCCATGTCCCAAGCTTAACTTTGATTTCTGTGTGTAACTTTCTCACTTAAATGGGCGTTAGAGCGCTACAAACTGTCGTCGCTGGGAAAAGTTGAAGGCGTTAGGCTTGGGGCGTGCACAAAACTTATCTGTCAGGTTGGCAGTAAAACGAAGATAAATTCAGGGAGCAGCATAGGTTTTTAACAATTCCTTATTATTTTCCGGCTAAAAATATAGTTTTGACATTAAATAATAATACTATGCAGGAAAATACAATAGTTAAAACTGTTACAATCAGTTGCTCGGCATCTTAAAGTTTCTCAAAATCTTGTGATCCAGTATAAGTTCTGTTTCCGTCTTGTCTTGAATTTAGAGGATATGATTCCGTATGAAACAGTCAAATTCTTCTTGCAACTATACAATGTTTTGAATAAAAGGCAATTTGATTCCTCATTTAACTTTCCCAACGTTTTGCGGTTTTCTAAACTGGTCTGAAATCGCAAAAAGGCTTTGTTTGGACTTGAACCGAAAGTTTGGTATGTCTATATTATGGATGCACAAGCTAAAAGCCGAAAATTCAAATCGCAAAATCTTGTCGAAAGTGAAAATTGGAACAGGTAAGTGAAGAAGCTAAAAAGAAGCAATACAAGCTACCAAAAACAAAGCAACGATACAAAATCAATTGATGTTAAGTATAAACCGTTTGCTATTCAAATATTTAGCATTTTGTTTGAGGGCAGAGAAAACCTTTTATGGGATTTGATGTGCACTCTGACCGGCTTAACATTTGCTGTCATTCAGCTTATTTATTTTTGCAAAAATATTTACGAGCCTGGCATAAATGTCGATATAAATAAAAGTGCAACATAAAACTAAAAGCAAGTCGACAGGCAGCCGCAAAAAGTACCAAAAACCTTGCTCATGTTCAACAAAATAACAAACTTTATAATGTCGAGACATTGAGCATTGGACGTTGAGGTTTGGGGTTAGTTGTCAGTTCTGTTCTGTGTTGGAGGATCCATTGTGTGCTTTTCACAACCAATTGAAGTGTGGCAACTGCCATGCTGCCAGATAATGTTATTTGTGCCCCATCACAGCAAACCCTTTTGGGGCACAGCGTCACAAAACATTTGAGATAAGATGCCGAGTGCCAGCAGAACTTGCCACGCCCACGACTGCCGTGACAATTTGAAAATTCTTTAAATATTAAAATCTTGATTAAGTTAAATGCGCATTTGGGGCCATGGCAACTTAAGTACACATTTTGCATTTGCTATGCACATAAACAGATTCCTTGGCCATATGCCCTGCACAGACCAAGCTTCCTGGATACAACAAATCTCTGACTCTGGGTCTTGGGGGTTTGGGTTCGCCAGAGCTTTCATTGTTGGTGTTTACTTGAGTTGCGGGTCTGTCGACCGCACATTTTGCCTTAGCACATCTCGTACTGCCTTTTTGCTGCTGTTGCTTTTCTGCACAAGTGGGTGTGACGCATAAATTTCAAAAATTTTAAGCACGATTTGAAAAAATACCAAGCAAGGCAGCGGCAGCTCCTGTCAACACTCACCGGACACTTGAAGGCGGACAAGCATGTCTGAAATTCAAAATATGCTCTCTGCTAGGGATGAGCAGCGGTCACGGTGAGTGACTGTGACTGTTACTTGCAAATATCAGTGACTGTGGCTATAATCTAAAATACTTCTACAAATATCCTTTGATATTCGTAGGATACTTCTTCAAGTAATGCAGAAAGCATGCTTGTCTGTTGGTTTCATATATGATTTATTTTTTTTTTTAAAGATTTTAAGAGCAGTCCCTTGATGTCCATATTAAGACCTGAACTGCAACTTTAGACCTTTTAGTCTGGCTAATCGGACACAGAGAGGAATTATATGCTCATCTCTATTATCCTCCGATATTTTACAGCAACAAATTTATATTCAATGTCTGCTTGAAGACTTGACATCTACAAGTGCGCAAACTTTTATGCTTCAATTAGCTGGATACAATTAAGCTCTAATTGAGCCCACATTTCTCAACATTTTTTGTTCGCTTGACACCCAACCAGCCCAAGGATTGACCCGTTACGACACATACCCCAAAAGGGACGACACAGAACCTTATACTTTATTTTATTTTGTTTTTTTAAATATTTTTTTTTACTTCCTTTTGTTTTGGTCGTATTTATTCAATTTTTGCTGCGAAGCCTACTTAAGTTGTCATTTTGATTGCTTTTGAAGCTTTGTGAAGCCTACGCTAATTTTTCTTCTCCCCTTCATCCATCATTTTGTCAGCCTGTCGCGGCTAACACAATTTTCATTAATTTTATTTTTTACCGCATTTTGTTTTCACTACTCAGTCTCGCATATTTAGATACAGATTTTCATGTGACATTTGCGAGGAAAATTAAATAAGAATTTAAATCGCAGACAAAGGGCGACTAGATTGGGTTCTTGGCCTTCCCACTCTCCCTAACATCGCATTATTAAGTGACAACCGGCCGAAAAAAGTGTGACTCGCTTTCACTTTATTGGATTGACATTTAAAAGAAAATTCTGGGAAATCTGAGTGAGAAATGTTTCTAACTCCGAGTTAAATGAAGTTATTGTAAGCCTTGAGGCAATCCGAAAATGCAATTTAAATTTAAATGGAACTAGCAACGAATGCTTGAAATCTTTACTCAGCTTGAAAGCCTAGAAACAATCTAAATATTCGCGATCAGTTAAATATATCTATTAAGCCTATTTGTATAAAAAATATGTAACCTATTATTTATAATGTAAATAAAAATATATAAAAATCTTTTATACCCATATACCAATACTATTCATGTTGAGTTTTAATAGCCACTTTCTATTTTCATCACTTACGTCAGCTTTAATACCATTTAGTATTAATGGCCACTTTGCGCAAGGTCAACAACTTACCTGCAAAGAAAGCAAAAAATACAAATAATCATTAAATAAATACGTGTCAATAACTTCATAAGAATTTCAAGGCTCGTAGCGAGAAAATGTACAAGAAATGGAAAATTGAAACATTTAATAAATGCGGCACATGTCTTGAATTCGATTAAATTATAAAGATTTCATCGCTCGGACTCTATATTAAATAATGTGGAAAATAATGTGCTTAGTTTGGCTGGACAGCCTGCACATGAACAGGAAAAGGAAATAAAGTAGAGCAATGGCATATGTTCCATGTATGATACCTGATACTAGGTCAGTTTTTTGTCAGCAGTTCATTTCCTGATATTTCCTGGCCGCAAAATGCGTTAAATCAGCCTTCTAAGTCTCGATCTCCCTCCCTTTTGCTTTCAGCTCCTCCATCCAATTGCAAAATATTTTTATATCAAAGAATGTGCTGCCTAGCCTGAGGCGCTTCCACAATAATAAACAAAGAGGCACGGCAGCAGCAGGCGCGACAAACCTAACAAAAGTGATGCCAGAAATGAGCAAGCGGCAAATGAGATTTTTAGGTCAACAGAGTCCAACCAGGGAACGCGTTGGGGCTGCGGAAAGTGAGGCGCTTTGTGAGTCACTTGCTCCCCGAGTTTAGTCTCTTATACCCTGTACCCAATTAAAGTGGGGCAATTGTGTGTAACAGCCAGATGGTAACATCGACAGTCGAGGCGTTTTAGCCATGCGAACGTGAACATGTCAATTTACTTTTAATTTCTTTCAGTTTATGGATTTACTGATTTTTATATTTTTTGTGCAGGGGTGCTCAACCCTCAAAACATATGAAAGAAACAAGTAAGAATGCTATAGTCGAGTATACCCGACTACGAAACTCCCTGTACCCAGGTCTAAAACATCCAATCACATCTAAGTCCACTTACCCATACACACACATATACACAAAGACGCACGCACACAGGCGGCAAAAGTGGCTGTGCTTCTTCTTCCCCCTCTCGCTGCATTACTGAATCTTCTTTCGTGAATAACTTCCGTGTTTATTATCCGATCGACTTGAAATTTGGACAGTAGATTAAGAGAGACTAAAGTATTGTACATGCCAAATCTTAAAGCTATATCTTGAAAATTGTTACTGTAAAACGGTTTTAATCGATTTGCGGGGGAACGGGGGAGATATCTGAAATATGAAACAAACTTAATCTGCGTATGCTATACAGGAACCTACATTTCAAATTTGGTGTCTCTAGCTCTTGTAGTTGCTGAGATCGACGCGTTCATACGGACAGACGGACAGACGGACAGACGGACAGACGGACAGACAGACGGACATGGCCAAATCGAAATCTCTTTTGATACTGATCAAGAATATATATACTTTATAGGGTCGGAGATGTCGCCTTCTGTCTGTTACATACATTTGCACAGATGTAATACCCCCTTTTTACCCATTTTATGGGTACAGGGAGTAAAAACTAACATATCTAAAGCAGAAATTTGTTTCTTTTTATTGTGTGCACTGAAAAAAAAGGTATATAAGTTTTATAATATTTCTTTGCAAATAATGCATTGATCTTCGCACGTTTTGTTGCAAAAAAAGCTGTGAGATCCAACTTTTATCACCACTATTTTACTATAACTATATTTTGTTGGAAAATAATGCACTTAAAATATTGTGCAGAAAATATCCTGTCCAGCGCTCAATCAAATAGGAATTTTCTTAACTGCAGGCCTCATTGAGAAGCAACAACAATATTATATTGAAATTCATTAGCGCAGCAACAAACACACGAAAGTGTTGTTGCTTTGCTCATGAGCCCAGACAGTGAATAGAGATAAGAAAGGGAACACGAAAGATTGTTTTTGTATTATGCATTGGCTTATGAAACGAGTTATGTATACGAAATGAGCACCCCTAGTCTAGAGATTTCAAAAGAATTCTAGGCCCATTTTCCGAACAAATTGGTGTTTTCCAAAAATTCTGAAATATGTGTCAAATTATGTTATGTTAAAGCTTTGAAAATAATTTGATGCTTGACTGAAAAAAACCTTTGCCCCATACCAAGTTAAAAACACCCACTTTCCGCCTAGCTTTTCCAAAATCGGTGAAATATTTGTGTAATGGTATTTGGTATACAAGTAGGTCATTTAAAATGAGACTTGCGTGCGGATTTTTACAAAATTGCATCTTAGATCTCACTTTAGTCATAACAGCAGACTGCTATGAAAAATGTCTACATCTTGCAGGTTTTCCTGTGCGTTGATCCCCTGTGAATAGGGTACTTTTAATCTGGGTAGGCGAGCAACCTCGACTAGAACATTAGTTCTTTTATTTGGCTTTTTTTTTTTTACTTTTACCAGTCTCTTGTTGTGTCTTTTATTTTTTGCCCTGCCTGAACGCTTTGATGCTGAGCGCGCAGCTTGCTGGCCACGTGTGTTCATTTCTGTCCTTTATTTTTGAGCCGCTGTAACCAACTGACGCTTTATAGGCTAAATAAATACCCCGAGCGGGGCAGGGGCGGAGCAGTGGCGGAGCATGGCCTGGCAGCACACTTTTGTGCGTTGGTTTTTGCCTGGTAGCGGTGCAAGCGTGTTGGCCAGGCGACTAGGTGGCTAGGTGGCTAGGTTGTTGTGTGGAGTCAACGTGTGCCACATTCTGGGCGAAAGTGCATCACATACTTATAGGCACTTATGCGACGCATTAGGCAGCTGACCTGAATTCGAAGCTGTTAATAGGGTTTCGAGAGAGCGGTAGAGGGTGTGGGAGTCGCAAATATCAAGTGCAGACTGCCATAAGGATCCGAGCATTACGGGCGCCAAAAAGTTCATGTGGTTAAACTATTTATAGCCAACATACTGACCCAAATGAAAACTGCTATCAAGTGCAATGCTTTAATTTTTGCCACGTTTTAAGCGGAGCAGCAGCAAATGTTTTCATTCAATTTCGCAACTTCCGAGTTCATTATATTTTCACATCATTACCAAGTCAGCAGCAGCAAGGCAGCCAGACACTGCCAGTCGAGCATAAGAGCCAGAGCCAGACCCAGAGCTAGAGCGTATGCTATAACTATGCTAATTTTAACTCGTTTTGAAAATAACAAACTCGCATGTAACCACGCCAGAGTAAAAGAGATTGGGACATGAGCTGAGCGAGATAGACAGATAGAGAGACTCTCATAACGCTGACGAGAGTTGTTAGCGGAGCAGTTGCCTACTTGTTGGCAACAACCACAGACAGACTCTAAACGGGCCATGGCACAGACAGCCAGACAGGCACAAATATGGCGAACAGACCTGGTTATCGTTCTACGAACAGATTTCCCATGTTGCATGTTGTTGTCGAAAACGATGAGGATTTTCTTTTTTGCTGTGTTTGCCTAAAGCTTCTTGTATTGCATTTTCTATTTTTTTTGTTTTTGTTGGTTCTGCCACCATAATTTTAGTGTAAAACTCGTGTTTGCTCAACGCTGCTACTGCAGCTGATACAACGTTGCGTATGTGTAATATTGCAGCAGACTGCGAGTTGTAGTTTGCAAAATTAAAACAGAGCTAAGAGCAGCGAGCAGCGAGCAGCGAGCTGGCAACTGCTGCTGATTGCCATAGTCAATAAGGGTAACAATTATGGTTGCCACACAGCGAGCAGTCATATTTGAAACGCTATTTGCTTTACAGCTATTGCTTCGGGCCTTCAAATGGTCAATCGTTATGGAAATTCGGGGCAATTCAAATATGCTAAAATATTGTCACAGTATCAATGTTTTGTAGCATACATTTCAGCGCACGACAGATGAAGCATTTCTTTCCATTTAATCTCTCTGTTAGATGTCCTTACCCATTAAACCTGCCAGGGTTGAGGAGATTGCCGATGTCATCAAATCCCTACCGAGAAGGAAGGCTCCTGGCATCGACAGGATTTGTAATGCCACATTGAAAGCATTACCTATTCGAGCGATTCTCTACATGGCGCTAATATTTAACGCTATGTTCAGGATGCAGTTCTTCCCAAAGCAGTGGAAGATGGCAGCAATTCTGATGATCCATAAGCCCGGAAAACCAGAAGAGGACCCCGAATCGTATCGGCCTATAAGTCTTCTGTCTTCACTATCTAAGGTGTGGGAGAGGCTTATTGCCAATCGACTAAATGACATTATCAAAGAGCGCTGTATCCTGCCGGATCACCAGTTTGGATTTCGAGAGGGACACAGCACTGTGGAGCAGGTTCACAGATTGGCAAAGCACATCCTACAGGCCTTTGACAATCTATAATATTGTAATGCTGTCTTCATTGACAACAAGCATTCGATAGAGTTTGGCATGTTGGCCTACTGAGCAAAATTAAAAAGCTGTTCCCAGCACCATACTACGGAGTTCTACGATCGTACTTGGAAGAACGGAAGTTTATGGTCAGGATCAGGAACACCTACTCGACTCCTTGCTACATGAAAGCTGGAGTTCCACAGGGCAGCGTCCTTGGCCCGCTGCTCTACTCGATATATACTGCAGATTTGCCTTGCCCAAGCGTGTATCATATGGAAGATCCCAGGAAGGCTCTACTTGCTACCTACGCCGATGACATTGCACTGCTTTACAACTCTAAATGTCGCAATGAGGCAGCAGGTGGACTTCAAGAGTACCTTACCACATTGGCTGCATGGTGCAAAAGATGGAATCTAAAGATCAATCCTCAAAAGACCACCAATCCCTGCTTCACCTTGAAGACCCTCATTGACCATACCCCACCTATACAATTGGAAGGCGTAACATTGGACCAACCCTCGCAGGCTAAGTATCTCGGGATCACCCTTGACAAACGTTTGACTTTTGGCCCTCACTTGAAAGCTACTGCTGGTAGATGTGGTCAAAGAATGCAACAACTACGATGGCTGATCAACAGAAGAAGCACCATGTCCCTCAGAGCCAAAAGAGCAGTTTATGTGCATTGTGTAGCCCCGATCTGGCTATATGGAGTGCAGATTTGGGGAATAGCTGCAAAGTCAAACTATAAACGCATAAAGGTACTACAAAATCGTGCCATGCGTGCCATTACGGACTGCCCATACTATGTACGTGGTACCACCCTTCATCGTGACCTGAATCTGCATACAGTGGAGGAGCAGATTGGAAGGCACACTAGCAGATATAGTGATCGACTAAGAAGACACCAAAGTATGCTCGCAAGACGCTTACTCCCTGCCAGGCCTTTAAGGAGATTAAAAAGAAAGGGTTTTGCCAAAACAATTGGCCAACTTTAAAGTTCCCCTCGCAATAGGAGAATATTTGCAAGTCCTCATGCGCCTAGCTTGAGGTTTGGTCCTTTTATTATTTACTATACTTGTGTTGTTATGTTACTATTTTTGTATTGTATGGATTCAACGCTTAATAAACAAAATTAAAAGGAAAAAAAAAATAAAAAAATAAAAATCTCTCTGTTAGTAAATAAACTACTTAGACTATATTTACAAGAACTACTTAATCAAAAATATGAGAATATCAAGCCCGGTTAATGCGATAAAAAAAAAGTTAAAATAATACAAAATAAGTTAAAATCCTTCTTGCCAGTAGCTTTTTTGCAACAATTTTGAATGCATAATATTATTACTATTATTATTATAATAAATAGCTGTAGAAGTAAGTTTTGTATTCAACAAATTAAATATTTAATAATATTTATTATGAATTTTGTTTAAACCATGCCAGACCGCAAAGTCCGCCACAGGATCACAACCCGCATTCAGTATTGGCCCAAAATATTAAGTAAATTAAAGGCCATAAATAATTGGAACTAATTTCAGCAGCAGCAGACACAAAAATCCACACACAGTGGATGCAAAAAGTCTGTCCTACACATAACTAATAATGGCAATGACACAGTGACTAGTCGCCTAGCACATCAGACCCACCACACAGAGCACCCACAGCACACACACAGAACACACACAACACAGACCCTAACACATGACACATAATCGCATAAAAGTAATAAACTCGGCAAAAAGTGGTCGCATGACTGACTGACTGACTGTGTGCTCGGGTGGTTGGGTGGTTGGGTGGTTCTTGCTTGAGTTGGGCGCCTGAGAGTGAAGCTGGTGGTGAAATAAGTACAAGGAAGTTGCCTTCATCTCATAATAGGTCCACTTAAGCTGTGCGTCACTGTGTGTGTGTGTGTGTGGGTGTGTGTGGGTGTCCCTGTGCTATCCAGACGTAACTCAAGCGTGAATGCAGCACAGCTTTAATGCAGCCAGGATGGAGAGCAGAGAGTCTATCAACCAAGGAATAACCAAAAATCCACACCCGCATGAGCATTGCCAGCGATTAAAAGGATCAGAGAAATACATTTCATTTTATAAATACACCTACAGTATTTCGAAACGAAAATACACTTGAAAATTATGCAATTCACTCTTATACAGATAAAGCAAGTGTTTCTTAAAAGCATTTAAGAGGATCAACTCTGAATAAAATACAATAACATATTGATAAACTGAAACACAAAAAATATAATAAACAGAAATAAGATAACTTGTAACGCGTTCTTTGCATTAAACATTTTAAAATATAGAATATTCGAAAGTAAAATAACAATTTCTCTTTCGAGGATAAAGGCTTTAAGTTGCAATTTCTGAACTTGCTACTGAAACTTCATTTAAGCAACAGTATTGTGAATAAGATTTTTGCCTATTAACCCGGTTCTCTGCCTGCCGGATTTTAACCTGCCATAAGTAGGGTTTAAGCCGCTTTCAAACCTATAATAATCTGCACCCCCGTATGCCCCATAGAATTAATTTTAAAGCCGCTTGTAATTTATATGCTCATAATAAAAGTAATTTAAAGTATTGTAATTCGATTATTATAATGATAATAGTTATTTGACGTTTAACGCATCTGACACACAACCCTTGATTGCACAAAAATGCTTTCTGCTGTGAATTTAAGGCGACATTAAAAAAAACTACATATTATACACAGTTTTGCCAGAAATGGTATCACAATGGCGACAGCGGGGGCAAGCAACTAACGGTTTATTGGTATGTATGGCACACATGCCAGTGACGATGTCGACACTGTTGCCATGTTGTGGCAATCCAGCTCAGCTCCTGCTCCTGCTCCTGTTCCTGCTCCTTGCACTCTTAGTGTTGATGTCCGTGTCGTTGTGATGTGGTCATGTCATTGCCTCGGCATGCTGATAAAAATTTTCAACAAACTTTGAACTAACGACAACGCCAACATATACTATAAGGCTGTATGTGTGTGTGTGTGTGTGTGTGTGTTGTATCTAACGAGTTCTGTGTGAACTGAGACTCGTGAGCTGCGCTTGCCGCACGCTTTTCCGCCAATTTCGACCGGCGGCCATTGTGAAAAATGGCCAAACACTATTAGCTTTTTATTTTGGTGGATGGAGAGTGCGGCTACAGCGGGCAGTGTGTACGGGGTACGGCAGTGAGGAGGGGTAGGAAACAGATAGCACTACAGCGGCAAAATTATTAGTTGCTACATGTTTCGTATCAAACTAGTTTTTTCCCCCGCTGCATTTACAGCTGCAGCTGTGGCAGCAAAAATGTTCATAAATTGCGCTTCGCTGCTTTTTGAGCTGAGAACTTGCAGATGGGAATGCAAAAATGTAATATAAATATTAAATATGGATTTATGATGTAATATTAGATATACAGATATACTGGCAGATAAATGACATTTTTTCAGCAAACAGACAAAGAAAGAAGAATGCCAAAATAGACTAAAATGTGACTAAAATATGACAGTTATCCTGTCAAAGGATATTTGCTTGTGGTCATTTGAATTCGAATGGATGAGTTTATTTCTAAATATAATTAGTATTTACTGCAATATTTGAAGAAGTATAATATGAAAATGGCTTGTGGTGCACCGACCTAACTCGAATTGAAATAATGTTTTTAGTGAGTTTATATGTTCTTGACCAGTTGATAGATGATAATCAACTCAAAGAGCTAGGGATACTGAATAAAATATATGGGCTTGTGTATAACAAAAGCAGATAATCATTATTGAATAATTGATTCTCTTGATTCTCTGAGATCTCAGCAAGTTGTCTATATATGAGTATTTCAAGCAGACCTTAATAAATAATTCAAGCTTGTAGTTGATTTTCCCTTTGATTTAACAAATCATTAAATGAAACTTACCTTATAAATACTCTGCTAAAATCCCTCACTGTTTATTGACCTACTATCAATTCTCGCAGGATGGTATTTCAAAATGAAGTACAATTATAGCTCTAGGGCAATTGTTGCCCCAACAGAAGAAAGAGAGTAAAGAGGGATATTTGAAAACTTGTCAACAACGCTCTTTTTCAATTTTCCACACAATCGGGCGCAGCAACAAATACTCCTAATACACATCAAACTATGTGCCCAACTATTTCCCTTAAAAAAACTGACTCGCACACATGTGTGTAAATACGTCGCATGTATGTATGTGGGAGTGTGTGTGAAGAAGCACACAAATCCAGTGCCATAAATAAGCAGACTTTTCAACACATTAAACACAATAAATCCGAGCCGTAACAAAGACAACGAATAAACAACTTGACGCATCTGACAAACTGGGCGTTGAGTAATGTCAACAATATGACAACAGCAAGAACAACAAGAACAACAACAACAACAACTGTGGCAACAACTGTGGCAACAACAATAGATGCCACTGAATGGCAGTTGGCATCTGAACCCGCTGAGTAATCAAAAACCCAAACGGCGCACAGAAAATCCAATTGAGTGTGACCGTATTGTCAAAGCTAAAGCAAGGCCGCAACACATTTGCCAGCATTAGTGAGATTGCAATTACGACCTTGTCGCTATGTGTGTGTGTGTGTATCTGAGAGCAGACTGTAAAACATAAGCACCACACACACAATGCAATAACCATGACAACGAGTTAAACTGCAGTCAGAATGCAGATAAAGATAGAGATACAGGGATCAGAGGCGAGTCCTTTGACATTCAGTCATCAAGTCCCCTCCTCCATCCCAGCCTATTCCAGCCTTTAATAAACACACTCGACCGGCTTTTGACTTTGATGTAGTACACTCGAGAAATGTCAAGTTGTCTCTAGGTTTGTTTTGCTCTTCCGCACAACAACAAAAAAGAAAACAAAATGCAACTAATAATGCCAAAGTGTCAACTCGGGCAGAGGCTTACTAGTAAAGCGTCTAAATGCAGACTCTAAAACTGACGCTCAGTGAAAGCAGTTTATAGCTTCTAAGCGAAATTGGCATTTCAGCCCGGTAATTGCACAATCCATGCACATTTTTGACAGACTCCCTATACATTCCAATCCCAATTTCCTGTCTACACGTTTCTAGAATAAAAATCATGTACATGAGTTTATTTTTTTTCCCTATGCACAATTCAATTTAGCAAAATGTAATCGATGCTAAGATGTGCAGGGAAAAATACATGTTAAAAAAATAGATATATAGACGGTTCTCTTATACATCTCGATTGTTTGACTAGTCTCAAGTGTGTAGCTGTGTACGGGGGTGGGAGTGGGTGTGGGAGTGGCATAGATACACGTACATAGTCGAGGAATGCAGCAGCTTACTTCTACGTCACTTGATGTGCTCTCAAGTGCACCCAAAGAATTTGTGACAGGTGTATTGGCAACGTGCGAAGGGGAAAAGTTAAATGGGACTCTTTCCTAAACACTGCACTTATCAAAAGAATTAAGAAAGAGTAAAGCAGGAATAATGGATCAGAATCAAAAGCCAATTCGATCGAGCAATGCCCTTCTTTCCGTCTATCTTTCTGTCTGCAGTGCTACAGAAAACAAGTAAGAATGCTATAGTAGATTTTAAACGACTACAAAACTCCCTGTACCCAGGTCCGATCGCATCTTCGTACACTTACACATACACACAAATATACACAAAGACGCACACAACCAAGCGACAGCGCAAGCGAGGCATTTTAAATGGTGTCTGCGGTTCTTCTTCCCCCTCGCGCTGCATTACTGAATCTTCTTTCGTGAATACCTTCCGTGTTTATTTTCCGTCCGAGTTGAAACTTAGACAGTAGATTAAGAGTGACCAAATTATTGTACATGCTAAATTTCAAAGCTATATCTTTAAAGATGTGGGTATAAAACGTTTTTATCGAATTGCGGTGGAACAGGGGAGATATCTGAAATTGGGATCGATGCGTTCATCCGGACAGACAGACAAACATGGCCAAATCGAAATCTCTTTTGATACTGGTAAAGAATATATATACTTTATAGGGTCGGAGATGTCTCATTCTGCCTGTTACATACATTTGCACAGATTTAGTACCCCCTTTTTACCCATTTTGTGGGTACAGGGAGTAAATATATATGTTGATTGTACTTGTATTAGTATCTTTAAGTATATTTAATAATTTTACTAAACAATTAAGGACTTTGCTTGCAGTCTGTTTATAGACTGTTCACTATATAAACTTCTAACTTTGTCAAAAGGAAACTAATTTTTTCAAGAAATTATTTTAGCGTTACCTCAGAGTTCCTTATCTGCTTAAATATTTATTGGCAGTAAAGTGTCGATAAAGTCGATTTGGCACATCCTTTAGAACGGAGCCAAAGAAAATTGCATTGAAAATAAATTTACTTAAGCACAAAACTGAGAGAAGTAAAAGCGCATCAGGTTAAATTCAATCAAATGTGGGCCGGAAAAGCAGCCGAGAAAAGGTACAAGTCTTTTAACGGATGCGCAGCGTACGAAAGTTTTGTTTCCTTTGGATCCTTTCCATTGGCATCAATACAAGCAAGTCCGCCAACGCAACGAAGTCCTGTAGCATCACAACAGCTACAAATATTCGGGGGGGTGCAATTGGACAGTCGTCAGACTTTTAGCAAGTATTTCAACAGCATCACCCACACACTCAGAGAATGTCTTTTTAGTTATGATATGTCCTTTATGGATTTGGCATTCAAATTGTATTCACTTCGTTAAATACGAAATATTTGGATTTTGCTCGTATGAAATTAAACATTTTTTCAAAAATCAATATCTTGAATTTTTATTAAAAGGCAATTTGAAAATGTTTTGCCAAAATTGACGAGATATTTTAATTGTCAATAACTTAGTTGCATTGTAGGAAAACATTCTATAGAAATTCAATCGGCATCAATTGATAATATTGACAAGGCTTTTACTTATGCGTATTTTTTACCATCGGCGATGAATGGAAAGCTCGATCATCGATACTATCGATAGTGTCATCAATTGTGGTTCATCACTGGAATTATCTTCCGATATGCTTATAATCAGATTCACATTCGTAGAGTGTGATGACGTAGTTGTAATAACTGCATCTGCTGCAACTCACACATCACAAGTTCCCACAACTTACATGGTATTGAACCGTGTGCAGTCAATAAGCGCAATTATGGCAAAATTGAAGTGACAGTTGTCAGACTGTATAGTTTTTATTTTCCATATGGCACTTAATGGCTGTCACGAATATGCAGGGGAACCGCAAACCAGTTGACGATTCTCGTTTTATTCAATGATGCAGCTGGAGGTGTGGCATGTAGATAAAGGTTCAGTAACTGATTGACTGCCTGACTGCCAGGGATATTAAAGTAATTGCATGCCATTTCATTTTATATATGAATTCGAACATTTTTCATTGTTGCACCGTGGTAAACAAGCGCGCAAATTTGTGCCAAATCCAAAGGGTTACGGAGTGCATCTTTAGGCCCATTGTAGCTGTATTGCATCTATCAATGCCTGAGTTGTGAATGCATTTACGTACGGGTATTCTGATTAATGAAGCTGCCATTCAAAAACGCCGAAAGGGTTGCCTGCCACAATACCAAATTGAGCTGTTGTATATGCAAGCAGAGCGAGTTGGCGGGGGTAAGAATACAAATTGGGAAAACGCCGAACGCATTTCGTTTACTGCCTGCTGCAATCTGTGAGATACTATTTTTTTCCCCATCTACTCGTATTTTTGTAACGGCATTTGCATAGCACTTGCGTTGCCTTCCATGTTAACCCAGTTGCACCTGCGAAAACGCCCTGCAGTTTGTCAGTTTGTTTGCTGTTCGCTGCCAAAGAAAATATGTCAAAAATCAGCAAAAAAAAAAAAAAGAAAATGGAAAAAGAAATCTACTTTCGATCGCCCGCAGCTTGCTCCTGCACACACACACACACACACACACACACACGTATGTGTGCTGTGCCGAGACGACTCCTGAAAGTGTGCAAAGAAAAACAGCTTTCAGCTGGCAGCTCAGATCTCGTTTTCATTTTGGCGCAAAACGAAATTGTTTATTCTTGCTTTTGTTAGTGTTGTTATCTGTGTCTTCTCTTAGGCAGAATCAAACAAGAAATAGTATTTCACTTTTAGATCGATTTTGAATTGCTTTTTACAATTGGTTTACTATGGTAAATGGCAAATCAAACCAGTTCACTTTCACATTTTATGGTAATATCTTTTATGCAAGTAATTTACTCACAAATTGATGGCTATCAAGCAGAAAAGTATAATCTTTGTCCAGGTCTAAAATTCCCTAAAACACATTCGTAATCTCATATTCATATGCTCATATGCAGGAGAATAATTACATTTTTTCAGGACAAGGTTTTTGAAAGCTTCAACTCCCGAGTCACCTTAGCAGCGGTGTTAGGGTACTTTGCTGTCGAGAGAGTAATCGCGAAAGAGCTTACAAGCATTAATTATATAGTATAATACATATATTTGCAATCTGCACTTGTGTGCGTCGCCATATGACATTTGTTTCGTGAGTAACCAGAAATGCAACTAACTAAGAATAACTTTCAAAACCGAGATTACTATTTTGATTTAATGATGAATAAGGTAAGAAAAAATAAAAATACTAAATCTAATGAGAAAACTAAAGTCACTATTCTTTATAACGAATACTGTCTTTATAAAAGAATATATCCCCATCCTCTATCCAAACGGAAGTTGTAGAGGAGCGATGGAACTTACGATGATTTTCCCGCTTCAGATGAAATTAAAAGTTAAAATTTCAATTGTATTTTGTATACTGTAATTGTTTTCAACTTGTTCGTAAATGAGCTTCCACTGACATTTCAATTCGATGTAATTGTAGCGTCTCAAGTTTTCGTTAATTAAGTGCAGTTGTAGCATACTTTTCAGCGAATGCAATTTACGCTTGTTTCCTCAATGGAGGGGGCTTCTCGTGTTCTCGTCCGCTGAGTAATGAAGTGCCTTAAATATTAAAACCAATTTACGCGACAACATACGCGTGTTATGAAGCTTGTTACCCGCATTGTTGTTATTAATTTGGTGGCCGAAAAAACGGAAGCAGCTGACGTATTTCCATGGCTGGCTTCGCGTGGGTCCTGGTCCTGGTCCTGGTCCTGGCCCTGGCCCTGGCCCTGGCCCCGGTGTTGGTCATGTTCCCAGGCTCGTGTGACCAGTAAACTTTTGCAATTAATCAAGATAGGCCAACCAGCAGCTGAACAACAACAACAATAACAATAACAACTACAACGATGTCGACAACATCGCATTTGCATGGAGCTGCCATATGGCAGCCACTACCTGGTCAGAGTCTCATTCGCATCCGCATCATCTCTCCCTTTCACTCCCTCTCTGTCTGCTTCGCTTTGTGTGTGTGTGGGCGACAAAGATTAATAATAATAACTACGACTAGCACAGCGGCTGGTCAGCAAGTGGCATAATCATGATTTATGACATGCAATTAATAAGCGACATGGCCGGGCGAGGACGAGGACGAGCGACTGGAGCCGCAATTGAAAGCTGTTGAAAGGAAGCACTCAACTCTGCCACCTCCCCTCCCCCTCTTAGCCTCCTTAGCAACTGCTACTGCAATTATTTAAATCACGCACTTTGTTGGTCTATTTCTCTTTGTGAGTTTTAATCAATGTGTAAGACACCGCAAAACAAACTACTAGACATAAAAATTACGTGATATTATGAAATTTTAAATTGCTATTTTGAATAGACTTAAGCTTCAGAAACTATCTGTTTTAAATAATGTAATTTATATACATTTATATTCTACATCAATTGATAATTTAAGCATTTATTTGTTCTTCTATTACATGCATATTATTGCCAGTTTAAGCAACTCACTAGCTTCCATAGAGCTGGTCTTAAATATCGATAGTATTGACAGTATTCGATCAATTCACTAAATGGTTACTTTATCAACCAGGAGAAGTTTCGCATGTCGGTCAATATTTTTTCAAAAAATATATTTTTTCATTAAAAAATGGAATAAGAATAATATATATATTCTAAGATCATAATTTCCAGCATAAATCTATAGTATGATTATTATTTATTTATTTCTTGATGACTTTTGTGTGGCAAAGTCAAAATAAATTCATTAATCGATTTTTGAATCATATGATTAATTTAAGCTGAGCGATTATTAATCGCAATTAATCGAAGAGAAATAAACATAATCGATTAATCAAACGATTTTTTAAATTTATAGCAATTTTTGATATTTTTTGTTAATGCTGATGCATGTTTGTTGTGTTTCTGCAATACTTTAGTTGCTCTTCACACAATCGGCACTTCATTTTCATTACTTTTGGAATAAAATTTCCACACGTTGCTGTATGTTGATGCCATAATCAGTCTATGAATATTGCATTTACGCGCAAATAGTATTGAGATTATTTGATTATTTGAATCCAGCGAAACCCATACAATTAAATCGTAAATTGAGACAAAATAATCGATTAATGTGTATGATATCGTGCCATCACTACTTCTGTGCAATATTGTACGTAAGCTTAAAATTGTGATATACTTAGGGGTTCCTTTTGGTGTTCACATTGTTATTTATATTGTTATTAAAAAACATTATGTAATTTACAACCTCTTGATGCTTTAACCAGTGTAAGCAAACCCCTGTAGACGAGTGTAGGGCATAAATAGTATTATTCCTAGGTGTTTACCACAAAATTGCATTTATTAATTGCAACCTAAAAGTGAGCTTGCTGCTATTGTTGTAACTATTGTTGTTGTTGATATTGCATGTTTATTTTGGCTTGTGTGCACAGCTAATTAAAATAAATGGCTTTTGACAATGCTGTCAGTGCGGTCGCCAATGGTCACCCCAAATGGGTGCAAATTACGTTTCGGTTGGCCGCTTATTTTACAGTTCATTTATCGCCATGGGTCCATTTGACGCCATTTTGAATGTGCTCGGCAAACATGTGGTAGTCCGTGCTGTAACTGTTGTAATTGTTGTTGTTTTTGTTGCTTTCCAGGCAGTTTAAATAATTACTTTGTAATGCAAATTCTGTGTGGACAGGCGCTGGTTGCCAAATGCAATTATAACCGTTTGTGCATATTTGTGCAATTGCTGGCAATTACATTATGAAAGGAACATTTTGAACTTTTATATGTTTGCTTTATGCTAACCGAAAAATAAAAGCAGCAACAACAAAAGCACACATCAAATTTAAGTACAATTTGGCAAATAAATTAATTAAATGGCACAAAATAGTTGCAACATTTTCATTAATTTTAATGCAACTTTGCTCGCATTTATGCAACCAGTTATTACTAAACTTCGCATAATTAAATATAGCGTTAGCAATTAACCAATTTAACTGTGAAAATGTTCTAAACATTTTCATTCATTTCAGTTTCCAATTGGCACTCTATTTAATTTTTTTATAGTCATAATTCGAACATATTTGGCATCGACCATAGATACGCAATTTAAATTTAGCAGTCAACAAAGTAGGCAACAAATAAAATAGTTAAGGTATTTCAATACACTTTAAAGCTTTACCGACTGCAACAAACTAAGGCGCATTGTTTTAAACATTTCTGCAATACAAAAAGTATTTTTGGATTATTTTGTTTAATTATTCTGCAACATTTTTACTCCCTGTACCCATAAAATGGGTAAAAGGGGGTACTAAATCTGTGCAAATGTATGTAACAGGCAGAAGGAGACATCTCCGACCCTATAAAGTATAAATATTCTTGATCAGTATCAAAAGAGATTTCGATTTGGCCATGTCCGTCTGTCTGTCCGTCGTCCGTCCGTCCGTCCGTCCGTCTGTCCGTCTGTCCGTCTGTCCGACCGTATGTATGAACGCAAGGATCTCAGCAACTATAAGAGCTAGAGACCAAATTTGGAATGTAGGTTTGAGATATCACCTCCCGTTCCCCCGCTATTCGATAAAAACCGTTTTACAGTAACAATTTTCAAGATATGTATATATTTGGGATTTGGCATGTACAATACTTTAGTCATTCTTAATCTACTGTCAAGATTTCAAGTCGATCGGATAACAAACACGGCAGTTATTCAACAAACAAGATTCAGTGCTGGAGCGCGGGGGTACAGGGAGTTTTGTGGTCGGGTTTACTCGACTAAAGCATTCTTACTTGTTATTATAGATTTTGCACTTCAAATGTTCTCAAGACTTTCGTTACTTAAATTCTTAAATCGCATTAGCAAATATAGACGCTTTATTATGTATCTTGAAAATTGCAGTTTGTTTAAGCGGTTTAAATTACCCAGGCAGTCTCAAACAGCATAAATTTACTTGGAAAATACTCATATTCATATATTATACGTAAATGCATTCGTAGTTTACAAACATGAGCAACTAAGACAGGCTGAACAGCCTAGAGCCAAGCGTAGTGAACATATACTCGTAAATTTTAATCAAGCCGACCATAAAATGACATGCATACCAAATGAATTCCAAGGGTTATGTGTTAACTGATAAGTCATATGGAAGTTGACATAGACCAGTGCCAGTACACAGGACACACGACCAGACATAGGACCAAACACAGGACCAGTCACAGGTAGAGGTTCAGGTCAGAGCGTGTACAATTAAAGCGACCCGCACACAACATAACTGAGGCCATAAGGGTTGACAAAAGGGGTTAAAGGCAGGCATTTCCGCTTCCGCCCCGTAGGCGTGCTAAATTGTGCAAAATTAGCTCTCTGATTTATTTTGCATATCAAATTTTGAGCTGACTCAAGGCAGAGCCATTTGCAAAGCAAATCAAATTTTATATGGCAAGTGACTGTCAGCCGGGGGCAGGAGAGAGGCCTTAAGTCAGGTCCTGATAGCCACACTGATTAGCTACTTTTGGGAATTTTCGTGACTTGTCGCTTGATTACTTCTCTCAACTGTCGCCTGGGCTGTACCCAACTTTTATGGTCCTTGCACACACACACACACACACACACACATCTACAGCCACAGCCCAATTCTCTGGTTTATCATCAACATTATCATGATGATGAGCTGCCTAAAACTACACATCAAGTGGGCGTGGTTGCGGTTGGTTTGCTTGTATTCTGACTCTAAAAATTTGATTAAAATTTCAATTTTGCCCCTGTGCTTTATCGGCCGATTAGCATTGAAATTAGTTAGCTAGCCTCAAAGTGACTTGGTAGTTTATTAATATTAATTGCCGATGTTCAGGCTCAGCTATGTTTTAAAAATTGATAAGACTTTTTTTAGTTTTTTTTGGCAAGTGTGAGTTGTGCTGCTAAAAGTTTAACTTTCAGGGTCATTAACTGCTTTGATGGCTTTTGGCACATTATGCAATTGAGCGTAATATGCGGGTGGCCAAGATAAGTTGGCCTGGCCAGTACTGGAAGGACATTGCGGATTGAAGGATGTGGCTGAAAGAAGAGCCAGCCATTTTGCTTGATGGGAGTAATAAATCACAATCAAGCTCATTCCTAAATACGAACCCAGGACTGAAATGTGCAATTTTAACAATTTATAGTTTAGACCAATAAGATTTTAACATTTGAACATATTATATTTTCATTTTCTTCATATGGTTTATTTTCATACAATTTCAAAACTCAATTTGTACTGGCTTTATAAGCCGCATAATTGTTGTCAACCCTTATTTTATGTCACAATATCAATGAACTTTTTTTTTAAAGCAAACAGTAAATTAAAGGCTGCAGAAAAGGAATTATTTTGCTTAAGGTAACGAAGGTCCTGCTAATTGATGAAATAACAGCCAAAGAAAAAAACTAAAATAATAATCGTTATTGAACCATATTTTTCATAGGAATTCTAATACTATATATTTATAGTCTAGTATATATTGAATGTGTAGGAGACTTGAAAATAGAATAGTTGTTGTATATTAATAAACAATTAATGAATAATTGATTAATATTGCAACTATCGATATTTCGTTAATATTTGTACATAATATGTCCTCCATCTATTGAATAAACAAGCAAAACAACCCAACAATAGTAATAATAATAATAATTTAACACACTTGAGCTGATTATACTTACGCACTTAGCATTAGAATTGGGTAGAGTTTTGGAACATACCTGTAATGAATTGAAGATAGAAATGTATAGATTAATAAAGGGAACTAGAGTTTTTTAAATGTCGAGGAAGTAAATAAAGGGGACAACACCGGCTGCCTTTGCACGGAGACAAAGAAATATAAATGAGCGACGCTGTTCAACAGATCCACTCACCTGACTCAAACGATCCTGACTATCGATGATATCGATAAACAATCGCATGCGATCGTCAAGTATCTGAAAGCCATTCCTTGGCAGCAGCAGCAAGTTTTGCACCGCATCTCGAATGCTGCCCGGTGTGGTGCTGCAGGAGCTGCTGTCGTCGCTGTTGAAACCATTTTGCAACTGCTGCTGCTGGAAGTGTTGTTGCTGGTGCTGCTGATGCTGCTGATGCTGCTGTTGTTGCTGTTGTTGCTGCTGGAGCTTCAGCTGCATCGAGTGCTGTCGCAATGCATCCGAGCATTTGCGCAAATAATCATAGGAACCTTTCGATTTGTACTTGTCGGCCATGGCGTGAAAGCTGTCCAGTATCTCATTAAAGTCGGTCATCAGCGGTGCTGTCGAGGGCGTTGTGGTGGCACTCGATGGCGTTGTCACCGTCAGTGCCAGTGAACCCAAGGAGCTGTTCGACTTGCTCATCACCATTTGCTGTGGCGAGCTGGTAATCACACGCAGCTCGGTGGTCAGGGAGCTGCTGCCGTTGGCCGCCAGCGTTTTGAGGCTGCCGCTGCTGGCGGAGCTGCTGACCCCCTTGCTGGGGCTGAGCGCCTGCAAATCCTCGCTCATCAGTCGCAAATTATCAGAGATTTGATGAAAGCTCTCAGAGGTGACCAACGAATGCTCGCGTTGCTCCAATTTGCCACTGTTGCTGCCGGGCAGTATGCTGCTCTTGGGTCGCCGGCGTGTCGGCAAACCTGCCCCACTGACGCCCGCTGCTGCAGCGCCAGCGGCAACATTGGTTGCTGCTCCGGGCGGCCCAACTCCCGTGGGCGTGCCCGAGGTCACATCGGGCATTTGCAGCGGCTTCGAAATGAACGAGTCCAGCGTTTGTGAGTTGCTCAGTTTGGGCTTATCGGCATTTTCAGGTATTTTATTGGCGCGTATTGCATCCAGAAACTGTCGCAGCTGATCCGAGGGCGTGGGCGGTGGCGGCGGCTCCTCCACAGCAACCTTGGCCCCAGCAGCCTCGCCATTGCGCTTCAGCGTCGAGGTTGGCTTCAGCACATCCTCGGGCATATGCTGCTGGTACTCCTGCCGCATGCTGCTGCGTATGTTGTCCAGGAACAGGCGCAGCTGATTGGACGGCGTCTGCACCTCGCCAGTGTTGGATAACGAGGCCAGCGACTTGCTGACAATCTCTGGTGAGATCATATTGGGCTGAAAGTTGTTATTATTGTTGGCGGGCTGGCTGCTGCTGCTGTTGCTGCCGCTGCCGCTGCCGCTGCCATTGCTGTTGCTGTTGGGCGCCAGCAAATTGAGATTCGTTTGGCTCTGCTTGGCCAGCTGCTGTTGCCGCTTTAGCTCGGACAACAGCTTGGCCTGCTCGGAGTACTTGCGCACGCTCTCCGTAATGGTGCGCAACTGATCGGAGTAGGCGCGCAGCTGATGCTCCAGGTAGGCCTGATCCGGCCCTGGTGCCGCATAGCTGGCGGGTCTGTTCTCTGGCTTCCCATTCTCCGACTGCTCCTGGCTGCCATGGAAGCTCACCGAGTGTCGCATGTTCCCTGTTGGCACTGAGGGCGCTGCCTGCAACATGTTGTCCGTGCTGCAGCTCTTCTTGGGGCTTCGCTGGCGTCCGAGGGTGCCATTGTTGTTGCCATTGCCACTGCCGTTGGCAAAGCGGCGCAACGGTATTGGCGGCGCCTCCGGTTGCATGACGCCATTGTAGCGATCCAGACTGCGAGGACGCTGCACCGTATTGCCATTCAGCTGCCCATTGATGGGTGAAGCCATTGCCAAGCCCTGTGCTTGCTGCTGCTGCAGCACAGGACCATTCGGGCGGGGCGTGCTCTGTGAGCGTCGCGGCACAGCGGGCACGCCCGCAACTGACGCTGCTGCTGACGTCGCTGCCGACTTGCGGTGCAGCGGCACCGGCGGTGCTGGCTGCCCATTGGTGGGGCTTTGTCTGTACTGCTGAAAGATGGCCGCATACAGCGACTCCTTGTCCGCGGCAGTGGCTGTGGCCGTTGTCGTTGTGCTGCTGGCGCTGCTCACCAGGCTGACTGCATTGCGCAGCTGTTGCTGCTGCCGCGACAGTTGCAACAGTCGCTGCTGCTGTTGAGCGTTGTAGTCCACAAAACTGGAGCGTGCCCCAGCAGTGGGCGAGGCTGCTGTTGCAGCCACAGCAATGCTATGGGGACGCTGCTTCAGGCCGCGCAGCCGTGAGGGTTCCGCGTATTCCGGCATCTCGTAGCCCAGCGATGTTGTCGTTGTTGCTTTGGCAACTGTTGGCGTTGCTTCCGTTGGCGAAGGACTGTTCAGAAAGGGATTGTTGCCCTTCAGCGCTATGGGCGTGGCAGCACCTGGTAGGCCAGCTGTGGGCAACATGTTTGTCAACTGCGGTGGCGGTCCAGGTGAGCTCTGTAGCGCCTGTTGCTGCTGTGGCAGCTGCTGCGTGCTTCCCGGATACAGCAGCGACTCGCTTATGTGCAGATCCAGTTCATGGGTGTTGGGCTTGGTGTAGATGCTGTTTGCGGTATTTAGGCGCGTTGGGGGCGTGGCTGCTGCTGGATAACCGGTAATGCGAAAGCCATTCATGTTGCCACTTTGAAGCGTTTGTTTTTGTTGCTGCTGCTGCTGCTACTGCTGCCGTTGCAGCTGCTGCTGCTGTTGCTGCTTCTGTTGTGCGCTCTTTGCCGTTATTGTCGTTGTCATAGCGTGCCACTGTGTGCTGCTAGGCTACTTGGCTACTTGGCCATTGTGTTTCGTTGCTACCTTGAGTTACTTCGCTGGGGGCATGTCAATCGTTCAATTGTGAGCCAATTAATCAATCAATCACTCAGTTCCTTCGACTTGAACATCGTCTTTGGCTTATCGATTTAACTGCACTTCGTGGGGCAGTTATTGAAATTTGTGTGCGACGCTGTTGAGTCAAGCGCAAGTTGCTTATAAATTAAGGTAGCCCCACGGGGCGTATGCGCAATGTTTCGACTTATTAATGGCAATTGACAAAAGTTGTGTGGCTCTTGAGCAGTAAATTATACGCATTTTAAGCCAATAATCAATAAGTTAATATATCAGTTGCAATCGAATAAACTACTTATATATATAACATTTTTATGTTGGCTTGCATCAAGAACTGGAAAAGTTATTCACCGATTGAGCTTAAATGTTGACACAAGGATTATTTTCATCAAAAACATATCGGCGACCGCTACAAATCAACTTTTGAGAGTTTTGGAAAATCTGCCCCCACGGGCGGAAAAACTGTTGTATGAAACTTGACAAATCTATCCCACACGTCACCACGGACGGGAAATGGGCTTAATGGGATTTTGTTAGATCGGTTTCAAGTTCATTATACTCTATACAAAATATCATAAGGCACAAGCAGGAAAATTTAAATAGGTTTCCGTGGGAGAGTACAGCTAGTTAATAATAAATTTGTTCAGCATTAAATACTTCATAGATATCAAAACAGTGGAAAATCCACACACCCAGAAATTCTATATATTTGAATTTTAAACAATCTATAAATATACCTAAATCGAACTATATAGCTGCTATATTATAGCAAATTGATATTCGCATATCGATAGTATTTTAGTTTTCTCTTCACCATTATAGAAACCACTCATAAATAACAAGATATATGGATATACCTTCAGGGATAAACATATGAAATCGTTATTTAATTAATATTTGTGTACCAATATTTCACACACATTTATGAAAACAGTTTAAGGGAATTTCTTTCATGTTAAGATGGTAAGAACAAGTAAGAATGCTATAGTCGAGTATGCCCGACTACGAAACTCCCTGTACCCAGGTCTAAAACATTCAATCACATCTACGTCCACTTACACATACATACACACATACACAAAGACGCACACACACAGGCGGCAAAAGCAACAGCGCAAGCGAGGCATTTTAATTGGTGGCTGTGCTTCTTCTTCCCCCTCTCGCTGCATTGATGAATCTTCTTTCGTGAATAACTTCCGTGTTTATTATCCGATCGACTTGAAATTTGGACAGTAGATTAAGAGAGACTAAAGTATTGTACATGATAAATCTAAAAGCTATTTCTTGAAAATTGTTCCTGTAAAACGGTTTTAATCGATTTGCGGGGGAACGGGGGGAGATATCTGAAATATGAAACAAACTTGATCTGCGTATGGTATACAGGAACCTACATTTCAAATTTGGTGTCTCTAGCTCTTGTAGTTGCTGAGATCGACGCGTTCATACGGACAGACGGACAGACGGACAGACAGACGGACATGGCCAAATCGAAATCTCTTTTGATACTGATCAAGAATATATATACTTTATGGGGTCGAACATGTCTCCTTCTGCCTGTTACATACATTTGCACAGATGTAATACCCCCTTTTTACCCATTTTATGGGTACAGGGAGTAAAACACACACCAACACAACAAATTATAAATTACTAGTAAATAGCAAATACTTGTATTAATATACAAAATTATTTCATAGGTAGGACAACGATACATCCTCGTCCAATAAACAACGAGGATCTCGTACCACATATTATAAGACAGCTACAAATTTACAAAAGGAGGCTTAGACAGTAAATAATAGGATTCGAAGCCCACTTAATTGGGCCATTTCCATAAAACTTGGCCAATGGGCAGTGAAACCAACATGAATATTTAAGAGTCAGTTAATGGCGAAAAGCTGAAAATGTAGAAAATCAAGTAGCCTGACAACAAGCATGATAAATATTTTGTTAACATGAAAATAATCGGCTAGCAAATTGTGCAATATATATACAGCCAATAAAGATACAAGGCATCTAAATATCTAAGCTGAAGCTGAAGCTGAGCTGAGGGCAGAAATGCAAATTGCAATTTTGTATTAGCTGCAAATAACAAATTTCACAAATACCTTTCAAAATATTTCGACATGCTGTGAGTGCTGGCCTCAATGCGAGCCAAGGAATTTGCAGGACGAATTTTGAAATTGAAATACCAAAAGGATGCAGCACCCAGAGTTCGTGCTGTGGTGGCTTTGACAAAACTATTTATGACTGGTTATGAGTGCCTTGCCTGAGACCGTCAACTTGTGGTCGGTGGCTACGTGGCGGATACGTGTCAAGAGCATTATGGATATGTGTGACACACACACACTGACACACACACACAAACTGACACACACACACACAACAGAATACACAACAGAAGAGAAAACATGGAGCCATAAGCAAGTGAAGCATTTGCACGCTTTAGAGCATAAATACGCCATAAAGGGAAATGAGCGACGTTGGGAAAGTCAAAGGATACAAGGACGAGACAGCGACCTGACGCTGGCAAAGAGACGGCAGACGCATGCGGTCGAGCTAAAACTCTGAATTAACATAAATATTTAATAAAAAATGCGCATAAATTATAAAATACAAGCTCGGCTGAAATATGAAAATAAACAAATGAACGAGCAGCTCGGAGCAGCTAAATGGGAAAATGAAAACATGCCATGAGGGAAATGCGCGCAAAACATGTTACAAATACACACAGCGAATATACACACTTATACATATACAAGTGTGTATGACAAACATGTGCCGAGTGCGAAGATTCATTTGCATTGTAATCCAGCTGACAAATCTACCCAAATTACACTCCAAGAAATTTTAGAGCGACAATACTAAATCGCTTGGCTGGAAGACAAACCGAACTTAGAATTTAATTATTTTCTTTAACATTTTCTCTGCATCGATTTTAATTTAAGAACATTTTTCTTAACATTTATAAACTAATTGCAAATTAAAGAAAAACACAAGTAAGAACGTTGCAGTCGGACGCACCCGACTGCAGAATACTATGTTCCTAGTCCTATATAATTTGTGGGTTCGGAAAGAGACGCGAAAAAAACTGCACAGTTGTGGGAGTTATAGATAAGGCTCCTTTGTGGGGGAGGGGGTGGGGAGTCCAAAAATGTTTGATGCAGATTTGTCCAGGGGGTCAACATTAGTCTGTATGCTAAATTTGGTGACTCTACCTGTACAGGGAGATATAGATTTTTCTCACTTTCGGGAGGGGGATCGATCTCGACATTTGATAAATTGAGGATATACACCAATATGTGTACCAAGTTTGGTTGCTCTAGCTTAAAGATAAAGGCAAAAAATTTCGTTCATACGGACAGACGGACATTTCGCAAACCCAATACACTATTTTTCCCTTCGGGAACATAGTATAATAAAAATTTGATTTTTTAATAAACAGGCAACATTATATTTAAGATATAATCAACTTTAATTTTAATTTTGATTTTTCTCTGCATAAATTTATATTCAAATGAATTTTTTATGAACGAAAGCCTGACCATGGTATTTTATATTTATTTCTTCACTTGCATTTTTAAACTAACCACATTTTGTTTATAATTTAATTAGCCAACATTTTCACTGACATATTCTTAGCATAAATGAATATTTGAGTAAACCTTGCTCAACATTTCTGTTCTGATCATTTTTGAAGAAAAGCCTTACCACTTCTGTCACATTGGAAATTTAAATGGAATTTGAAATTCAGCTCAATCAAATTTGTTCTTTTGGCAAAATTCCCCAAATTCATCTGACGACAAATTTTATCACTTTAATTGAAATCTACAAATTTTCGAGCACACTTCAATTTATTTGCCGATGCGCCTAAAAACACAAACAAATTTGGCACGCTGCATTTTGAGCTGTGCAAACATTGGCAACCAAGTTGCAATGTTGTAGAAAACTGAAAGCAGCAGCAGAAGAGGGCAGAGGGTAGAGGGTAGAGGGTAGAGGGTAGGAGCCACAGTATGTTGCTGTTGCACTTTGTCAGCTCGTCATGCTCAGCTGTCTGCTACGTGCTCAGCTGTCTGGCTGTGTGTCGTGGTTTATGACTAGGCAACTTATCCACACACACATACAATCACTCACATATACACATACACATATTCTTCTGAGTATGTCACTGTGCTAAAGCTGAGGACAGTAATAACAGCAGCAGCAGCAAAGTAACTTGTATCAACACTTTAGCACATGCACTGAACTGAAGAGCAGCACTTTGCAGGGAAATGCACACACACACACACACACGATCAAGCATACACACTCACACGCTGAGAAACACCTGCTGACCCTTAGAGCATTGCCCCCGAAAGCAGACTACAAAATGCTAGCGCTGAGTTTGAGTTTAAGCTTGAGATTGGCGTATTTAGGTTAGCTCACATTCTCTCGCCATCTCTAACTCTTATCTATTTCTTGAAAATAACACCACGTACAGGACTGGAAAATGCATGCTGAAACAGCATTTGATGAATTGAAAAGTCTCACGAAAGTTGACTATGATTTTAGCGTCATTTCTGGCGAGCCAAAACCAAAGAGAATATCTAAAAAAGGACTAAGCACCAGTTTGCTAAAGCTAAAGAAATTATGAATTTAAGAAATTATTCTAAAATCAGTATCAAGATACGAGTAAGGAAGGAAAATATACTTTGTGAGCTTGTAACTAATGCAGAAACAGGATTATATGTGCATTTCTCTTGGTAGCGTGAAGGAATCGGGAATTCCATGGCATAAACGTGACATTTCTCCTACCACAAGAGAAGTGGCAGCAAAATGCT
This sequence comes from Hirtodrosophila confusa, assembly GCA_035043065.1. Lineage (NCBI taxonomy): Eukaryota > Metazoa > Arthropoda > Insecta > Diptera > Drosophilidae > Hirtodrosophila > Hirtodrosophila confusa. The sequence continues at coordinate 978,857 of JAWNNI010000064.1, forward strand.
GCTCTGCATGCCGCTGTGTGTGCCAAGATTTGCTAATGAACATAACTCAGAAAAGCGGGCGCAACTGGCGTTACTGTCGGACAGTTTGACTGACTGAGAGACAGTGGCAAGTAAGTTTTGGTATTGTTTGTTTAAGTTTTAAATTAATGACAGCATATTTACTTGCGGTTGCTCGAGTGGAGCTGCAGCTGCTGCTGCGTCTTTGTACTACTCGTAGTCGTATTAGTCGTGGCCTGTTTGCCCACTGACCAACTCTTCAAAATAGATTAACAAAAATTAATGTTATGCTCGGCTTGTGCTCGAGCACAAACTGGTTCTGGCTCTAGTTCTGGGTCTGGGTCTGCGTCTGGGTCTGGTTCTGTTTCTGTGTTGGGTTATCTGCAGCAGACCGAGTTGAAATTAAATAAGATATGCTGTCACTGTCACGGCCTCTGTTTGTGTTTGTGTGGTTGATGAATCTCGGCTGCTTGGAATTTGATTCAATTTGTGGCAGCCGCAGCAGCATCAGCAGCAGCAGATACAAGAGCTGCGTCCATGGATAATACAGACCGCATCTTGAGTTTGTCCTGAACTGAACGAAGGACCATCACTTGTCCTGCGGGCTGTCATCGTTTGTTTGCCTTGTGCGTGCCACACTGTGTAGCAAGTGCGACGAGTTAGGGCAATCAAAAATTAAATGGCTAACTCTATGCAAAGTGCAAGTGATGCAGCCTGGGAGTAGATATCAAGCAGCAGATTTCCCAAGGAATCAATGCAAATGTATGCAGCAATTCAGAAGTTGCTCGCTTTTCCTTACCAGCGACAATATTCGCGGGTTTGAATAGCGGCGAAATAAAGTATAGACTAATCGAATTTAATCGATTATTTTACTACGAAATTCAATGCTTTTTAGATAGTTACGATTTTTCGATTATCGATGTATTTTGGTTTTTTTATGTAAATAAAAGTATAACTAAAACTACCTAACTAGAACTAGCTGATATAAGTTAATAGCTTACTTTAAATTGATCATTATTCAAAATGCTTCTATCAATTTGAAAAAAAAATGTTGATGGCTTGAATATCAATTTACCGAAAAGAAAAAAACATCGATTGATTTTTTGAAAATTCGACCTTATATAAACTCATATTCTATGGAATGAGTTTAATTCGTTTTTAAATTTAGACTTTTAGTTAAATTATTGTCAATCTAAATTAATTGTTACTGCGCTTCTTACATTTCTTAAAGTGTAGTTTTGATTTATTTAAATTTTCGACTACCGTTCGCGAAGTGAAAGATATTAATCTACAGATAATTCAAATCAGCAGCCCGCATAATCTCTCAATTAATGAAACTAATGAAACACATCATGAATTCAAGGAAAACAAGCTACAGCCACACCACATGCGAGCCCCCAAAAACCCCATTCAATGATTTTCAATTAATGTTAAAGCACAATCAACAAGAAGCACAACAAAAAGCAAAACAACGCCAAGAGCACCACAGCAAGCAACCCACAGAAGCAACCACTCGACGAGTTGGGAAGAGTCTGCAAAAAGCAAATCCCGAAAGCTTAGAGCAATTTTTTAAAACAAACTATCGACTAAGGCGGCGAGCAAAAAGCAGCCGCACACAGATACTAAAGCAAACAAGGATAACAAATGAACAAGGAGTTGTGCGGAGGAGCGTGTCAGGGTGGCGGGGGGTCGGGCGTGTTGTACAACATGCAATGGCCAAGAAATACTAAACAAATAGACATGATAAATTAAAAAAGCAAAAGGAATGTAAGGCAAACAGCGCGAACTGCACGCAAAGCTCTAGAAAAATTACATCCTTTTCGAGTGGGCGTGGCTTGGCAGCCCTTGACGTGCTTTGTAGGCGTCGTTTGGGTCCCTGCACCAAGTGTGTTAAGTGGCATGCCCCACAGGCGTCACGACGGGTTGAGAGCGTCAAACACGCAGGATAAATAACAAAACGACACTGATAGAAAATGGGAATGGAGCTCACGTTGCGGTTCAGGCTGAGACTGAGGCTGAGGCAGTTAAAGCAGTCCAGGCTCGTGGGCTTGCCAGGATCTGTGCGGTTAAGCCTTGTGGAAGGCGTTGGTGCGTTTGAAATGCGAGCGATTTACAATTTACATACCTCCAATAGTCTCGAAAGGTGGACAGGGTTGTCAACGTTGCCAAGGATAATTCATAGCAAGCGTGGCCATTTTATTACATGACATTAAACTAAAAGTGGAGTTGTCTCTGATTATTAAACCAGCATTTTTGGAGTTCCAAAATGTAATGTATACGTTTTTATTTCTTAAAATCAAAGGCAGGAAAATCCAATCTATTGACGGTAAATTGTGTACGGGGGGAATTAAACCCACGATCTTTGGCTTGCAACCCCCTAGCCAGCTGAGCTACTGGACTGTGTTGATTGTTAAATATTTTATAAGAAAACTTCAGTAAATATGACACATGAATTGGCCTTCCTTTCTGATTCCGATAGCATGCAAACAGTACTTGATTCTGACATGGGTTCTGCTTAAACTATCAAGTGGTTTCCCATGATATACGGATCTTGGTGAAATTAGCTGATTTGCTTTACCAGAGTTCAAAAAGAATGTGCTTTGCCAGAGTTTAAAAATATTGCGCTTGAAAGTCACTTAAGAAATAATATATTATTGCATTTAGCAAAGTATCTAGTATCTAAGTACCTAGTATCATTGAACGAAACACTAACAATGCATATACTAGTAGTTTTTTTACAGAAAACAATTGAAAATAAATTATTGAAATTTAAGATACCAGATCTTATGTAATTAATATTCGAACCAAATAATGGTAAGAAACTTAAGCTGGTTAAACCGAAAGACAATATAAATCTTCTATGAAAAAAACAACTCCAAATTAACTATATTTTACTATTGTTGTTTACTTAGTATACAAGTTGTTGTTAGTTTATTTCCTATTATAAAAACAACATAATTGAGGAATTGTCTCTTAGGTTACTTTGAACTGCTCCGTATAAAAATTATTATTATCGAAGCATGCAAATAACGATTCGATGAAAACTATTGCTATTACATTCGGCAATGATATGATCTTAAATGATCATTAATTGTTGTACTTGCATTAGTGGGAATAGCGCTCTATGTTGTATATACACCTGGCAACCCTATTGCCGGGCCATACGTCAACATTGCACCTGATGGCGCACGCCGTGGTTTCAGCCAATAGACATTGCCAACATGGCCAGAACACCTACGCCAACAGAGTGCAAATACGCAGCCAAGTGAGAAATGAAGACGAGTTAGTTAAGGCAGCCGGGGATAGCCAGAGATTGGCACGCTTCGTTGGCACTGCCAGCCCACAGCCCACAGCCCGCAACCCGTAACCCGTAACCCACAACCCATCTCAGAGTTCTACATTGCCATGTGCTAAGCCTCAATACTGAGAAATCTGCTGGGGTCTGTGCAAGACGGCGACATAAATCAGCTTGTGGGCGAGTTGAAGCAGAGCTTGCACAGGACACTGGCCAAGAAAGAAAGCGTTGCCAAATCCTTGGCCACGTTTTGGGCGTGGGCGTCGGACACCGACACGAACACCAACACTAATTGAAAAGCAAGGTAGAATTAATGGCTAGGGAAATGAATTTGGCCCGCACGCTGCCAGGCAGTTGAGCAAAAATTTGAAAAAGTAAAACTGAAACGTAACGGCACTTAAGTTAGCCAATTAAAGGCAACGCCCGGACGCAAGCAAATTGGCTAACCAGACAGCAAACGGCCAACAATGAAGCCGTCAGCCAGCAGAGATAACAGCTAACACAAACTTTTCGCCATATTCTATGCGAATGCGTTCAGTCCTGTCTGCGCGAGTAAACACCAAAATTAGTTTTTTTCGGTTAGACAATTTTATTAGGGTCTAATTGAAATAGCCAACTGGCAAGAAATGAGCTGCAAGGGCACATACACTCAGAGAAAGGTTCAAGATGGTTAGAAGATTCACACTTTAGGAACATTCTTATCCTGAAAGTCTAATAAATAAATTAGTAACAAGATTCCTAGAAAGCATACTCAAATCCATGCGAATTTAGTTTGAAAAGTCATTGAATTCAGCACTATAAATCTATTTGATTCAATCCATAAAAAATAAATAATTAATTTCTAGCAGAAAAAGTCTTTATTAGCTTTTGACTTTGAATTCAAGATTAAGTTTTAGTTAATTTTTGCAGAGATTCAACTAAATATACTTGAAAAAAAAAGTTAACAAGTAATTTCCAACCCAGAAATATCAGAATTTTGTATGTTTTTCTGAGTGTACATGCGAGAAATAATGAAGACCCCAGTTCACTAATTATAATGTATTTAAGTGTTAATAAGGTTCTGCCCCTTTTACGCTAAATTGAAGTCCTGTGCGTGTTTGAGGCAAATATCAGACGTCTGACACTTTGATTTCCAATTGGATCCGCAAGGTTCTAACGCATCATTAAATGCCAGTTTGCCGTTTTTATTTGATTGTCTTTATGTGTGTGTTTAGTGGGGATTTGTTCGATTTGTTATGCATGCGTTGAGTTTTGGGGCGGCAAAAGCCCCAAGACAAGCTTCTCTAATGTTTCAATGTTTCAGCCGATAGCTTCCCAAGTTTATGTTAATAATTTGCGGCTCTTTCGGCTATGCTGGCTCAAAGTTTTAATCCACTAAAAGCTGACAGAAGTGTGATTATGTGATTTTGTCATGCCACAGTGTGTGTCCCTGTGTGTGCGAGTGTGTGTCGGAGCTTTGTTTTATGACGTGTTAGCATAACATTAAGTAGAGGTGTGAAAATTGTAGGTGTGTGTAGGTTATAAATGTGACGCGTATGTATATAAACTCGTATAAAATGTTATAGGAATTCGCTTCAATCGATTGTTATGCGATGAACATTTGCTGAGGCTGCTTTGGATCCGCTGGGGTGTTCACGACCCGTGGTTAAATTGGTTAATTGCTTAACAATTGAGCTTAGTTACGTTGGCAGTTACTTAAGAATATTGCGCGTTGCCACCTCGTCGTGAACTATTGCAATCTAACAAGGTCTTTTAGTCGTTTTTACTCCCTATACCCATAAAATGGGTAAAAAGGGGTACTGTGCAAATGTATGTAACAGGCAGAAGGAGACATCTTCAACCCTATAAAGTATATATATTCTTGATCAGTATCGAAAAAATTTCGATTTCAGCAACTATAAGAGCTAGAGACACCAAATTTTGAATGTAGGTTCGTCTATAGCGGGAAAATGTCAAGTTTGAGATATCTCCCCCCGGGGTAACGGTCGATAAAAACCGTTTTACAGTAACAATTTTCAATATATAGATTTGGGATTTGGCATGTATAGTACTTTGGCCACTCTTAATCTGTTGCTTAAATTTCAAGTCGATAATAAACACGGCAGTTATTCACGAAAGAAGATTCAGTGCTTCAGCGCGGGGAAAGAAGAAGCACAGCCACCATTTAAAATGCCTCGCTTGCGCTGTGGCTCGTGTGTGTGCGTCTTTTGTGTATGTGTGTGTGTATGTGTACGAAGATGCGATTGAAAATTGTTGACCTAGGTACAGGGAGTTTGGTAGTCGGGTATACTCGACTATAGCATTCTTACTTGTTTCATTTAAAATATACGGTCATCCTGAACTGGATGATCTATTTTGAAATGAATGTTAAACGTTAAGGAGGTTAAGTGAATAATGTAATTACATTGATATTTGCATAACTGTTATCTGTTTTCCTAGCTGTTTAATTTGAATTATTATTATTTCGTACGACTTAACAGATTAAATGTGTTTTACTTAAATTAAGATGGAAGCCTCAAGCCTCGCCAAATAAATCTAAGGCTGCCTGCAGGGCAACATTAAATGATTATATGAAATATTGCGTATACGCCGCATCAGGCCCAAGAAACAGCGAAAAGTTATGGGAATGAAATTCAAATTACGCACAACGCAAAAATATAATAATCATTTTAATATGCAATAGCAAAAGTTAAAAGAAACGCTACCAATTTTAGTGCCGTTTGAACCCTTTTTATATGTATGTAATTTATTTATGAGCTTTTCAAGTGCTTGGCCCCTTCGGCTGTGGACATTAAAACTCGATTACATAATAAAAAGTTGGGGCCAAACGTGCGCGGCAAGCAAATAGCAAAGCCAAAGGCACAGCAAGCTTCAATGGGGCATCAACTTTTCATAAGGATAAACGCAACATTATCGATTACTAAGTATTTTCAAAAACCAGAAACGAATCAAACCTAATTGAAACTACGGGTATAAAATTGTGAAGGAAGTGTGCAGGCTTTTGTCCTTGGTCAATCATTAATATTGCAAAGTAAAACTTTTTCAGCTCAATTTTTACCATTTTCACGCTTTTCAAACACACACACATAGACACACACACACGTAGCACCTTTCAAAGTTTGTTGAAAAAAGGAAGAAAGTCACAATAAAGTAATTGAATTGAATTGAACAAATCGTCTACAAAACTGCCAAGAAACTTAAGCAACTCTGCGCTGTGCGCAAAATTAATTCAATTCACTTACAATAATAATTTGCACAATAAAAACGGCAACAATTGAATGAACAGCAACAACAAGAGCCAACAGCTGCTTGGCTCCAAGTTTGGTTTTGGTTTTGGGTTTGGGTTCGGGCCAGTTAGGAGTAACTTGCGCCCTGATTTAATCACAGAATGGCTGCCAGTTACCGCTTCTTGCTGTTGTTGCTCCTCTCGCTACGTGCCTGTGGAGGCTAAGCAAAAGTTTTCCCTCTAGTCGTCGTAAAATTAATGAATCCGTTATGCAAAATCGACAACTAGCTGCAAGAGCAACAGCACAGAAGAAGTACAACAACTGCGGCAAACAATTAAGCCCGACAGTTGGAAGGTGGCAGGTAGCAGGTAGCAGGTGGCAAGTGGCGAGGTGGCAGGTGGCAGGAATGGAGCACATCCTGGCTTCTACTCCAGCCACGCAGTCAGTTAAGTAACTTTTTCCAAGTGGAAAAGCTATCACGCATAGTTAAGGCTGATCAATGGAAATTGTAAGCAGCAACAGGCAAATTGAATACCTATCTAGGATATTAAAAGGTTCCAAAGGATAATAGAGAAATTCTGTTTACTCAACTTGAAAATGTATAAATTGTGTTACGACATCAAATATTTAAGCTTATTTATATGCCCGATATTCTAAAAAAAAACAGGACTAACATAGAAACGTTTAAGGATGTCGTACAAGGCAGAAGTGAAATATTAGTTGCTCAAGAGAAAGGAAGGAAAGGAAGACCGAGAATCGAACGCCTGGAATTCCAATTAATTATTATGTTAGGAAGCTTTAACTTTCAATTAAATATACTAAATTTGATATCATTGTGAGAACTTTTTCTGAAACAATTTAACTTTAACTTTGCCGCAAAGTCCTTACACTTGTAAGTGAATGTTAATGGCCATTCCATTAAAAATGAAACCCTCGAAAAACCAATTAACAGTCATCACTTGGCATACATTTTACATGCTTAACTTGTTACAAAATGTTCACTTTCCATGTACGACAAACTTCAGTTGTAGTAAACGCTGCGTATACGCAATATCATGCGCGCACTTGCCACAAAGTCGCACCAGAGATAGGTTTCCTTTTTGGCAAATACTATTCATCCTCAGGCTTGGGGCACGTTCCTGGGCAAACTGCTTACAAGAGCCTGCGGGCAGCCCACTTTATTTTTATATTTTTCTTCTTTTTTTTTTTGCAGTAGCAGGATATACAACGCCTTGTACTTGTACTTGTATAACACTTAAATCCCAATTCGTTTTGGCTGCAGGAATCACAGCGCAGTGACCCAAACACACACACACATACACACTCACACACACACACTCACACACACACACATAGGCGAGTGTAGGCACTTACTTAGCATACATGTATGGATATTTTATTGATACGCAACTGTGAGTGCCGCTGGGTGGTTGGGTGGTTGGGAGATTGGAGGTTGGATGGCATTGGATGCCAGCCTGCCCGGCTGGAAAAATGTGTGCGTGGCTCTTAATGCGTTTGCTGGAGAGTTTTGGATGCGAGCCCTGCGGCAGCGGCACATGTAGCAAAAGGAATTTGCTTTTTTTCGTATTTGTTTATTTTTCTTTCCTTTTTTTTTGTTGGCCGTTGAATGGCCATGGGCCAGACACCCAACAGCAGCAAGGACAGCGACAAGGACCAAGTCATATGGAAATCCCTTTGAGCTTGCAACGCTTTTCTTCTTGGCTTACACATTTTCACACTTGCGCGGCCTGCTTGAATTCCCTTTCTTTCTTGGCTAAGCCAGTGCTGGGTATTGCCAATTTTTTACAACATTTGAAATTGCCTGGAATTTTGAGTGACTGCGCTGAGTTGCTGTAGTTAATTTCCATTTGCCTAAATAAATTTGGGTAATTTCAGAAATTCCTACAAGTTTTTGTAACTTAACTCTATTTCTATTTCTGAAAATCATTTTTTTCGTTTATGTGTTAATTATTTTTGCAACTGCTTATGAACTGAACTGATTCCAGCCCGGACTTGCAATTTTTTTTGGTTCTGAACCGAACCTTAAACCAAACAGCCGAAGAAAGTATTTTGATTTGAAATTCGAGACGATCCATGGTTCAAACCTTAATATCCTTAAGAAATATCCAAAACAGGGCTGCAGCTCTGATATGCATGTGTCTAAATAACTTAAAAGAATATATATGGGTTCAAGATACTTGTGCAAAGATGTAACTTTTGAGTTGCAGCCACAATTTGGAGTATTTATAAAAATGGAATAGAATAGTATTTAGAAGTATAGAAGGGTGTTTAAATTTCGGCAATTTCAAGTTGACTCACTGTACTCGGTTTTATTTCATTTTGTGCGTCAAGCGATTCATTCATCTTCTTTGGCGTGGATTTCAGACCCGGCAACAATCAATAAAATTCAAGTTGCCTTTTTTCGCCAGCCGCACAAAAGTCATGCCAGCTGACGACGCAACGTTAAATGCTGGATATTGGGTTCGAAACCCTACATACTTATATTGAATGTCAGGGCATTTGCAAATGCCGCCTGATTAATGACGCAATAATTGTTGCCACACGCCAGCCAGCAAGAAAAAGGACTAGAGGCTGGACCCTCAGTTAGAGTGGAGCCTGTCCGGTCTGTTTAAGTTTTGTTTTAGCAAACAAAGTGTTAAAAAATTGACTTTTGCCTGTCACGGGGATCCCAAAGTGGGGAATCGGGAATCGAGCTTCGGTTTCTTGTTCTGGCCATTTGATAGGATTATTATCGTGTTAGCTGCCCCATTTTGCTATTTGATTTTGTGGAAAGCTTTGACGTTCCGTTCAATTTACCAAATTGTTTGAATGAAAATTTCAACTACTTCTTGGCTTTGCTTATTCAACGTTTTTGTAACCTAACGAGGCTTGAGAGAAGAGAATGCTTCTCTTCGTGGCCTTAATGATGATTTATATGCCAAATTGTGTGTTTGCCTGCCTGCCTGCTTGGTTTTCAATTGTCTGGTTAATTATGTGAGAGTGGTGAGTGGTTAGGGTGGATTGTTTGGTAATGACTTTCAATTGGGCTATGATAGCTAAGTGCTTGAATGGCTTTAGTGTGTAAGCTGTGGCTGTGGGTAAAGTAAACTTTAAATAACCAAAAGGGCTTTAATTTGGAATAAAGAGAGCCGGCTAATGCAATGTATCAGTCTACTTATCTGTTACTTATTCATAACTAAGGAAATTATTATGCGACTTAAATAAACTAATAAATCATGCACATAATTGCACTACGGCGCATTTATTAGTCTAGCTGCAATCCTTAGCCATTAGCCGGGGGCTTATGAAGTATATCCCGTGGAGGAAAAACCACACACACGCACACTAATTCACACCCACACACAACAAATAATAGCACGATGCGTAAACAAAGCATAATTAACAAAAGAAGCCGGAAAAAAGAGCTGCCATGAAACTCAGGCCTTGGAAATTATGCAAAAGGCGGAAATAAAGTACAAATTTATGTTGTAGAATTGCTCCAAAGGATTCAACTGGGCTGGGTGGTTGCGTGCTTGGGTGGTTGGGTGGTTGGGTGGTTGTCAGGCGCGCTAATTTGCTAAGCTCGCTTAGAGCCATTGGAGACGCCCCCAGGAGATGTGAGCCGAGCCGAGCCGAGCCGAGCACGGCTTTTGCGGCATTATCATTAGAATTTAAATTGCCTTTTGCCGCCAGTTAGGCAAAGGTAAATAATTTGTGGCGCCACAACGGTTGGCATATATTTTTATGAGCTTATACACCCTTTTTTTTTCTTTTGGGCTGCCTGGAGTTCGTAACTTAAGCACCTTTCCTCTAAGCTCTCTTATCTAGCTGAATATTTAATTAACCGCAATGGCCGAGAACAAGAACTGAGCAAGACTGAGCACAGAGTAGGAAAATGTTTTGATAACTAGGCTAAAACAACTGAAAGTTGCAACATTTCTCTTCAGCGCTGACAGATTTCCCAAACATTTCCCAAACAAAAACTGCGCAATATAGAAAACTTTCCGCATTTTCAACACTGTTATCTTATTTAACTTTTATTATCTGTGGCGCTGCCCGGCTGATAAGCCTTATCTGACATGTGTTTGGTTTGTCCATTGCTGTTGTTGTTGGTGTTGTTGTTGGTGTTATTGTTGCTGTTGCTGTTGCTGTTGCAGTTGATGTTGCTGTTGCTGTTGCTGTTGCTGTTACTGTTGCTGTTACTGTTGCTGCTGGCATTTTCAAATAGTTGGGAACTTTATCGCACAAACAAACAAACAAACAGCGAGGAATCTCCAGTACAATATGTTGTGCCACATTTTGTGGCTGCCACGCCCACAAGCCCGCTTGCCACATGTCGCTTATAATTTGCTGTAACTTCTGCGTGCTTGTAAACTGACATTTTGGCTTGTGCGGTTTTTATGGCATGCTTTTGACAACTACAAAAAATTAAAATGCTTTCTAGTACCTTTTCTACCCAGTAATCAAGCGTACAGGGTATGCACATTGTCTAGCTAAATAAGAGAAGCTCATTGAAGTAATAAGTAATAGAAATAGCTCCCAATGAAGAAGCTTGAGTTCACACAAGTAAATCTGCAGAAATCTGCAGAAATCTGGTGCCTTGAGCAATACACTGCAACAAAACAAAACAAATCACCAAAGTGACATCAAATATCTAAATATGTATATCAAAATGTTATGTTGGAGTGTAAACATCAAAAACTCGAAAAGTTCTGCACCGAATGAGGATGGTTTGCATACCATACCGGAACTTCGGAAAAACTTGCCCCACGGGCGGAAAACTGTTGTATGAAACTTGAAAAATCTACTCCCACCCGTCACCACGGACGGCAAATGGGTTTAACGTCAAATGTGTTAGGGAAAGCTTTTGATAGATCGGCTTCTAAGTTCTTAACCTATATAAAAAGTCATACGCCGCGGGAAGGAAAACTGTTGTAAGCTACTTTTGTTTATTTTTTTTTTTTAAATTCAACTTATTTAATTTAAATCACAATACTTCGCCTCTAGCTCAGCGATGGTGTGGAAAGGAGCAACTAAATGATTATTTACATTTAAAAAAAAATGTAGTTAGAAAGCGAAAGAGCTAGTATATAATAAAAATTGTTTTCTACTTAAATAAAATTTAAAAAAAACCTTTGAATACGAAAGTTTGTTTAGAAATTTCTGTGGCCCACGCACAATTGAAACAATTATTTCTTATTTTTGTGTTATTGTAACCAGACTGACCATCAGGTCTCAACTGCATAGATTTCTTTATTTAATCATTGAAGAAATAGTTTTTTTTTTAGCTTTGCACAGGGTATCCAAAGGTCGAATATATTTAATTTATCAGTTCAATTAGCCAGCCTGGAAATATATTTCTGAAAACTGTTTCACATATACATTCACTACATTTTTATAACCGTTGTTTATGTCTCGACGCTGACATTGAAATTTTCGCCTGTTTTATCTTTAATGTATCTCTCTGCCTATTCCATAGCTGTTCAGACCCGCAATCAGTCAAGATTATGTTTATGTTTACAATTTCTGGCTGCTTTTATGATTGACAGTCGCATGACGTTTCCAAAAATATATTTGCTAGTCCAGCATTGACATAATCTTTGTTGTTGTTTTTTTTTCCACATTTCATGGCAGATAGAAATGAAAAACTGGTCTGCAAAAACTTTTCAATTACAGAGCTATTGTGCCCCGACATTTTGGCAATTGTGAATTGCGTTGAACATTTTGGTTTATGGGGATCTCAGTACGCTTGATGCGCTTGACGTGTCTGCAATGCAACTGTCGAATACTATGTTGATTTATTGCACAATATTCTCCTGGTGCCAAATGTAAATGCACAGTGAAAAGCATTCAATAGTTGCTATACAAGTTGGAGAGTCAAACACTAAGCTACATGTGCCATACAAATGTAGTTTTATATAAAGCACACTTAAAGATATATAGCGCTGACTACAGCATGGCAATTACTTAGCTACAACTGTGCTTAAGGAAAAAAACAAACAGCAACAGAAACCGCCCACAATGTTAATGCACATTTAATATGCACATAATTTTGCCGTGTTTCGACTAACAGATACGAGTTAAACATGCAATGCACTTTGAGCGAAAACACAAAAAACTCTCAAAAAAGAAATAAGAGAAGCAAAATAAATAATATTTCAGCGATGAAAACATGCGAAAATGTAGTTAACATTGCAAAATACTAACGAATGAAGCGGAAGTGGAGCAGTAACTAAAGAAAAGCATCATAAAAAAACATATAACACACACACACACAGAGAGAAACAAGAAACGTACACGAGTTGCAAGGATAGGCGAGTGCGCAGAAAAGTATGCAACAATAACTGCATCAGCTAAACAATTGCAATGCCAGCCTGCCTGTGTGTGTATGTCTGTGTGTGTGCGTGTGAGCGTCTCTGTTTCTGTTTCTATGTCTGCCTCTGCGTCTGTGTCTGCATTTCCAGCTGCATAAAGTTCGCATTTAATTTGGTTGCATTTACTACAAAAAAAAAAAACAAAAAAAGTTTTTTCTTTTGTTGTATGGGTCGTATCTCACAAATATCCTTCAGTTCTTACTCCTGTTTTCTAGTTGTTTGTATTGTTATTGTTGGTGTTGCTTTTATCGCATATTTGGCCGCGAGTTGCCATTTGTGTTTGTAAATGGAGAAGCACAAACTCAAACACAATTTTCAACACCAACAAACAAACACACAACGAATGTTGGAAATATGTTGCACTGTCTGTGCGCTGTCTGCAGCCGTTGCTATCTCCGTCTAACGATACATCTCTCTCGCTCCAGCCTGTTTATTTTTTTGCTTTTTGAACTGCAGCAAACACTGGCGCAAATTAAATGCAATAACATGCAAGGGGAAGCAGTCCCAAACACATACAGTAAAATAAAAATATTCAGCAAGCGGTTGCAATGAAGCCGCAGCGGAAGCCCTACAGGGCCAGGCTATGGTTAGGGGCAGTGTGGGAAAGGGGTGTGCTCCTTCATGGCTGGCGCATTGCAAATGTGTCTGGGTAAAGTGCCACGTTGAAGCAATTATAGCTGAAGTGAAGATGTAATCCTTATGTGCTGTGCATTTGTAGTGGGAGGATACGTGTAGATGGCAATGACAAATAACTTCATCTTTGTGTGATATATATAGCATACATCTGGCATATATATTGTATGCAGGGATGTGTTGATCCCAGCTCTTTGCTACAATTTGTCTTTAGTTAGTTACTTGTTAGTCAGGGATTGTTGGCTGGCATCGAATTAAATTACATTTACTAAAGCTCCTGTTTTCGCTTCATTTTTGATTTTTTAAAGAAAAAGAATCCAATTTGAAGTGCTATTAAGAATTTTAAGATTTTTTATATCGATAAGTGATATTTTCATTTTGTCTTTATTGCGCTTATCAACACTAGAACAGCACAAATTCAATAAGAAAGAATATGCCATTCAGAATTTCAATAGATGGATACACAGCTTATATCTAAAGATCTAAAACAATTTGTGATAGACATGTCAAAGTTTACATCAATGAAATTTGAGATAGGATCTGGAAATATTTCATTAAAAAATCAACTTACAATCGTTTATAATATTCTGTTTGCATTACGAATTTAAACTTTCCAGTTTAATTCTGTAGCTTACTTATAAGAAAACTGAAATGAACTTTCAATTGGCATTCAATTCGTGAAAATGTTGCGATTTTCGAAGCGTCTAATACCGTGATTTCAACTGTAAATCGCAAGGATTTTGTGATTTCGCGATGAAATTCTTAGTTGGAACTTAGAAACAACTGCATATACATATAATTCAGAATAGTTGAAGGCTTCAACGCTAGCGCTCTTCACCTTTAAGCTAAAATAAAAAATAAAAATATAAAAAAAATGCAACAATTTGTTTTACTTTAAAAAGTGAACGAAAGTATTTCCAAAATTGTATTAGAACAAAGTTTAGGGTGAAACAGCTTAGGTCAAACTGATTTCTATAGTTTTCTAGAAAGCTAAGAATCTTTAAGTGTTTGGTAAATATTTTAACGAATGTATTGTTGGGCATTTGACACTTGGTTCAATCAGATTTGAGGAATATTGCTGAATATAGTTATCATATAATTTGAATGTCGTATTTGATTTTAACTTCATTCCAAATTTTTTTTTATATATTTTGACAAACATAAAAGTATTTTAGCAATAACAACATATTCCTTTAACACCTGGGCATATTATAAAAGCGTGGAGATGAAAGGAAGTATAGAAATTGCGCCAAGAACTGAACCACCGGAACTCCCAAAACTATCTGACCCATCCTCCTCATCCGATGATATTTTAACGACGAATGAGCGATCGCACAAAAGCGTTAGATTCTCACCAAGAGGAATTGTGGTACACGAAAGAGAGCCTACTTCTAATCGCCATTCAGAAGAGAACGCTGTCGCCGATATTTCCAGATGGAGGATAATATTAACAATAATTGCATATGCATTGCTATTTACTATATTTTTTGTTATTCTTATATTTGCAGTGGCTTATGGAAAAACATAAACTTATATGTTTGATCTATGATTTCAGACGGTCTTTCACTGCTTCTACTTTGATTAATCCGAATAAGTGGACGCCTATAAGTAGCTCGAACCAAAGCCAACATTCAGCGTTTGGAAGGACAACCACAACAAAACCATGCGCTGCGTGGAAACTAGTAGCAACAGGACTTTAACACAAGCATTTAGTTTGCCCATTGTTATCGTCATTTGCGTGTCCTGTGTCCTGTGTCCAGCAGCCGTTCAAACTCTGCGACAGCGCACGAAAGTGCGCTACGCTTTTTGCGCCATGTCCATGTCCATGTCCTGGCCGCATTCTGACCGCTGCCTGATGCCGACTGGCTGACAAGAGGTGCTTGAAACTAGTTACTGTTGTCGTTGGCGCAAGTTGACCCGCAACCCTCTTCAAACTAACCAGCACACACACACACTAGCAGTGAATTTGTGGCTTTTATAGCCCTTGCATCCTGGCGATTCAACATCCTGACGCTCCAGTCGAGTGGCAGCCGTTCGTCAAGTGCTCCACTGGCCTTTGCCTTTGTTTCTATGTAAAGTTTTTGCTCCATTCGTAACGTTTTGCCTTTTCTCTCTGTGTATGAGTTTTTCCCATAGAGCACTGCCTCTATTTTCATTTTGTGTTCTTTTTTATTTTGGTGCTTTTTACTCCCTGTACCCATAAAATGGGTAAAAAGGGGGTATTACATCTGTGCAAATGTATGTAACAGACAGAAGGAGACATCTCCGACCCTATAAAGTATATATATTCTTGATCAGTATCAAAAGAGATTTCGATTTGGCCATGTCCGTCTGTCTGTCCGTCTGTCCGTCTGTCCGTATGAACGCGTCGATCTCAGCAACTACAAGAGCTAGAGACACCAAATTTGAAATATAGGTTCCTGTATAGCATACGCAGATCAAGTTTGTTTCATATTTCAGATATCTCCCCCGTTCCCCCGCAAATCGATTAAAACCGTTTTACAGTAACAATTTTCAAGATATAGCCTTAGGATTTGGCATGTACAATACTTTAGTCTCTTTTAATCTACTGTCCAAATTTCAAGTCGATCGGATAATAAACACGGAAGTTATTCACGAAAGAAGATTCATTGATGCAGCGAGAGGGGGAAGGGGAAGCACAGCCACCAATTAAAATGCCTCGCTTGCGCTGTCGCTTTTGCCGCCTGTGTGCGTGCGTCTTTGTGTATGTGTGTGTGTATGTGTAAGTGGGCGTAGATGTGATTGAATGTTTTAGACCTGGGTACAGGGAGTTTCGTAGTCGGGTATACTCGACTATAGCATTCTTACTTGTTTTAGCTACGCTTTGCGCGGAAATGTAAATTAATTGGTTTAACGAAGTGCACTTGAATTGTGCTGCGGGTATGTGTTGTTGTTGCTGCTGTTGGTGTTTTGTTTTTTCTTGTTTGTTTGTTGTTATTGTTATTATTATTGCTGGGGGCTTGTCTGCAAGCGACGATCATAAAACTTAAAGGGCCGTCATAATAATGCCGCCCCAAAAACTATGCAGAGCCAAAGAGTTGAAAAATGCATTATACGCTCGCCTTTTTGACATTTCTACAATAAATTTTAATGAAATAAGTTAAGAACTTCAAAAAAGATGCTTTCAAAACTTTCAAGACCTGCTTGAATAACTAAAAACGAAGCTTTTTATATTAATGGTAGCGTTAAGCTGCAAATAATAACAAAATTAAAAAAGCAATTACAAAAATTAAAAAATTCATTTCATTTTACGTTTCAGTTGATTTTAAATTAGTTTTGTATATTTTTGTGTGGAGCAAGCAATGAATGCCAGCCAAGCTTTTAAATTCGTCATTCTGGAAACTAATTAAGAACTTTATCTGCCTAAGTCGTGACTCGAGTCACATTTTTATTTTCATTTAGTGTAACGACCCACTTAGAAATCTGGAACTAAAGCTAAACTGAATTTAAACAGCCTAAAGACCCAGTAAATTTTAAGTTGCTTTAAAGCTTCGATTTCGATTGCCCAAAGTGAACAACATCAGCTGTTTAAATGAATACAGACTGTTTTAAAAACTTTTTAGCTTCGATTCGATGCTGCACCTTTAGGGCCTCAATCAAAATCCACTCAGGCGTTATAATTTTTAACTAAACAGACAATTAATACTCAACTGGCGCTGTCTCCGATAACTGACCAAGGAAAAACCAGCACAGCTTGAATCAAACAACTTTGAAGAACCCACGCAGCCCAAACTGAAACGGCTGAAACAGACAACCGGGCAGACAATTTCTGAAGTGCTTCTAAGCCGCCGTCAACAACAACAACAACAACAACAACAACAACAACAACAACAACAACAACAACAACAAAACAACAACAGCAACAACAATGAAGAAACAAACAACTATGACAACTTCGAAGCCCACGCACAATTTTTGTTTATTTCTTTATGCGTGCACTTGCAAAGGGTATTCTACATTTATGTTAAGGCTAGTAACAACCCGTGTAAATGAAATATACTCGAATCTATCGTACAGATAGATAGATAGGTCACTATAGTAGTGACCATAGTGACCAGTACCGTTTTACTCCCTGTACCCATAAGATGGGTAAAAAGGGGTACTAAATCTGTGCAAATGTATGTAACAGGCAGAAGGAGACATCTCCGACCCTATAAAGTATATATATTCTTGATCAGTATCAAAAGAAATTTCGATTTGGCCATGTCCGTCTGTCTGTCCGTCTGTCCGGATGAACGCGTCAATCTCAGCAACTATAAGAGCTAAAGACACACGCAGATCAAGTTTGTTTCCAATTTAGATAGATATCTCCCCCCGCTCCCCCGCAATTCGATAAAAACGTTTTATGCCAACATCTTTGAAGATATAGCTTTGGGATTTGGCATGTATAATACTTTATTCACTCCTAATCTACTGTCAAAATTTCAAGTCGATCGGATAATAAACACGGAAGTTATTCACGAAGATTCAGTGTTTGATAGCGGGGGAAGAAGCAGCACAGCCACCACTTCAAATGCCTCGCTTGCGCTGTCGCTTTTATGTGTGCGTCTTTGTGTATGTGTGTGTGTATGTGTAAGTGTACAAAGATGCAATCGGAAATTGTTGACCTGGGTACAGGGAGCTTTGTAGTCGGGTATACTCGACAATAGCATTCTTACTTGTTATAAATTAATAAAAACCAAATCTTAGAGCTCTAACCACTATTAATTGGCATGGCAATGTTTTTTGATAGTTCAAATTTCAATTGCTTCTATTTATGTCTAAGTAATAATTGAATAATTGAAACAAGTATGTACTTTTCGGAAAACTTATTGAATTACGTTTCATTTTATATCAAGACACATATATTTTTTTCAATTACCACGCAGTCATAAGTAAAAGCCATTAAAATTTGTACCTTAAAAAAATAAACTTGCCTTGACCATTAATTGTGGACAGGGCTCGTAGATCTTCAGATATTATGTGTGTGGATATCCTTCCAAAGTCGCGCTTATTATAATAACTATCAACAAATAAGGCAATGGGATATTAGGTTTGCAAATGATGGGGAATCAATTTTAATGAATTGTGATAAAGTTTCAAAAGCACCGCGGCTGACAAACTTTTTAAGGCTCTAGAAAATAAGTTATTTAATATCAAGTTTCTGTGCTTGTAATATTTTATTACAGTACATTTGTTTTTATAATTTTGCAGTGCTGCATTTGCATGAATTTGAAATATGGCCACACTTAAAATGTTGTAAAACAAATTAACGGCAAACTATTTGTTCTATTCGTTTAAAATGTGGTCAGAAATGGGAATACTTTTAAGGACATAGTAACTAAATTTGATGTATGGAAAGATGAGAGCTAACATATAGCTGCCACACCTACTGCCACCACCGCAACTAAGCAAAACCGTGGGAACAGAGTATAATGCAGTCGGGAGCTTACGATCGCAACACTTAGAAGTGTAGTTTTGCTTCGGCGTGTTGAAACTAATATTTTCTGTGTAGTCTTATTTTGTTAAATCTATTTGGTTTGCTTTGTTTGTGAACTTGTTTTGGTTACTTGTTGCTTTCTGTGTCTGTCGCCGCCGCCGCCGACGCCGACGCCGACGCCGACGCCACAAGCGTCAACAGGTAAACGTAAACATGCCCCACACACGCGACCAGATGCCAGAGACTACAAGACTCCGCGGCTCCGCGACTCTGCGACTCTGCGACTCCAATGGTCAAAGAGTTCAAGACAACGCGTGTTTGACATTTGTTATTGACCAAGTTGCATGCCCCGCCTGAGAGGGCTCGCATAGTTTCTTGACTTAATGCGCGTCGAGGGGAACAACTTGTAGACGAAAGGTTTTCGAAAGTGTGGAAATCTCTTTATGAATGAAATTGAGACTCAAGACTGTCTCGATTGTGTTGTCATTAGATAAATAATCGGCTTTCAGTCGCATGCCCCGCCTGGCTAGGATTTTGGACTTTAGTTGAAAGTTTATCATCTCAAGATCCATAATGGGCCACTTACGCTACAGTTCAAGTGCTCGCTACTGTTTACAGATTTGGGTCAAACATATGTGCGGAAGATATTGTTGGGTGTTTGAAGGTGAAGAGCATTCAGTGCACTTGATCATTCGATCATTTTTTAGCTATTCAATCAACTTGAGACACTCTAAATATGTATAAAGATTCTGAAACTCTTCCGACTCCATTAAGCATATATATTCTTGATCAGCACCAATAGCCGAGTCTGCCTGTTTTAATGCAAATTAATCTCTCAGTTTTGCAACTATATAGACAAATCTCTTGAAAGGAAGGAACTGGCCCTATCAGATATGATAGCTATATATAATTGCTGACAAAGAAAAAATAGCTTGAAAGACGAGTTAAGTGTGAACGTTTTCAGATGCATATAAACCAAACTAATCAATTTTAAAATTTAAACTTTATATAGTTTGATGAAGTAATCTCAGAACACTATATCATATAGCTGCCTGTCATTAAAAACAATCGATCGCAAATGAAATTCTCTTCTTTCTGTCAGATAAGATATATTCGTCACAAATTTCAATATTTCTCAGCACGTTGAAACGCTTTGAATCTATTTTAACTTCTGAGAAGTAAAAGATACATTTGAAAAACCATCACAATATATAAGTTTATAAAAAAAAGTGTCTAAAAACTGATTATTTATTTAAAAATTAAAATATTTTTCAATTTTCGCTATCGTTAGCCTGCAATAACTATGGTATTCTGTAAATTTATAGGAATTTTACATGGGGTTCTGAATTATTAAGCTTAAGTCTGCTCAAGTAAAAATTCATACAATTTATAAAACAAAGTGAATAACTGCTACATTCACATTTTAAAAGAGTTTGAATGAATATTTTTGAACGAAGAGTTTTCAATAAATTCAAAGTTGGTAAAAATATCTTTACACGAATATTTACTTAAAACTTTTCACAAAAATTTTGCACATTGCCGCACAACATTTGTCATTTGCCATTTGACAGGGAATAATAAAATGTCGCTTTATTCTTTTGTTTATTTATTGTTAAGCGTATGTGCACTTTGCAATTCAAAGGCATCATTTAATTGCAGTTGTAAATGTTTGTTGCTTTGTGGCACACAAATATGAATGTTGCACATATTTCAATTTCAATTTCACTTAGACAGCTGTGCGGAGGCAGGAGGCCAGAGAAATGTGTGCATAATTAATGCACATTTCACTTTAAAATGCACACACACACACACACACACACACACACACACACACACACACACACACACACGCATAAGGCAAGCGCGCGCGTTGCAAAATGGCGACGTTTCCGTTTGCGCGTTGCTTTAAGCAAAGATTTGCGATTAATTGTTGCATGGTGGATTCAATTTGCATGTGTGCAATCGCGGCCTGTCCGTGTTTGTGTGTGTGTGTGTGCACTGCATTCCTGAAAGTATGCAACGACAAGGCGTTTGCCAGGCGAATTTCGGCATATTTTCAGCAATTAACTTGATTTTTCCATTACATTTCTCACAACTGTTTAACTTAATTATTTTTCGAAATCGCGATCGCAGAAGTTTTTAATGAATTCCAGAATGAATTTTTAATGCTCACAAGCCGGCTAAATAAATCTGCGCTTGGCGACCGCATTCAACGCGCGTCCGGGCGCATCTCAGAACACGAACTAACAGACGATGACGGCCAACGGCACATGCGAACCCATTGCCGAAGCACTGCGACGTCAGCGCCACAGCATCCAACAGCAGCGCCGACAGCGGCAGCGACTGCGACTGTGGCAGCAGCAGCAGCTGGCGAGCTATCCAAAATAGCGACAGTCGCTTTGAGTCAGCATCGGCATGTGCCGAGATAACAAAAACAGAGAACGAAAACGAAAACAGACGCCGAGAGGCCGCTCAAATGGAGAGTTTGGTGCTCTCTTTCCCACCCGCTGTCTCTCTCGCTCTACACAGCGAACAGCCGGTAAATGTAACGGTACTGACCGGTAAACAACAAATTATAAAGGACTTCTGAACATCTTTCTATCAAATTATTAACAATAAAAAAGCCTGGAGAAACTCTCTCGTACTAGAAAAATACCACTTAGCCAATTTTCAAAACTCAATGAAAAAATATTTGAATACTCATAAAGAAATCGAAGTTTCAATAAGCGGTCTAGTAGGATCTCAACCTAACCTAAACTCTGAAAAACTAGTGCAATTTGTATGCAGCTATATGTATATGCCAAGTAATACTTAAATTTAAAATATAACAATCATCTATTCATTATTAGTATTGAAGATAAAACTCAGAAAGCGTTAAATTCTTTCAGAATCATTTTATGTGAATAGTAACAGTGTTTCGAATAAATTGGGATAAGTATAGGTACTTTAAATAGTGCCGAAGCTGTTTATTTTGTTTCCCATGAGGTTCAGTCATAAATCTCTACCTACTGACGTACTCGTACATTGATTTCTATTCGTTTTACAATTCATTGTACATAATAAATATCCAAATTTTCTTGATGGAATTGCCAGCTTAACTTAATATTTTTTTTATCATAAATGCTGAACGTACAAAAATATATAAATTATATTCATTATTATAATAATTTAAAAATTTAGATTTCAAAATATTATTTAAAATTTCCTATCATTTCTGACAGCATTGCCAGCACAACATTAAAATCGCAAAAAGCTTCCGTCAGAGTGCATTAAGCTTTTGGAGACTTCGCAATTGCGCCATTTAAAACTGCTTTAAGCTCACGCTAGAGCTTTTGCGACATTTTTGAGACAAGGAACTCATCTTGTACAAGCACCCAGGACGAAAGCTTTTCGAAATTATCGCACAAATAATAAAAGTGCGTTAAACTTTTATGGTTAAAAGGTACTACGACCATGAAATAAACACTGATAAATCAAAAAGGTAAAGTTTCAGATGTTTTATCTAAGGTTAAATGTATTTAAATCTCTGATTTATTTAAACTTTAGCTCAGATTTAAAGCAACTAAAGATTCTGTTTGTGTTCCTTAACGAAAGGAAATAAATTTTCGCATGAATAATGTAAATGCAAAACAGGGCAAAAGTTGAGAGGATGCTGTGAAAGTAAATAATCATAATTGAATTGCCTACTCGAATGCTGGATAAAAGTGCGTGGACGAATGCCCAGGAAAATGGGAAAAGAATAGAAAAAGAAAGGCATTTACAATAATTGCCTCAAATAGGCGAATGCGTAATTACAAAAAAGTGGCAGGCGGCGGAAGATGTTGATAATGATGATACCAATGATAATAATGATGATGCTGATGACGTTGCACGGCCAGTAACCCAAGCAGCCCCAACAAGCAAATAATCAAACAAACAGACGCCACGCACCACTTGAAATACGCGCCGCACTTTGTAGTGATGCGTGGGTGGAGCGGAGGTGGAGGTGCTGGTGCGGATGCTGGTACTGCTGGTGGTGTAGGCGTGCCCTGGTGTCGCTGATAAGTGGCAAGTGGGGGGCTGGGGCAAATACGTATTTGGATTTGTGTGTGGCATGCAACCCATTTGAGGCTGCAATGGCAATTCGGCTTGCAAATGCAATTGAGACATTAAGTGGTCGAGAGTTGGTCGAGCAGGGAATTCGTTCCTATCCGTGCCGGTCATCAAAGCATGCAACAAAGTAAGCAAATTCGAGTGGATCCACATCATTGGTTGATGGGGCACTTGAGCCCCGATCTGATATTACAAATTGCTTGCATGTTTCATGGTCATACAAAGAAAATATAAAAGGGAAATTGACTGATAAAGGCGAGAGCGCTCATCAAATGCGGGCCAATTACGGAAAAGGCACATTAAGGAAAACTCTTTCAGAGAATTGCAAGCATTTTTGTTAATGACTCGTGTTTTTTTAACACAGCACAACACAGAGTACCAACCCATAGATTACAATACGCAAAATAAACTAAACGGGGAAAATAAACAATACCAACAACACCATGCGTTTAACTTATCAAATTGTGTTCAAAAATGCATTCTCCGTTGCGGATATTTAAGAATCTGTAGGGGCTCTAAATTATATGAATATAACTTACATCAAGAGAATTGTTTCAAATGATATATAAAATATTGCTCAAATACTTTCTTCTATGATATAATAAAGCTTCAAGTGCCGTTGCGGACGTTACAAAGAATCAAAGAAGAGTTTGCAGCATAAAAGTATCCCAATGCGAAACCGATAGAAACAGCTTTCGCAAAACTCCAATCGACTTTGGATTGAATTTAATCATAAAACAAAAGTATACGTTTTAAGTACTACATCAAACTGTAGAACTTTTAAAATGCTTCTCTTAATTTATAGTTAGTTAGAAAGTATACAAGTACATACATTTATGTCATATAACTAAGCGTGGAAATATATTTACCAATATTTAAGCTTTAACCTAATCAATTCTTATTGAGCAACTTAGCTTTAGCATTTTAAAGGCAATTTTTAATATTTGCCCCACTGTACACATTCGCAATTGACCGTAGTCAATGCACCACAAACGGTATAAAACACTTTTCAGTGCATAAATCTGTCACTTGGAGCTGGTTAATTGTTGTACAAAGGCAGCGGTGTGTTCATACTCATATGTATAGGGGTCACTTGGGTCAAGAGGGAGTAAGGGAAGACATCAATGTGCACTCACCTTAAACATCAGGGGATTGCGTTCAATGTCCGATTCTGCATTTTCACAAAGTGTTTCCGTTTCCGAAAGAAAAGCGAGGAACTGTAAGAGACAATTGGTTTCGTAAGGTACTCCAGAATTTTGTGTATTGTTATGAGCACTCACCTGATCCATGGCACGATCGAATGTTTGTAGACTATGCACAGCGGCATGAAGTTGTTTGCCGCGACTAACAACACCATTATTTAAGTTGGAGTAACTGCAATTTATAAATCCAGTTAAATTTAATCATATAAGCATTATCGTTGTCAAATAAATACAATCTTAAATATATTAATTAATTTGGAATATGGCACTTAATTGCAGAAATAATATGGAATTTAGTGCTGAATGATTCTTACAATCCGTTCATAACTATTTAAATATACTATACTAGATATAGTATACTAGTTTTATTAACCATGGATACACATTTAAAAACTATAATACATAAATTTTTCGATACTTATGTACTTGTATATAGCAGGGATCGCAAAAAGGAGTTATGAGTTTTCAAAAATCAAACCCGAAAAAAGTTATCTAGATGAATGGAAAAATGTTACATACACATTTTCGGGATGCAGTATCCTGGAAACAGGATAAACTTTTATTTTTAATTTTGATCAAATAATTGAAATGCAACTATATAGACATCAGCAGCCATAAATAGTCAATGATACAACAAAAAACAAGTAAGAATGCTATAGTCGAGTATACCCGACTACGTAACTCCCTGTACCCAGGTCTAAAACATTCAATCACATCTACGTCCAACTTGCACATACATACATACACACATACACAAAGACGCACAGACACACTGGCGGCAAAAGCGACAGCGCAAGCGAGGCAATTTAATTGGTGGCTGTGCTTCTTCTTCCCTCCTCTCGCTGCATCACTGAATCTTCTTTCGTGAATAACTTCCGTGTTTATTATCCGATCGACTTGAAATTTGGACAGTATATAAAGAGAGACTAAAGTATTGTACATGCTAAATCTAAAAGCTATATCTTGAAAATTGTTACTGTAAAACGGTTTTAATCGATTTGCGGGGGAACGGGGGAGATATCTGAAATATGAAACAAACTTGATCTGCGTATGGTATACAGGAACCTACATTTCAAATTTGGTGTCTCTAGCTCTTGTAGTTGCTGAGATCGACGCGTTCATACGGACAGACGGACAGACGGACAGACGGACAGACGGACAGACGGACAGACGGACAGACAGACGGACATGGCCAAATCGAAATCTCTTTTGATACTGATCAAGAATATATATACTTTATAGGGTCGGAGATGTCTCCTTCTGTCTGTTACATACATTTGCACAGATGTAATACCCCCTTTTTACCCATTTTATGGGTACAGGGAGTAATTATGTTTTTTTTTTTAATTTGTATAAAAGGGTAGCATGGTTTTTATTAGTATTACAATCTTTTAGCGATGCAAGAAGTTTTTGCTTCCCTGTCTATGATGATTATTCTTTTAATGAGCTATGTAAAGTTTCGGCATTTGAACGACAGTTTGATCAAAAATTCAATCGACAGTTTCCTAATACTAAACTTCTAGTATCATAGTATTTCTATTATACCTTAGAAACAAGATAACTCGGAAATATATTCAGGTAAGAGCTGTTCTATGTACTATTATAGGAATAACGCTTAAGTTTGATTATTATTTCGTGTTAAAAAAACCATATCAAGAATACCTGCTCGGGAACATATGTTTGTCTGTTATTTGCAAAGAAAATCGAAATAAAAGGTACAATATGGATGCTCGCAAAGTTAAGCATTCCTTCCTTACTTAGGTGAAGTGCAAGTCATTAAATGCAAATTCACACAACTGATTTGAATTTAAATTGCGCAACTTTCGCATATCATTAAATGCTGGCAAAGTCGTTGGCACGATTTCAATATCCACTCACCGTTGATTAATGGCTTCCGTCAACTTTTTAATTCTGGAAGTATCATCGTTGGGATAGACTGCAATTAGTTTCTGTGTCAAATCACTGAAGAGCTCAAAGTGCTGCTTATTCTGATGCAACTCGGCGTGGAAGGACTGCCCAGATGCAAGGCAAAGGAAAAGTGAAAGATAGAAAAAAAGATTAATTTATGCACTTCATGATGATGGCAATCCACAGGACTCACCTTCTGCTCCTTCTGCTGTGCCTCAAGTATATCGGCTGTGGTGGCAACGGTGCCCATTCGCTCAGCTCTCTGCTCCATCCGCACCAGCCACATCTCCAGCTCCACTCGCTTCGCCTCAAAGCTGCCAATGGGAATGCAAGATTAATTGGATTGACCTACAAGTGGGTATCAGGATTACCTACCGCTGTGAGTCGCTCAGCATGTTCTTCAGCTGCGCCGCTCGCTGCAGGACACACTGCGACGTCTCATCCCAGTGCTCCCTCAGGCGGGTTACTGCGAATAGGAAGTGGACATGAGTTTGGTTAGTTGTGCCCCAGAATGCTCAGTGAACGGTTAATGTTACAATATATTAGCTAAAACAACAACAAATTATAATAAGGCAACATAAATTAGTTGGAGATTTCTAGTACTTAAGGGACCTTTTGGAGCCAGGACCCCGTTGAACAATTATTGATCAGTTATGACTTTAAAGAACGCCATGCAATTTCATTAGTAAAAACTGCGTTAGCTATGTGATTCACAGAGTTTCAGTTCTCAAGGAGTGTTTTAATTCTATGTTTGTTTGTTTTTTATGTGGGGTATTCCCGATTATTATCGTATTAGTTGGGCGCCACTCTGGTTTCGATTGTGGGCTGTTAGCTATCGCACAACTTGGTTAGCAAGTACACAAACTGTAGTCGTTACCTTTCAGAAAGCAACGTATATAGTCTAAATCAGCTGAGCAATGCGGTGCTATGGAGAACTGTTTTAATTCTAGAGGTATTCAGAGAGGTAGAAAAGTACACGTTTTATATAATTATAAAAAACAGTTCTTAAAGTGTGCTACGTAAATAAGATATATAGAATTAGTTTAAAATATTTATATTTAACAGAAAATAATATGTGTCAAGATATTCGATCACTATGATAGTGAACCTTTTTATAATCACACATTAACCACAACAATTTTGTCTTGTCTGTAGCGGAAAATGTAGATCGGCAATCTTGACGATGAGTCCTCGTCGCGCATTCTGGGTATTTCCCTCAGAAAAGGATAGAATAAATCTACCCAAACATAAAATGAATAATTCTGATAGACACACAGAGCTGGTAATTGAACTAAAGGCATAAGATAGGACTTATCTTATGTTATCTATAATATTCAAACAAATTGATAAAACATATAGTAAAATAGTTTAATTAAATGAATATTTAAGAAAGGAAACCCCCTACTAAGAACATAAATCCTTTGCACTTTCTTCTTACCCTGCATGCCCCCGCCGGCTGTCTGGGACATTTGCGTCTCGTCGTGGGACGAGCGGCGACGCATGCGCAGCTCCTCGCGGGACAATCCAGTGACCGCAGAGCTGGCAACGGCGCCAACGCCGACGCCGACACCGACACCTGCGGCAACCTGAGCGGCAGCGGCAGCAGCAGCAGCGGCGGCCGCAGCGGCCCGAGACTGAGCCTGATGCTGTAGCAGGGCTGCAGCTGCCGCCGAGCCAGGCAACTGGCCCATATTGTGCACCACCTGGGGCGGAATGTTGCCCAGCAGTTGCTGGCGAATCTGCTCGCGGAACTCGCTGCTCAGCGGCATGGGTGGCTGTGGCGACTGCTGCTGCTGCTGCTGGGACTGCGACTGAGACTGGGATTGGGATTGCGACTGCGCCGCTGACTGGTGCCCAGCGGCAGACAGATTGTTCTGCATGCGATGGCGACTGTACTGCAGCTCCAGCGGCAGATTGCGATCCAGGGAACGCATGTGATGCTCAATGGTGGAGCGCATGGACTGCTCCACCTGTGAGGCCGAGGCGGATGACACCGATGATGAGGATGAATTGTGCAGCGACTGTTGCTGTGCCTGCGCCCTCAGCTGCTTCAGCTCCTCCAGTGACTGACGCGAGTCACCCGCGCGACTCTCGTCCAGCGATAAGTTGCGCTCATAGTTGGCGGTGCGTAGATTGACGGAGCTGCCCAAATGGCGGCCACCACCGGCGGCAAGGCTGGCCTTGAAGCTCAGATCAAAGTTATTTTGCACGGCCGCCTCCAGGCTGCGCAGATTCATCTGCTCCTGCATGGCACGCTCCATGTTGCGCAATCCGCTCTCAATGCCACGCAGCGCATCCTCAGAACCAAACTCGTCCGTGGGCGAGACGGCTTGAGCTGCGGCTGTGGCTGCTGGCCGTTGATTTAGCTTCTTGACCTCGCTGGCTCTAGTGGGCGCCGGCGAGGGTACCAGATTGCAATTGGTCGCCGCCAGCTTGGAGCTCTGCTCGCTGAGAGCAGCCACTGCGGACTGCAGCACCAGCGGCGGCGGTGGTGGCGGCATCTCAAACGGATTGGAGCAGCGACGTGCAGCAATTGCCTCCGCCGAGAGCGTTGAATGCTTCTCCGGCGGCGGCGGCGGCTTGTCCTTGAACTTGAGCCCGGCCAGCGGCGAGTTCTGTGCGCTATTGTGTGCCGAGCTCTGTGCCGACGCTGGCTTCCTGGGCAGCGGCGGTGGCTGACGTAGCGGTGGCGGCAGTCCCGGCACCACCATAGCCTGGCCGTCTGGCAAACTCTTCAGGCTGTGCCGCTTGGGTGGTATTTCTGGCGGTGCCGTACGCTCGCTGGCTCCGCGCGCCGGTATTGCCGGCACAGGTCGACTTTGGGGGGGTATGGGCGGTGGCATTGACTTTTGAGGGGGCGGTGTCGCCGGCGCCTGCTCCTGGGAGCTCTGCTTGCGTAGCAGCTGCTGTCCGCGCAGAGCCGCCTGAGCCGCCAGCTCGGAGTTGAGGCGTGGTATCTGTGGTGCCAGCTTCGGCGCCTGGTCATCGGGCACCGTCGGCGGCACCGGTGGTGGCGGCTTGGCAGTCATTGCTGTAGCTTGTGGGATTTTGTGCGTGGTGTTGTGCGTTGGGTGTGCAGCTGTGCTAGCTGCTGGATGGTTGATGGTTGATGGTTGGGTCTGCGGTTTTGGGGTTCCGGTTCCGGTTTGGCTTCACTTCATGTACGTCATCACGTGCGGATCTTGATATGTTGGATTTGCATTGTCTGTCGCGGTTCGATTGAAAACGCGCCTGGCTGTTGACATTGGTAATGGTAATGGTAAATTGTAAACATGTGCACCGGCGTCGGCCCCCCACGTGGTGCGTGTCCTGGTCTGGGTTTGTTTATACATCGCGCCGGAAACTCAACACGGTTACAGGCCACAGGCAAACACACAAACAATGAATACAAACGGGCCCAAAGAGAGCGCAGTTTGCACTTAAGAGCATATCGCTCTTGTCATACAAAAGAGCTACACTCTCCCACACACAAACACAAACACACACACACTCAAAGCTCACACTCACACCCACTCTCAGTCTCATTCTCTCATGCTCTCAAACACTCATTTTCACCACACTTTTCGCCTCGCTCTGCGCCGGCTGTCATCGAAAAGGCGGCGTTTCTTGTATATAAAAAAAAACGTTGCATACTTTTGGCGCTGTTTTGCTTTGCTGCCATTTTCCGATTACAGTAGATAACGACAATATAGTACACGCATTCTATTCATTTATGAACTATTGTAGTTTTATGGATATCATAATTTAAAGGCTTAATTTAGTTTTTTTAAATGGGTTTTTAGTTTGTTTCAGAACACTAAGTAACGAGTATCGGCATACTATACTCTTTTGTACATATATATCAGGTGAAAAAATCACGATAACTATTGAATATTCGACTTAGAGAGTTTTGCCCTTAAGCCAGTGGAAAAAAACATCTCGAATATAACTTCAGCAAGGAAAATCCTTTTGCGAAAAGGAGTCTGAATGAAAAGTATTCCGAAATGGATAACGGGCCTGAAGGTAGCGAGAAAATCAAATAAAATAAAATACAAATGAATAAATAATTTAATTAAGTATTTGAGATATTTAACAAGAAAGAACCTAGCAGTAATTTACTTTTACACAAAAGTTTTGTCTGATTGCTCCTATGGGAAACTATTTAAAGTATCATAAAACTCTTACTTAGCTTGGATGAAATATTTGTACAAACAAAATGTTTGATATAGTAGTCAGATTTTGACCAAATTTGGTCAGATTAACTCTCTAGAGACTCCGTTTGGGAAGGTTTGGTAAGGATACGTTTATCAAAAAAAACGTTTTTCATACAAACATAGTTGTCGAAGGGTCTGAAAGAAGGGTCTGTGCCAAGTTTCATTACGATAGCTTTAAAACTGAGAGACTAGTTCGCATAGAAACAGACAGACATCGCTATATCGACTCGAATATCCATGCTGATTCAGAATGTATACATATATACTTTGTTGGGTCGGAAACGTCTCCTTCAGGGCATTACACATTTCGAGACAAAATTATAATACTATCTGCTAGGGTATACAAGTATGCATTTCGGGCACAATTCAATTTAAATGAGTTTATATATAATGAGTTTATATTTACAACTTTTATGCAATTATGAAATGTCCAAAGTAATTGCAATGCATGAGCAAAGCATATTAATTATTGCAATTTATGTCTCTTTATATTCGGTATACACTGTATAACTTTTCAGACGCGTCTGCACCTTTAACACATGTATGTGTGCATGGGTGTACATAACCGCACACACACTTACTGAAACCCACATGGTACTATGGGAAATTTCACCACTTTTATGGCATAAATTTTAACTCAAAATATAACAAACAATTTTAAATTTAAGTTAACGGCACTCGATATTCATAGAATATAGCCTTTGTTCCAACTATACTGAAAATTTCATGAAGATCGGTTAATAAGAACAGATTTTATTCAAGAATCCATTTGCTGTAGTATAA